>ML779502.1:270008-354439 GCA_009831015.1 Picea engelmannii | reverse complement strand
GATTATTGGTTCTTCTCCTAGGTTTTATCATAGAGTTGGATTAGATAAACTATTTCTTTTTCATTTAATGGATTGCTTCCACAAGAAAACTTCAAGCTCAATGATAGCTAAATACATGTCAATACAATAAAGAAAATTTCAAAATCAAATTATTGATTTTTTAAATCTAATCTTCATTTTATTGTTGATTAGAATCTTAGAACTATTTTAGTTGTTTATAGTTCAAGCGATGCAATTAAATATTTGTAAATCGACCGTTAAAATTTTTAAATCTCAAGATAATAGTATATCTGTTATAAATCTACTTTTTTTTTTATAGATCTTAAGAGGTACTGCTGGTTTTTTATTTGTTTTAGTTTAAGAGAGCTCACTTTGTAAAACTTGCTTCAGATTTACATATAAATCTGGCAATTTCACAATCTTAAGATGTACTGCTGTCTTTTTTATTGTTTCAAAGAGCTCACGTTGTAAAACTTACTTCAGATTTACATATAAATCTGGCAATTTCTTGTGAAAAGCACTATTTGCCTAAAATTTAGCTGAAGCTATTAGTTTTCTCGTTTGAGATCTGCAAGAGAATTTTGCAGCGTGAGATTCAGCAAAAGCCAAATGATCGACTGGATATATCATTTGCATGAGGGTTTTCTTTTGGGATCCACGCTAAACAAGTTCCATACTCAGCGAATGCGTGCCCTCGCCCTCCATCTCTCAAGGCCCTCGATTGCATGCTCCGTGGCAGCGTTCGGTGTTGGATTACTTGCAAATTAGAAATCATGGAAGTTGGTCAGTGAGTTGTAGCTGTGTTCTATCATTTCACTAATTGGGGATCGGTGGATTGGAGCACCAGCAGATAAGATATAGATGGATGCAAGCTTGGAACCCTCCCTTTCCATATTACAATTGTTTATGAGATGCCTGATCTCACCTGCGCACCGATTGGTTCAAATTTCTATACTGCGTCTCTCCCTCTCCTTCGTAAGAAGGTGAGTGATTTGCATCCATTAATCTCACACTCTCTCTTTAAAAAAAAATTAAAAAGATAGTTTGCATATAAGGACAATTTATGCACAAGTTTTAAAATTATTCTTTAAACATTTAAAGAAACATATAAACAGAGGATAGGGATTTATTCGTCCCTACAGTGACAGACCTGAATTGTCTATTATGTTTAAATGTTTAAATTTTAAACTTTTAAATAGAGCCTAATTTTAAATTTTTAAACAAAGCCGAACTTTAAATATGTTTAAATTTTTAGAAAATTTGTATTTTTAGTTAAAAATTTCAGTTTAGATATTTTGTTAGAATGTTGGCTCAGCCTTATCCATGTAAAAGTTAGAATTTTAGAATTTAAATTTTAAATTTCTATTCAAATTTCTATTTCAGACTTAACTTTTAAATTTTTATTTAAATTTTATAATTTAGAAGCTAATTTTCGATTGTTGACAGGGCCTTATTTAGCCCTGTCCATGTACAGGTACATGCCTGAATTAAGCCATGTACTTGTACATGGACAGGGCCGAATATGGCTCAATCCCTTATGTTTAAATTTTAAATTTTTAAATATGTCTCAAATATGTTTAAACAAGGCCGAATTTTAAATTTTTAAACAAGGCCTAATTTTAAATTTTTAAAGAGGGTCGAATTTCAAATATGTTTAAATGTTTAATTTTTAGAAAATTTAAATTTTTAGTTAAAAATTTGAGTTTAGAATGTTGAGAGGGCCTTATTGCCCTGTCCATGTACAGGGACAAGCCCAAATTCAGACATGTCCTTGTCCATGGACAAGGATGAATATGGCCCTATCCATGTATAGGGACAGGCCCGAATTTAGGCATGTCAATGTACATGGACAGGGCCATATTCGGCCATGTCCATGTAGTACCTCAAGCAGCAGGATAAGTAGATCTACAACTAGTAACAAAGGCCCAGTTCCATAGGAAATCCATACAACTGCTATGAAAATAGACAGAGTTGCAGAAAATAAACAGAGGCCTGAAGAGACTATAAACTTTAGGGTAGGACACAGACTACCTATTCTAACTATAAAAAATGAGACCAAGGGCTAAGCATGACTACTACAGGGCCACCACTACCCTGAATAATGCCCAAACTGAACAAAATTAGACTCTGACAACAACTGTAAAGAAACATCACCATAAAGGACATAATACATATCACAATATTTAAGAGACCTAACAAAAATATTGAAATACAAAAATATGTCTATAGTAGTTGCTGCAATAGGAGAAAAATAAGTACAACGTTGACAAAAACTCCACTTTTCTTCTAATAGTATTTCTAATTTAAATTTTAAGTTAAAAATTACAATCATAGAAACAATAGTGATAAAGGAAGTGTACAGAACCATGAATCAAACATGTTGTAATCAGACCATCTAACTGTATAGGGTTGAACATGATGAAGTAATGAGCTAATATGATATGAGACCACAACAAGCCCTGTGAATAAACTAAATTACACTACATTATTTGCTTAGAAGTAATTCCATCATATTCATTCATAGTGACACTGATGTTGCATTCGTATTGATTAGGGTCCTACTCCTAGTATAGGATATGAATAAGACCTATACTGGTTGTGCTCATATGTTACATGTATGTACTTCTTATACATTTTCATATTTATGGGATTGGTTCTAACTCAGTACTAATACAAATACAACAACATCCTTTAAATTCAACTTATGATAATCTACTCTACGTGTCTATATGATCTCAACATAATATAGGGTTATGACTCATACCAGAAGATTTGTTTATGTTCTATGATGTGTGTATGATATGTTGTTATAACTAAGAGTAATACATATCTAAATTGATGTGTGTTTCTGATTTTTGTTGGATTTGTTGTCATTTTATGAAAAATGACAGAATTAACATAATTAAATCTGAATTAAATATGAGAGAAATAGAACATAATTAATTCTGTTAATTTTGTTCATGATTGGTATGTTAATTTTTTTCATGGTTGGTATTTTATTTTCTTAAGCATTTTATGTTGTTTTCTTATTCAAATAGTAAATTAAATCTTAATTTTAAAACAAAATATTACATATAATTGATTTTATAAACTATGGTACGATCTATTGTGACAAATTTTTATAGTGTAATATATATGACACTTAACAAGTCATTTCCATATGTCCATCTATAAAGGACATGCACCTATATATGAGTTTGTGACATCTATAAGAATGAATATAAGAATGTATTAACATCTTCGTGCGACCATATTTGTTATCCTATTTATAAATAGTTCTAGGTAAATGAAACATAGTATAATTATTAAAATGGGTATATAAATATAAAGTTAATGAAGAAAGGTTATAAAGTTAAAGTATTAAAGTTTTAAAATTTCAAACTAATTCAATATAAAGAAGGCAAATTTTCATCAATTTTGTGACAATTAGGACTCACTCAATTGCAACTTCTTCAAAATAGATATCCCATTAAAACTCACATTACTATGTTTACAATAGGCTATGATGCACTTACATTTGAAATTATTCTCATGATTGCTCTCAATCTAGATTTCTAACTCCAACAAAGCCTGTGACATCCCCGAAAATAAAATATTTTTGAAATTTAAAATTGCTGGAAATTTATTCTGTTTTTAGTAAATTCGAATTTGGAAATTTTTTGTCTTTATGGCAATTCCGATTTTTGAATTTGGTAATTGTAATTAATTATTATGACTATTGGGCAGAGACCTAATTTGACCCAACTAACTATTTGACTATGACACTTGTATGAAAACATAATACTTTATATTGATTGTAGGAGGACAAATGGAACAACCATGTTAAATTTAGTTGAGCATGACTCCATAAGTGGGGAACATGTTTGAACTACCTATGGGATGATTATTACAAGTGGAAAATCAGTGATTTGTCCATTGGTAGCCCATGAAAATCAGGGATTTAGAAAGCTGTGAAAATTCCCAAGGGAGGGAAAAAGACCTGGGCAAAATTGATAAATAGCATATGTGAGGAGGCAGGACGCTGTCAAGTATGCGGAGAAAAGAGTCTATGGATTTTCCTTGCTGTTATGAGCACTGCTGAGTAAGTGTGAGGCAAGAGGACAGCTGTTGAAATTGTGGACATTGTTGAGGAGGAGTATTCCAAATTTTCCCTCACGGATTCATGGTCAGGCTAGGGGGTGAATCGGGCAAGAAATTTTGTCTGCCTATTCTACAGTTGGGAGGAACGTGGTTGTTCCCTTTGTATTCCCACAAAACTAGTTCAGATATGTTTATCTATTCCTTCTTTGTTTTAAATAATCAATTATACTGTTGATATGTATATGTTAATTCTGTATTGAAGTACTTCCATGGGAGAAATCTGTCGTGTCATAATCCATTTCTGTAATAGGAAAAACTTGTTGGTTTGTAATCATTTCACCGCTTTATGACGGCGGATCGGTAGTCGTCTTGACCCCTCAAGACGTGAGGTTTCACTGTCAAGCAATGGTCGCCTTAGCCTTTGCAGGCCACCAAATATCATCACCACCCTGATTTAATTTTTCCTAAGGTCAAAGGGGCAAGTTTTGTTCCTATAAATACTTGAATCATATCGTAATCCGGACACAGAGGGTGAGATAACTTGAAAGCATTTCCTAAATTGAATTGGTTATTCCCTGTTTGGAGGTTTTCTCTGCGATTATAATTCTCTGTTATTGAGTTTGTAAACTCATTTTATTTCTTGATAAATTCATTTTTTTGAGCAAACACAGTAATTATTTGTTTTTACCAATTATGAACCCGATCATTTATTTATTCTGAGTTTATTTGTTGGAGAGTGTGATTTTAAAAAGAGATTAAATACAAAATTGATATTTCGGCATTCGGGACTTGCTTGTTACATATGTGCGGAGTTCCTTTGCTTTACCAAACACCAAAACCTGAAATTGTTGGGCCCACACCCTAATCTCTTTTCACAATTCAGCATTTCTTATTTCATTTTGTTTGTGCGTCAAGTGTTCTTAAACCCTGAAATCCCGAACCCCAAAACCTCGAAGTGTTGGTCCCACATTCCATTCACATTTTCACAATTTGAGAGTTGTGTGTTGGTGTCTGGCATTTGTAATCATGAAATCCCGAACCCCGAAACCCCGAAGTGTTGGGCCCACACTCTTTCCGCATTTTGCGATTCGGAAAACAATGTGGTCTTTTGTTTTTGTGTTCGACATTTGTAATCGTCTAAACCTGATTGACCTCTGTTTTTCACAAAACTGTAGGAACATAGTAGAAATTATTTGTTATAGGAACAACTCTAATACTGTAATGAATGGATGGGTATAAACAATGGAGGATATTCATCCGAGATAGAGGTAGAATAGAAATAACAGATCATACTACAAGTCAATGTGTACAGGGCATGACAAGTACATAAATTATTGTATATGAAAGTATTAAACTAATTAAGCAGATTTTTAGCGCGATTTTTTCTAATAGTTCTGCTTGCCATGAGGTCATACACCTTTAAGTATTCGAAATTTCATAATTAGACTATTATTTAATGGCTTAAACCATAGAGAACAAAATGGGATCCTTCGAGTTAACTATGCTTTGATGTGTAAGCTGCTAGTGTGTAAGAATGAGACCCAAGTTAGGTAGATATACTTGCATGTTTATATTTTCTGTAAGTAAAGATGCAGGACCGTAGCACGTAATTGAGTCTTCCAATTATTAAACCAGAATCAAGATGAAACTATACCTATGAAAGTGAGTCGTTCTATATAGAGAGAGAGAAATCTATAGGTATGTACATACTTATAGGTGGAAATAAGTACAGATGTTAATGGAGAGTTAAATCGAATTCCCTACAGTAAGAATGATAATATATGCCTTTATACGCGCACATAGCAGACAGTCAAAATACCTACTGTTCTAGCAGTCAGAAAGATCCAACCTTGCAATTAAAAGCACAATTGAATGTGAAGAACGGATTACTTTGACAATCCCAGACTCCTTGACCTTCCAACTCTCGGTTGCCGAAATGCTGAAATATCGTGGACCAAGACTTCACAAGTCAAGCGTCCCGTCCCTTTGTCCTTTGAATCCCCGGTTGCCAAAATGCCGAAATATCATGGACCGGGACTTCTGAAGTCAAGCGTCTCATCCCTTTGTCCTTCGAATCCCCGGTTGCTGAAATGCTGAAATGCCTTGGTGTTTGATCAATGGCTCACAATAATCCCTGGGATCTACGGTCCACGTCCTACCTCACTATTTCACGATTCAAGGTTTTGGGAGACAAGGACCTCTGTCTTTCCAACTTGTGATACCCAAAATCGTGAAATGGACTAACAGTCCAGATCTGCCTGTGATTGATGGTCACTTTTCCTCTTGAGCTTTGGACGTCAAGAAGCCCTCGCTGCTAACCTCCTCGCAGCTCCACCTTATCCAACGACTTGCAGGGTTTTGGTGTTTCTCCTCGAGGACTCTCCACCGTCCGTTCAAATCTTCAAGATCTCCCCTCCTGGATCTACGCAGTGTTAAAGCTTGCGCTCCTACCTCAAATCAGACGGTCCATGGGATTTTCCACCGCGATCCAACGTTCGATGGCATTCTTCCTCCTGATCTTTTACTCTCTTCAGGCTTAGATGATTTTCTAAGTCTTTGAAGACTCAGTCTTCGCTTCTTCCAGGGAATGAGTTCCTGAATCTTGATAACACTTTCCGAAGTGTTATTCCTCCTGAGCTTTATCTCTCTGAACCTCAAATTTTCCTTCAGCCTAGGTTTAGATATTGCCTATATACATATAACTATGTTGGAGTGGTTTGAGAGTTAAGGGAAGTGATAGAATTATGAAAAGAATTTATCCACATAAGCTTTTCTATTTGAAGTAAACTAGACTAGTGTAATAATGTCATTATGGACAAAAATGAATCTTACCTTCTCTTAAATTCTAATCTTAGACGAAATTGAATTATGTCATAGAATTATTTTTTTTTTATGGTGAATTTGAGGTACATTACATATGGTATCAGAGAAAAAGATACAACACTGGGCCTGAACAGGGCCACATTAGCTACTTAGTATACATTCTGACGTATGTAAAACTAATAAATCTTATGGTTTCAAATAGAAATCCTTTTCTGTTTTTTGTAAATTATGGCAGCTCAGGAGGGTGCAGAAATCAATATGGAAGGAAATCCATAGCAAGGACCTCTGGGAGATCCAATATAGAACAGTGATTGAAGATCACCCACAGAGGTGTTGGAAACAATGAGGAATCTTATTGTTGAACTATAGGTTTTCAAGGCCGACAATGAAAAATTGAAGAAAGCACAGCAGGAACAACAAGAGATAAATGAAGTCTTGTTGTGTAGTATAGTAACCAAAAAAATCCCAAAAGATGATAACCATGATGAAGAAGTCAGCAAAAGGGCCTCCAAGAATTCTGGACCAGAAATAGAAAAAGGAGATAGTTCGTCTGAAGGGACACCTTCAGCTGAGGACAAAATTATACTAGACAAAAAAAGAAAAAAAGTAGACCACCTTGAAGGAGAATTTAAAGGATTAAACTAGCTACCTTTGATGGAGAATCCAAGACAGGAGAAGAAGCTAAGGAATGGTTGTTGGACATCAAAAAAATACTTCTAGATCTACAACTATTCCAGCAACATGAAGGTCAGAATGGCCATCTACAATCTGAAGGGGAAGGCCATCATTTGGTGGCAGGACCTTAAATTGGCCAAGGGGATAAACGAGAAACAGTTGGAATGGTCCGACTTTAAAAATTATTTCAAGAAACAATACCTTTCTAAAAGCTATTATGAAAGGAAGACGAAAGAATTTTGCGAGTTACGACTCGGACACATGATGATGGAGGACCTTATAAATAAATTTTTGGAACTACTAAGGTTCATACCGTACATCCAGGAGGATAAGGTAAAAATCTAGCGATTCTTAAGTTGTTTATGTGATATCCCCAAAAATAAAATATTTTTGGAATTTAAATTTGCTGGAAATTTATTTCCGTTTTTAGTAAATTTGAATTTGGAAAAAATTTTCCATTTATGGCAATTCTGAATTTTAAATTTGATAATTGTAATTAATTATTATGACTATGGGGTAGAGTTTTGATTGGCCTCAACTAACTATTTGACTATGACACTTGTATAAAAACAAAATATTTATATTAATTGCAAGAGGACAAATGGAACATCCATGTTAAAATCAGCTGACCATGACTCCATGAGTGGGGAACATGTTGGAACTACCTATGGGCTGATTATTACAAGTGGAAAATCAAAGATTTGGCCATTGGCAGCCCCTGAAAATTAGGGATTTAGAAAGCTGCGAAAATCCCCCAAGGGAGGGGAAAAGACCTGGGAAAATTTGATAAATAGCATATCTGAGGAGGCAATACGCTACCAAGTATGCTAGGGAAAAAGATTTTTGAGCTCTCTTGTTGTTATGAACACTACGGATCGAGTGTGAGGCAAGAGGAGCCTGCTGAAATGGATTTTCCTTGCTGTTATGAGCACTGCTAAGTAAGTGTGAGGCAAGAGGATAATTGGTTGAATTGAAGGACATTGTTGAGGAGGAGTTTCCGAGTTAGCCCTCATGGACTCATGGTCAGGCTAAGGGGTGAACTGGGAAAGTGATTGGCTTCCCTTCTCTATGGTTGGGAGGAAAATGGTTGTTCCCTTTGTATTCTCGTGATCTGGTTCAGATATGTTACTCTACTCCTTTTCTGTTTGAATGATTTTATATTTGATGCAATGTATTTGTTAAATCGGAACTGAAATGATTTCCATTTTCTGTTCGAATGATTTGATATCTGATGTCATGTATTTATTAAATCTGAATGAACGATATAATTGGTCTTTTATTTGTTATGATAGTTGAAAGGATTTATGCATGGTTAAATTCTGGAAGAAATCTCCTCTAAATTAGTTTCATTGATATTTTTTTTTTATTTTTTTTCTGAGTGAAATCAATGCTGAGATTGGCATATTGGGAGTGGAAGTTACACTGTAATTTCATTAATCTAACTGTATGAATAATTCCAGGAACAACATTCTGAGTTTTGCAAACTATGCTGCATTTTCTTTTCCATTAAACAGACTGTGTAGAGACAGATCTGTAGCTGAGGTAGGAAGACCGACTATTATACCAGTTTCCCTTACAGTTATGTGCATGCAACACGCGATTTAAAACTCCTACCAGCCCTTTGGCCTAAACAATGAAGAAAGTATAGATATATATACATATATTATTCTGGAAGGAAAAACATAGAATCGGAACTTTAATCTGACCATTATATCCAATCTAAATAATTGCTATTGCATATTTAAACCACATTGGTAATAATTATAAGGAATGTCGAAATGAGATAAAATGATTTAGTATTATAGATCTAACATAAGTCGATCCAACATCTAGCGTTTGAAAACAGGGCCTGTGTTCAAGGAAATAACCCTAGTATTTAAAATTTAGGGCATAATGAGACCCGAGCAGTAATCGGTTATCAAATATTTATTTTACTCTAATGAAAAGGACATTCATGTAGAAGAAATTTCTGCAAAATCTATACTATAACCACCGGGACCAAATCCCTAGTTACCTTTGGGAAATTTTTCCCCTTTTTCCAAACCCAATAAGAGTCTATGGGAATCAAATTTGAATGACCCCTTTTAAATTTGGCAACTGTAATGCTCCGTAAGACTAAGGGTTCAGAGACTCTTAATCAGGACCTTTACCGAAAAAAAATAACTTAGACTTTTGTTTAATGGTTTAAACCTTAGAGAACAAAGTGGTGTGAAAAGCAAAGTTCAATCGAGTTTCAGTGATTACAAATGCCAAACACAAAAGACAAAAGACCACGTTGTTTACCAAATCATGAAATACGAAGAGACTGAGGGCCCAGTATTTTGGGATTTCAGGGTTCGGGATTTCAGGGTTTACGAACCTCTTATGCCCCAAAAAATTGAAACAAGAAACACCAAATCGCGAAATGCGAAGAGACTGAAGGCCTAGCATTTCAGGATTTCAGGATTTCAGGGTTCGGGATTTCGGGGTTTACGAACCTCTTATGCCCCAACAAATTGAAACAAGAAATGTCGAATCGCGAAATGTAAAGAGACTGAAGGCCCATCATTTTGGGATTTCAGGATTTCGAGGTTCAGGATTTCAGGGTTTACGAACCTCTTACGCCCCAATAATTTGAAACAAGAAATGTCGAATTGCGAAATGAGAAAAGGACTGTGAGCCCAACATTTTGGGGTTTCGGGGTTCGAGATTTCGGGGTTTACGAACACCTGGTGCACAAAAAAAATGAAACAAGAAGTGTTGAATTGCGAAATGCGAAAGGACTGTGGGCCCAGCGCTTCTCGATTTCAGGGTTCGGGATTTCAAAGTTTCGCGATTTGGGATTTCACGACTCTGGTGGCAACGTTTCTGGGTCCTTCAAACTCCTGGGTCCTAAAATTCCGAAAAGTGCTTAACGGGTTTTGGCTCTTCCTTTAGCCTCTGAAATGGAGAAATTTCAAGCACGAGATCAACGTCTCCTATTTCTTCTCATCCAACAGTCGCTACTCCTCCTGAGCTTTTGAATGCTAAAAGATGATCAGTCTTAACCTCCCCATAGATCTACGAGATCCAATGGTCCACGGGATTTCGGTACTTCCCCACGAAGAAATTTCATCGTTCGTTCACAATGCTCAAGGATCTCTGGCCAAAATGACTTGGCGTTCTTCCACCTGAACTGGACCACTGCAAGATGTTTTTGATCTCTGCCTCCCTTTGAATACTTCAAAGGTGCTATCTCTTCTAAGATTTGTCTCTCTAAACATCAAAGGTTCTGTCGACCTGAGTTTAGACATTGCCTTTATACAAATAAGTATGTTGGAGTAGTTTGAAAGTCAAGGGAAGTGATAGAATTATGGAAAGAATTTACCCACTTAAGCTTTCCTATTCAAAGTAAACTAGACTGGTGTAATAATGACATTACGGACATAAATGAATCCTACCTTCTCTTAAATTCTAAGCTTAAACAAAATTGAATTATGTCATAGAATTATTATTTTTTATGGTGAATTTGAGGTACATTACATATGGTATCAGAGAAAAATTTACAACACTGGGCCTAAACAAGGCCACATTAATTTCTTAGTATATATTCTGATTTATGAAAAAACTAATAAATCTTGTGGTTACAAACATAAAACCTTTATGTTTTGTGTTGATTAGAAACAATACCTTTTTGAAATCTATTATGAAAGGCAGACAAAAGAGTTTTACGAGTTACGACTCAGACAGATGACAATGGAGGACCTTATAAATAAATTTCTAGAACTACTAAGTTTTGTACCGTACATCTAGGAGGATAAGGTAAAAATCCAGCGATTCTTAAGTTGTTTACCACAGGCCTACCGAGACAGAATTGAGTTTGACAGCCCCAAATCCTTGAGTGAGGTATTCAGGAAAGCACGAATGTGCTATGACCAGTATAAACAGTGTGTAGAGTTTCCCAAGACCTGGAAGGATAAGAAGCAAGATCAAATGAACCAGCGGAAGAAGGGATACCAGCTAGCTCCTTATCAGGATGCAACTCAAAGTTTCCCAAGGAAGGATTTTCACTCCAATCATCCGAATACGCAAGGTAGTGGTAAACCGGTAAACCTGGGAATGAAGAATTTTGGGAACAACTCCCGCGATCCATTAAAGTGTTGGGAGTGTGGAGAGCCGCATCTAAGGAGGAACTGTCCACATTTAATTGCAGCAAACAGAACTATTGTTCATAATTTGCAGGAAGCCTTGGCAGTGGGAGACATGGGCAGAAGTTTGCATCGGATAAATGCAGCCATAGATGGTTGACAAGCTGACCACTAGTCCTCAGTGGTAGAAATCAAAGGTAAAATCAGTGACACTCGAATCTCTATTTTAATTAACCCTAGAGCTACGTTAAGTTATATTACTCCTAGTTTAGTAGAGTCTAATAAACTTAAGAGACTGGAGCACGTAAAATCATGGCTTGTATAACTAGCAATAGGTACTAATAGAAAAGTAGTTGACTTTATTTTTTGTCACGAGTTCATCTTAGATGGTCAAAAGATAAGACCAATATGAACATCCTACCACTAGGATATTATGATATGATTATTGGGATGGATTGGTTGGAACAATACAAAGCAGTACTAGACTGTTATACAAAGATACTTAGCTATAAAGATAATTTTGGCACCATTAGAACAGCCCAAGGCATACCAAAACCTATGTCAGTCAAACAAGTTTCAGCGATGTAACTCAAGAAATGTATTAGAAAGGGATGTCAATTTTACGCCATCCAAGTGATGAATCTATTAGAAAAAGAAGATAAGACCAAGTTAAAAGACTTTATTGTCCTACATGAATTTAGAGACATGTTTGTGGATGAAATACCAGAATTACCTCCTAGAAGGGAAATAGATTTCTCCATAGACTTACTACCCGGATCAGCCCCTATCTCAAAAGCACCCTACCGAATGAGTCTACCAGAACTGACAGAATTAAAAATACAATTATAGGAATTGTCAGACAAAGAGTATATCAGATCGAGTGTCTCACCATGGGGAGCACCAATCCTCTTTGTGAAAAAGAAAGACGGTACTCTAAGACTATGTATCTATTATAGACAACTGAACAAAATGACTATTAAGAACAAATACCCCTTACCAAGGATAAATGATCTGTTCGATCAAGTTGGTGGGGCCAAGATCTTTTCAAAATTGGATTTACAATCTAGTTATCATCAAGTTAGGATAAAGGACGAGGACATAAACAAAACAACTTTTTGAACAAGATATGGACACTATGAGTTTGTAGTCATACCTTTCGGACTCACTAACGCACCAGCCACATTTATGTGCTTGATGAACAGCATTTTCAGTCAGTACTTAGACAAGTTCGTAGTAGTATTTATCGACGATATTCTAGTCTATTAAAAAACGAAAAAAGAACATGATGAACACTTAAGGATAGTCCTGCAAATGTTGAGGAAACACAAACTGTATGCCAAATTTGACAAGTGTGACTTTTATCAAAAAGAAATACAATATTGAGGACATGTCATTTCCTCGAAAGGTATCATCGTAGACTCGGAAAAGATAAAATCCATTATAGAATGGCCAGTACCTAAGGATGTGGTAGATATCAGTCATTCATGGGAATCACCGGAT
This sequence comes from Picea engelmannii, assembly GCA_009831015.1. Taxonomy (NCBI): domain Eukaryota; kingdom Viridiplantae; phylum Streptophyta; class Pinopsida; order Pinales; family Pinaceae; genus Picea; species Picea engelmannii. Next base: position 341,255 of record ML779502.1, on the reverse strand, counting down.
ATTATCGCAGATTTATAGAAGGGTTTTCCAAGATAGCCTACCCTATCACATCATTACAAAAGAAAGGGGCCAAGTTTAACTTGTCGCAAAAGTGTCATGAGAGTTTTAACAAGCTAAAAGAATTATTGACATCGGTGCCCATTTTGAAGGTAGAAGACCCAAATAAAGACTTCACAGTATGTGTTGATGCAAGTAAAGAGGGACTAGGTGGTGTTCTAACTCAGGAAGGGCACGTGATTTGTTACGAGTCCGAGAAATTAAAAGAACATGAGATAAATTATGTCACTCATGAATTAGAATTGGCAGCAGTAATACATGCCTTAAAAATGTGGCGACACTATATAATGGGCAGAAAATTCCTATTATTGACGGATAATAGTGGGTGAAATATTTGTTTAACCAACCAGACCTTAATGCAAGGTGGCTAGCCTTCCTGAGCGAATTTGACGTAGAGGTCAGACATATCAAGGGTAAGGAAAATAAAGTAGCAGACGCTTTAAGCAGAAGAGTCCATGGGTTATTTGAGATAAATATCAGCATGGCAAAAAGCGATCTGGAACAAAGAATAAGGACAGCAAGTATTAATGACGAAAATTACACTAAGGTGATGGTAGAATTTCAAAACAATATCGAAAACTCAGATAAACCAGATCTAAGTATCAACAAGAAGGGACTATTATGACTTAAAAACAGACTTTACATACCAGATTTAGCAGAGTTAAAATTAACTGTTTTAGACGAAGTGCATAAGAAATCATATTTTGGCCATCCACGTTACCAGATAACAATAACATCACTCAGAAAACTTTTTTACTGGCCTAATATGAAGGGCGAAATAGCAGAGTACTTGGATAGGTGCCAATATTGTCAGCAGGTTAAGGCCGAGCACCAGCACCCAGCTGGCCTATTATAGCCATTACTAGTACCAGAATGGAAATGGGAGACTATATCACTAGACTTTATAATAGGTTTGCCTAAAACTCAGAAACAGAATGATTCTATCATGGTTGTAATCGATAAACTCAGTAAGTTTGCACACTTTATTCCTGTAAAGTCTACTTTTAAAACTATAAACATTGCTAAAATATTCATGAAAGAAAATTTTAGACTGCATGGTATTCCTAAAATGGTGGTTTCAGATAGAGACGTAAAATTTACATCCTCTTTTTGGAAGGAATTGTTTGCAAGACTAAACACTAACTTGAACTTCAATACGAGCTATCATCCAAAAATGGATGGACAGACTGAAAGGACAAACCAGATAATAGAGGATATGCTTCACATGTACGTAAGAACAAAACCGAGCAAGTGGGAAGACTACCTGCACTTGGTAGAATTTGCATATAACAATGGGTACCAAACTTCGGCTAAGTTGAGCCCTTTCAAAATACTGTATGACAGAAAGTGTACAACTCCAATTAGTTGGGATAACCTGGCTGACAAACTCATGGTTGAACCAACGATGCTCCAAGAAATGGAGAACATGGTAAGAAAGGTACAACAGAACTTGAAAGAAGAACACAACAGACATAAGAGTTATGCAGATCAGAAAAGGAGACACTTGGAATTTCAAGTGGGATACCATGTTTACTTGAAGGTCAAAGCCCAAAAAATCTCGTTGAAGTTAGGGAACTATACCAAGTTGGCACCTAGGTTTTGTGGGCCCTTCGAGATACCAGCTCGAATTAGACCCGTAGCATATCAACTTGCACTTCCAGCTAATCTAAGAATTCATAATGTATTTCATGTTTCTTTGTTAAAAAATTTTATTCATGACCCTACTCATATGATTGATTGGAACTTGGTGCAGGTGAAACCATAAGGAAAGTTCCAGGTGGAACCCCTGCGTATTCTGGACCGAAGAGAAATAGCACTTCAGAACAGAGTCGTTTCTCAGGTAAAGGTGCAATGGAAGCACTTTAGTCCTGAGGAGGCCACTTGGGAGTTGGAGGGAGATTTGTGGAAATATCATCCAATCATGTTCCAGGAAAGGAATGAACACTGAGGACAGTGTTTACTGAAGGGGGAAAGGATGTGACATCCCCGAAAATAAAATATTTTTGAAATTTAAAATTGCTGGAAACTTATTCCGTTTTTAATAAATTCGAATTTGGAAAATTTTTACCATTTATGGCAATTTCGATTTTCGAATTTGGTAATTGTAATTAATTATTATGATTGTTGGGAAGAGACCTAATTTGACCCAATTAACTATTTGACTATGAAACTTGTATGAACAGAATACTTTATATTGATTGCAGGAGGACAAATGGAACAACCATGTTAAATTTAACTAACCATGACTCCATGAGTGGGGAACATGTTGGAACTACCTCTGGGCTGATTATTACAAGTGGAAAATCAGTGATTTGGCCATTGGCATCCCCTGAAAATCAGGAATTTAGAAAGCTATGAAAATTTCCAAGGGAGGGAAAAAGACCTGGGCAAAATTGATAAATAGCATATGTGAGGAAGTAGGACATTGCCAAGTATGCAGAGAAAAGAGTCTATGGATTTTTCTTACTGTTATGAACACTGTTGAGTAAGTGTGAGGCAAGAGGACAACTACTGTAATTGTGGGCATTGTTGAGGAGGAGTCTTCCAAATTCGCCCTCATGGATTCATGGTCAGGCTAGGGGGTGAATCGGGCAAGAAATTTTGGTTGCCTATTCTACGATTGGGAGGAACGTGGTTGTTCCCTTTGTCTTCCCGCAAAACTGGTTCAGATATGTTGATCTATTCCTTATATGTTTTAAATAATCACTTATACTGTTGATATGTATATGTTAATTCTATATTGAAGTACTTCCATGGGAGAAATCTATCATCTCATAATCCATTTCTGTAATAGGAAAAACTTGTTGGTTTGTAATCATTTCACCGTTTTATGATGGCGGATCAGTGGTCGTCTTGACCCTTCAAGACATGAGTGTTCACTTTCAAGCGGTGGCCGCCTTAGCCTTTGTAGGCCACCAAATACCATCACTGCCCTAATTTAATTTTTCCTAAGTTCGAAGGGGCAAGTTTTGTTCCTATAAATACTTGAATCATATTGTAATCCGGACATAGAAGGTGAGATAGCTTGAAAGAATTTCTTGAATTGAATTGGTTATTCCCTGTTTGGAGGTTTGCTCTGCAATTATGATTTTTTGTTAGTGAGTTTGTAAACTCATTTTATTTCTTCATAAATTCATTTTTTTGAGAAAACACAGTAATTATTTTTTTTTACCAATTACGAACCCGGTCATTTATTTATTCCGAGTTTATTTGTTGGAGCGTGTGATTTTAAAAAGAGATTAAATACAAAATTGATATTTCAGCATTTAGGACTTGCTTGTTACATATGTGCAGAGTTCCTTTGTTTTACCAAACACTGAAACCCGAAATTGTTGGGCCCACACCCTAATCTCTTTTCGCAATTCAGCATTTCTTATTTCATTTTGTTTGTGTGTCAGGTGTTCGTAAACCCTGAAATCCCGAACCCTGAAACCCCGAAGCGTTGGTCCCACATTCCATTCACATTTTCGCAATTCGGGAGTTGTTGTGTGTTGGTGTTTGGAATTTGTAATCACGAAATCCCGAACCCCGAAACCCCGAAGTGTTGGGCCCACAGTCTTTCCACATTTCGTGATTCAGCAAATAGCATGGTCTTTTTCTTTTGTGTTCGGAATTTGTAATCGTCGAAACCCTATTAACCTTTTTTTTTCACAAAACTATAGGAACATAGTAGGAATTATTTGTTATAGGAACAACTCTAATACTGTAATGAATGGACTAGTAGAAACGATGGAGGATCTTCATCCGGGATAGAGGTAGAATAGAAATAACAGATCGTATTACAAGTCACTATGTACAGGGCATGACAAGTACATAAATTATTGTATATGAAAGTATTAAACTAATTAAGAATATTTTTAGCGTGATTTTTTCTAAGAGTTCTGCTTGCCATGAGGTCATACACCTTTAAGTATTCAAAATTTCATAATTAGACTATTGTTGAATGTCATAAACTGTAGAGAACAAAATGGGATCCTTTGAGTTCACTATGCTTTGATGTGTAAGCTCCTGGTGTGTAAGAATGAGACCCAAGTTAGGTAGATATACTTGCATGTTTATATTTTATGTAAGTAAAGATGCAGCACCGTAGCACGTAACTGAGTTTTCCAATTATTAAACCAGAATCAAGATGAAACTATACCTATGACAGTGAGTCATTCTATATATAGAGAGAGAAAGCTATAGGTATGTACATACTTATAGGTGGAAATAAGTAGAGATGTTAATGGAGAGTTAAATCCAATTCCCTATAGTAAGAATGAGAATATACACCTTTATATGCACACATAGAAGACAATCAAAATACCTATTGTTCTAGCGGTCAGGAAGATCCAACCTTGCAATTAAAAGCATAATTAAATGTGAAGAACTGATTACTTTGACAATCCCAGACTCCTTCACCTTCCAACTCCTAGTTGCAAAAATTTTGAAATATCGTGGACCGGGACTTTACAAGTCAAGTGTCCCATCCCTTTGCTCTTCGAATCCTTGGTTGCCGAAATATTGTGGACTGGGACTTCACAGGTCAAGCATCCCATCCCTTTATCCTTTGAATCCTTGGTTGCCAAAATGTCAAAATGCCGAAATGTCTTGGCGTTCAATCAACAACTCACAATAATCCCTGGGATCTATAGTCCACGTCCGACCTCACTATTTTGTGATTTCATGATTTAGGGTTTTGGGAGACAAGGACCTTTGTCTTTCCAACTTGCGATACCCGAAATCGCGAAATGGAGTAACGGTCCAGATTTGTCTGTGATCGATGGTCACTTTTCCTCCTGATCTTTGGACGTTAAGAAGACCTCACAGCTAACCTCCTCACAGCTCCACCTTATCCAGCGACTTGCAGGGTTTCGGAGTTTCTCCTCGAGGACTCTCCACCATCTGTTCAGATATTCGAGATCTCCCCTCCTAGATCTACACAGTGTTAAAGCCTGCGCTCCTACCTCAAATCAAACGATCCACAGGATTTTCCACTATGATCCAATGCTCGACGGGGTTCTTCCTCCTGAGATTTTACTAAATTCAGGCTTAGACGATTTTCTAAGTCTTCAAAGATTCAGTCTTCACTTCTTCTAGGGAATGAGTTCCTAAATCTCTATAACACTTTCTGAAGTGTTATTCCTCCTGGGCTTTATCTCTTTGGAACTCAAAGGTTCCTTCGACCTAAGTTTAGATATTTTCTATATACATATAAGTATGTTGGAGTTGTCTGAGAGTTAAGGGAAGTGATAGAATTATGAAAAGAATTTATCCACATAAGCTTTTCTATTCAAAGTAAACTAGACTAGTGTAATAATATCATTATGGACATAAATGAATCTTACCTTCTCTTAAATTCTAAGCTTAAACGAAATTGCATTATGTCATAGATTTTTTTTTTTTTTTATGGTGAATTTGAGGTACATTACAAAGCCTCCTAATATTACATTTGCTCCATTTTCTCCACCTCATCTTAATATAACTTAATATTGAAGACAATTTAAAAATTACTTATAGTGATGACCAAACTTATTGAATGCTTATCTTATTGATGATATTTATATTCATATAATATTTTGGTTGTATCTACTGTCACTTATCCCTTTAGTCATCATTTTGTGCCTGAGCAATCGTCCAGGAGTCGAATCGACAGTCATCACTTCGGTGTTTAAAAACCTATAGATTCAAATGCCTTGATTTTCTATGCATGGATGATGAATGAAGGATAAGAATTTTCCATGTTGTCTATGGACCCATTACTTATCTTTGACTTGATTGATTCATGGTTGAATGTCTAGTCTTTGCGTATTCTTATGAGCCAGTACCTCTATGGTTTGATTGATTAAAACTTCGATTTATCTCTGCGTTTTTAATTGCTTGAACTTGGGTACATCTCTGCATTTTTATTGATAGACTGTGCATTGTGAATAATAAACCTCTGAGTTGAATGACAGTCCCTTGGTGAACCAAAATTTTGATTTCAATGACTTGTCTGTGTGGGTTTTATTGATCATTATGAAAAGATTTTGTTTTTATCTTTCGTCCCTTATCCCTTTAGTCATCAATCTATGCATGAGTAGTCGGCTAGGAGCCAAATCAACGGTCATCACTTCAATGTTTAAATACCTATAGATTTAAATGCCCTACTTTTATGTGCATGGATGATGAGTGAAGGATAAGAATTTTCTCTGTTGTCTATCTCTTATTTATCTCTAAGTTGATTGATTCATGGATGAATGTTTAGTCTTTGCGTCTACTTGTGTAGATTTGGTTTTTCTTTGAAATTCATCCGATCAATATTTAATTTAATATAATTGGATTTTTAGTCAGTAACTGAATGAATTTCACTTTTTTTAGTCCTTTGATATTGAACTAACTCTTTATATAATCCAAATGTGAAATCTTCAAACCTTTCGACCTAATATCTCTAGTAGACAACTAGTATTAGTCATCACACATGTAGGGGAGTGTGGATAGCATGACCATCCCACAACATGAGGGGAGTGTGGATATATATAGGCATTACCCTTTAGAACCATTAATTTTGTGACAATTAAGACTCACTCAATTGCATATTCCTCAAAATATATACATCATTAAAACTCACATTACTATTTGTAGAAATAGGCTTCATTACCACCATAAATTTTGTGACAATTAAGAATCACTCAAACTCATCTTCTTTTTAATATATATCCCATTAAAAATCACATTACTATGTTTACAATAGGTTATGATGCACTTACATTTGAAATTATTGTCATGATTACTCTCAATCAACGTGAATTTTCACCTTATATGACTATATTTTATCTAGATTTCTAACTCCAACTAAGCCTCACAAATATTACATTTGCTCCACCTCATCAAAATTTATATTAGGAATACGAACAACCCTCATACCCATCCCATATTGATGTTATTAGTGGGTGTGTGAGGTTATGAAGATTAAACTCTTTGTTTTGGGGATTCTAATTCATTGCATTATATGTGGTCTTAGTGGATCCAACCATGGGGAACTTTTAAGGAATCTTGAAGAAATTTTCTAATACGCTTTTTTTAGTGGATCCAACCATAGGGAACTTTTAATGAATCTTAAAGAAATATTATAAGAAATATATATGTGGTCTTAGTGGATTGAACCATGTTCAAGGAATATGCACATGCTATTGAGTTAATTTTGGGTAGTTATCCACTCAATGTAGAAATCCCTTAGTGGAAATCCCTTAGTTTATCGTACAATTAGGTCCGTTAAGTAACTTTAGGTGACCATAAAGTATTTCACGGTTATGTATTTAGTTCAACCATATCCACAACTATCCAACAATTTGTCCTTAAATCTCTCAAGTGATCCAACTATATAATATAACATTTTCACAGCTCATATGTTATATAATATAACATTATCCAATATGTAATCAGATAAGAGTGCACCACTTAGTAAAGAAATATTTCTTATGTGCAAAGATTAAAGGCATAACAAGTTGTTCACCACTTACTAAAGATTTCTTATGTTATTAGTGGGCATATGAGGTTATGAAGATTAAACTCTTTGTTTTGGGGATTATAATGCATTGCATTATATGTGGTCTTTGTGGATCAAACCATAGGGAATTTTTAAGGAATCTTAAAGAAATGTTCTAATACATTTTTTTAATGGATCCAACCATAGGGAACTTTTAATGAATCCCCTTGCTTGTTGTTTTTTTGAATTGGTTTCCCTTCGGGAACCAAAATTTTGATTTCAGTGACTTCTATGTGTGGGTTTTATTGATTATTATGAAAAGATTGTGGTTTTATTATATGTCTCTTATCCCTTTAGTCATTATTATATTCCTAAGCAGTCGATCAGGAGCTGAATCGATGGTCGTCACTTAAGTGTTTAAAGACCTATAGATTCAAATTCTCTTCTTTTATGTGCATGGATGATGAATGAAGGATAAGAATTTTCCCTGTTGTCTATCCCTTACTTGTATTTGAGTTGATTGATTCATGGCTGAATGTTTAGTCTTTGCGTCTTCTTATGAACGAATACATTTGCGTCTTGATTGATTAAAACTTTGATTTCTCTCTGCGTTTTTAAGTACTTGAACTTGGGTACATCTCTGCAATTTTATTGATAAACTCTGCATTGTGGATAGATATTGAGGAGAGATGTCAACACGAGATTCTCCAAACATTCCTCACAAATTCTCTAGGTTATTATCCCAAGAAGGAAGAACAATAACTCCTTCGACTGAGACTCTGAGTGACCCACAACAATCTCGTCAAAGGAGAATTTCAAATGAGTCTGTGAATAGATCAACTGCAGAACCTACTAAAGCAAGTGATATGTATGTATCCTTATTAGATAGATTGTGCATTGATACTCCTACACCTGAGAATGTAGGGAATACCTCTCGAGAAGAGAATATTTCTGGTAATTTTCTTTGATTTTGTTGTATTTTTTTGTATTTAAATTTATGTGAGGTTAAATCTTAAAGTTACTTTCAAATGTGTGTGTAGACAATCAGTTTAGAGCAAGGGACGACAATTAAAGAGAGAGTGTTTGTCATGAAGATTCAAATGTCGGTGCAGAGGGTGAAGGTGGATTTAGGAGGTTACGTTATCAAAAACAGAAGATTACACACCTACGTCTACCTATCCTTTAGATGTTGGTGATGAAATTCCCTAAAAACAGATTACTGAAGCAATAACGCTTGAGTGATTCTCATGTGTTAAAAGGAGGTTGGAAAATGATTTGGTGGTCTTAGAACTCCCTCAGGAGAGCAAACAAAGCTTGCAATTTTTTTTTCATTCATTGAAAAACTTTATGAACGCATATCAAAAGATGGGGCAACCAGCATTTTTGTCAATATAATGAGGCGACGAAAGTCAGAGGTGATGGGTCCTGATAAATTAGAGATAGTAAAAAATAGAGTTTCAAAAGAAGACGTCATTTTAATGTTCAATTTCAAAGAGACCCCGAAGAAAAATATGTTGAAGGTGAAATATTTTAAGCACCCTGACATTGTAGGACATCTATATAAAAAAAATTTGGTGTCATATGGGAAATTGTCATGGAACGATGAGGTTCCACACTATTTTGCAAGACACTTTTTTGCAAAGTTTTTTTTGCACATGCACCCTGATTATACTAGTCTACTGTCAAAATATTATGTAACTGTTAAATGACGTACATATGATCGCAAAAGGACATATCGAAGTGTGGAAATTTTGAGGCCTCCGCAACCTATAGTACCTCGCCCAACATGAGCATTGCTTCACTTTCAGAATTGCAGGCTACATCAGAGGTTAACAAAGAGGCCAAGAGTGCAACTAGAGAAAATTTGGAAGCAATGTTTTATGGTATTGATGTTGGCATGAACCGTCAGTGAGCAGAAGCCAATTCCTAGGCCACATTTTTTTATAAAACAAATGCGGATTTAAATACAATGTCAGCAGAAGATGTTTTGGAGTATGTAAAATTTTGTCGGAATGGTATCATGGTTGGAAGAAGGTTATTCAGAATCATGACCTGAACCGCAGATTGGTATGTGTTCTAGTTAGGAAATTTTTTATGCATTTTATGATAGTTGACTTCTAATTCTAGATTTAGATATCATTGTATCTATAGAAATAATCAAGTTTTTATTGCCATTAAATGCAGTTTAGAGACATGTTAAATAAATCTTCAATAGGTAGGGGACCTAATTCGACAAGTTTAAATTTGAATGGGTTGAATCAGGTATGTGTTTTCTAATCATTGTTCAATATCCACTCTTTTGAATAAGAGATCAACAATATTTATAATTTTGTATAATTGTAAACACATTGAATCCTAGATTTAGTTCTTAGTTGTTTTGTTCACAGATCCCTATTCCATCTCCTACTACTTGAGCACGCTTGTCTCAATTCTCATTGGGAGAGTTTGAAGAGGGTGGGAGTTCACAGGTATCATTCAATGTCTTAAAATCATTTAAATTTAATGTGTTATAATCATTTAAATTTATTTTTTCAAAATTTCAAATTTTAAATGTGTTATATAGGCTAATGTGGAGAAGAGAGTACCATATTTTGGAAGGGAGACTGGGATTGAGGAGGAAGCGGATGACGCATCCATATTTTGGAAGGATGTGTTCATTCAGGATGATTCATAAATGTATGTTTTTTACTTTTATCAAATTTTTGTTTTCTCAAATTTTTAGTTTAGTCTTTTCTATTCAACGCTTTGATCAATTATTTTGAAATATACAGAACCCCTAGATAAGTTTATCGTTGTCTTAAATGGTTTACATTCAAATTTGTTTAAGGTTAGATCATGATGAAGACTTAATTTTGAACTTGAACATTTGAATATTTGAGAACAGAATCTATCCCACATCAGAAAATAGAAAGTTTCTAAATTTTATTCGATTACATTCCTTGTTTTCTTGTCCAAGAATGGTGTAGTATAGACATTTGTGCTTTCTACATACAACGAAGTGAATTTTGTCTTGCCAGGGTATTGTCAAACTCTTAACTAAATTGGTTACTAATCACAAAAACTAACATTCAATTAGATTTACAAATAAGCTCAGACATATTGTATATGTGAGCTAGCTCACACATAATTTCAAAGAGCATTTCATTATATTTAATATGAATACATCCCATTTAAATGGTTTTTGCTGAATGACTTAATATACATGTGCATATATGTGTTTTCTTTGTACATGCAATATTATATGAGAACAAGTATTCCACCGCAAAAAGAGGAGATAAATATTTTCTAGAAGAATGGTTTTTAAAATGGAGATTTGTGAACTTTTTTAGATAATTAGTTTTTTGGAAGAATGGCTTAATATGAAGGTTTATGAGTCCTTTAGTTTGAAAGGGCATTGTGGAATTTGATTACATGACCATTGCATAAGAAGAGAGAAGTATTTAACTACTAAGGAGCTTAATATTTTATTGTTGTGTAAATATAATCAAATAACATCACCTAGGATGAGAATTTCTGAAGGATTTGGAACCTTGTCCACAAGGAGAATTTAACCTGAAGGATTTTGGACTTTATCCACAAGGAGATAAGTATTTTATGATAAGTATTAAATTGGAAGAATGATTTAATATGAAGATTTGTGGATTTTTTCCGTACACAGTTCTATATTTATTTTCAGATTATTATATAACTCTAATTCACAATTTGTTTTGCCAAGAACATAATAACATCACCTAGGATGAGAATTTCATAAAAAGGATTTGAGACCTTATCCACAAGGAGAATTTCACCTGAAGGATTTGAGAATTTATCCACAAGGAGATAAGTATTTCATTGGAAGAATATATTAATATGGATATTTGTGAACTTTCTTCATAAACAGTTCTATATTTATTTTCAGATTATTATCTAACTCTAACTCACAATTTTTTTTACCAAGAACATAATTTTTTTCTTTAATTTTTTTTAAGATTTTAAATAAGATTTACAAATTGTTTAAATCATGTACTCTTAATTGGAGAGTAACTATCTTAAATCTGTTTAACTGTGGTTGGGCATGTTATTATTTCTTATTGTTTTATTTAATATTTAGTTACAATATATATGCTAATATGTGTTATTTGTTTTATTATTATTATTTTTTATTGTTACAGATGTATAAATTATATTTGGTGGAAAATATGTTTACAATATATTTTGTGGGAAAGAGTATGTTGGAGGATGAGACTTAACTCTTTTGGTATGTATGTTAATTTTGTTTTAATCACAATTTTTGAATTATGTATTATTTCGCATGTTTGAATTGTAATTTTTTTATTTTTGAATTCTTTTTTTTTTGCACATTTGACTTGCAGGTATGAAGTGATGTATCTTAAAGCGATGGCTTAGAGTCTAGAATTTTGGAGTTAAATGTCATAGTTTTTGTGATCATCCTAAAATGGATGTGGAACTTATGTATTTTACAATGTAACTATTCAGACTTTGATTATAATATATATATATATATATATATATATATATATATATATATATATATATATATATATATATATATATCATAATTTTTGAATTCAAAATAGCAATTTATTGTCTCATATTTGATTTTTCAAAGTTGATGGAAAAAAAATGGCAAAGTTAACTAGTAATGTACTAATGTTTTGTAAATTTTCCTTTTTACAATGCATTAAATTAAGCATCAAAGTCTTAAATACTTTTCTGCTATGTATTAATTTAAATGTTTCATTTTATGTTAACTCTGGATTGTCAAAAATATAATCAAACTCTTAAATGCTTTTCTTCTATGTATTAATTTAAATGTTTCATTTTATATTCACTATGAATTGTCAAAAATATGATCAAACTCTTAAATACTTTTCTACTGTGTATTAATTTAAATGTTTCATTTTATGTTCAACGTGGATTGTCAAAAATATGATTCTATTGACATATCATCAAATAATTTTGGTGGCAGAATAATTTTAGCACATTAATTTTATATTAAAAGTAGGTATTAATTTAAATGTTTCATTTTATGTTCACTGTGGATTGTCAAAAATATGATTATATTTACATATCATCAAATAATTTTGGAAAAATAATTTTAGCAGATTTATTTTATGTTAAAAAAAAAAAAATTCTAGTTACTAATGACCCTGTTGGTTACATAGATGCACTTAACCAATAAAAAAAACTAAAGAAAAGACTAAAGAAAAGATGGGCATATGAGATCTGCTAAACAAATTGGTTATAAAGATGCACTTAACTAATAAAAAATACTAAAGGAAAAACTAAAGGAAAGATAGGCATATGAGATCATAGATACACTTAACTAATAAAATAAAGAAACTAAATGAAAGACACACATATGAGATCTGTAAAATCAACTTAATAATTAGAATGGAGATATTGATATATATATGATATTATTAGTCAAGTGTTATTACAACAAGTGGAAGAGATGTTTAAATTGTTTTTAGTTGTTAGAATATTAATTAAAAAAAAAAACACTTAAAGAAGTCAATGCTCTCAAATCTAGGATAGAAGAGATGTTCAACTCTTCTTTGATTGGTGCAATAGTAATAAAAATAAAATTCTCAAGATAGAAGAGATCCAAATTAATTATGTGTAATGTTTATACAATAAAATCTTGAGATGGAAGAGATGTTCAACTCTTTTTTGGTTTGTGTGATAATGATAAAATAAAATGCTCAAAATGATGTGACAATAAAATAAAACCTTAAAAGATCAACTCTTCTTTAATTTTTTCATGTAACTTCATTAAAAAAATGCTAAATCTAGAAGAGATATTCACCTCAAAGTTCATATACCCTTAATAAAATAAAATCTCAAAATGAAAGATATGTTTTTAACTTTTCTTTAATTTTGAGAACAATAGTTAAGAAAAATATTCAAAATAAAAGAGATGTTCAATTCAACTTTAATTTATATTTAATGCTCATAAAATAAAATAAAAATCGGAATGAGTTAAAATTTAAAACAATATATTATTAGAATAGAAAATATAAAATATGTTAACTTTTTTTAAAATTAATGAAATATTATTAAAATAAAATGGAAAAAAATACTATTGTGTAACATCCCGCTCTGGCACACTAAGAAAACTTATTCTTTGAGGACACTTGCTCGCAAGTGATCTGGACTTTTATGATAAGAAAACATTTATCCTTGATTATGATGCAATATGATAGATGACATGATGTTTTACTACTTTGACATGGACAAGTGCTATTGACTCAGTTTTACTGAGTGTGCAGGGTTTTTGACCTTGAGGATGCAGAGGCATCGACAGGACCCCTTGGACTCCAGATCGAGTCACGGAGTGTGCTTTGGGGTTGATTGTTTACTGTTATTTTAGTATATTTGATTTGATGATATGATGTGGACATGTTCTGACACGATTGTTGATGATGCAGGCTGACGATAGCTTGTCGACCAGACTCACATATGGAGAAAAGGGGCCACACATGATTTCCAGAGAGGTTGAGGGAGAGGTGTGGATAGCAACCCTACCACAGCCTACTAGAACTCTCGTCGTGGCTCGAACTGTAGGTTAACGATTACCTAGTTCGAGAGGATCCACAATGCCGTGAGGGAAAACTACGACAGTCACTCGCAATGATTCTAAGGGGCGTGCAATAAGGCAGGGGCCTTATTACTTAGAGCCCTTAGTCTCCCACAAGTTCACCTGGTGGAGTGTTGACTCCAGGGGTTATTGATGTCTACCAATCAGTCAAGTTGGTGAGTGGTACCCTTGGAGCACGTGGTGCATCCTAAAGGGAACATCACGCAGAAGAAACACAAGAGGCGAGTGGCACCCTTGGAGCACGTGGTGCATCCTGAAGGGCACGTCGCAAAAAAGAAACACAAGAGGCGAGTGTCACCCTTGGAGCACGTGGTGCATCCTGAAGGGCACGTCGCGTTGATATTGATGAAGGAACAAACCTAGATGTCCCTAAGACTTTTAACACATTAAGAAATTCTTAAAACAACTTCCCTAAATGATTGTCGCCCAGTTCAGAATCTAAGGCCTAAGTCTAAAACTTATCTAGGGTAAAATTTTGTTTAACTTTAAGAAAAAGACCCTATAAAAATAAAAATAAAAATTTAAACTAACAAAAAAAAAAACCACTTAAGGAATAGTTTTAGTCTTCATGAATTTTTGGGGTAAAATGAAGAGAGTAATAATTTAATTAAAATCTGTGGTTTTAAATTGTAAAGAAGAAATAAATTATTTAACTTGTGGAAGTGTAAAAAGATTTGAAATTAATAAAAAGGGGAAAAGAGTAAATAGCGCAACTGCCATTTTGGCTCTAATAAAAATAGGGGAAAGAAGGGAATAATAAAAATTAGGAAACTAAGGAATGGGGGAAACATAATAAGGGAAAGAGGTGAACTTATGGTAAAAAGTGAGGTCAACATAGTAAGGAATCTGCAATTAAGAACCTCCTAAAATGAACTAAATTAGGAACTTCATTTTAGGGAAAGTATTTAAACATGAAGGGGAATCTAGGAACACCTAGGAGAAAATTTAGGAGCAAATCTAGGTGGGTGAGGGAATTGAGACAATTAATAAATTTAAAGACAATAATTATTGGAGAAAAGAGGGGTATGGACGACACTTGTGCGAAGGAGACTATTTAGAAGATTTTTATTAAAACTTAATTTAAATGTGATTTAGGGAAAGTTGGAGGTTCTAAAAACTCTATAAAAGAAAGGGAAGATGAGGAAGAAGGGGGGTCGGCTCTTAGCATAACGTTACGCTGTCGTATTTGTGACTTGACTGATTACTTGTGGGAGTTGGGATTTCCCATCTCGGATAGGAGTGGTAGCTCGGCCTTGCGAGGTGAGCTGGGAGCTAGGCGTACCATCTGGATAGTGTGTGGCCCCTTTACGGCTCGGGGGGCTAAGGGGGAAGCAGAGTACCCCTAGCGTTGGTTGGGAGGTACCAATGTAGTCTCGACGGTCGGCGAGCAGGAGCGGCACGGACCGCGCGGACTTCATTCGAGGCAGGCGATAAGGCAAAGGTACGCTCATTATTTTGTGGAGTAGAATGCACTAGGAATTTATGCTTAGACCTGAATGATGATTACAAATGAAGTCGACATGTTTACACACAGTATTGTCTCGTTTTTCCTTCATGTTTATGTCTCGCTAGACCTTCTTCGTATTCCTTCTCGTCTACGTTTTACTACCTTGAATTTAATTATGGCAAAGAACTTATCTCTGCATTTCTTATTTGGATGATTGAACCCGCTCTGTGTTGTATCACCTCCCTCGCCACTCAACCCTGAGGCCCTTTTTCTCTGCATCTTTGTCTCTACACAGTAATGATGGATGAATTGTCTTGAGCCTTTGCCCATTTGTTGAATGCATGGAATATCAAGGTCTGCATGCTGGTTGGGCTTCTACTTTTCCTTGGTTGGGATCCTCGCTTATGCGTGACTCTTCGTGGTTGTTTTCTTTTGGACATTTTACCTGCATTTATTCATGATGTGTAGCTTACAGCCATTGACATTCACTATGATGGATAATTCTTTGTTGTGTGTTCATAGAGGAGTTGGTAGGAATTAGTTCTGTAATAGACGTTATATTACCTCTACTATTAATTAAAGGATGAACATTTCGACTGTGTTAGATGATGAAGGTATTGGCGAATTTACAAATCATGGATGTGGCATTTGGTATTTAATTTATGTGGGCCTGGTCTTAAATTTGGTTGGCAGTCCTTGGTAATTAGAAATTGTTGTCGTATGTGCAGGGCAGCAATAAAATAGTTGTGAAATCTTTGTTGTAGGTTAAATTGTAAATCGTTATGATTTCTCGTTGATGAAGTTTTTAAGGCAATCCTGATAGCAGTGGCACTCCTATTAGTGACTCACGCAATGTTTTGAAACTGCGTAATGGCCCAACGATCGTGTAAACACTTCTGAGATTTCATCCTGGCAATGGCACCAGGGCATTTATTCCATTAAGTGACTCGGGCCAGCTAGTAATTATGGTAACTCAAATTTTAAAACCTTATCGTTATGGAATGTTAAAGAAGTTTAATGTTTATGTTAATGTTAATGTTCATAGTAATGTTAATGATTATGTGGTCATCGTTTTATGGTATTGATAAGGTAATTATTATAGATAACATATAAGGGGTAAGGTGATTGTCCCTTTATTTAGTTGTCATAATATAAAATGTAATGAGGTTATTATTTTATGGTAATGATGTTGAAAGTTTATTATCCTTGATAATAGTTAAAATGTAATGTCTTTAACAAGTACAATAAGTCATTATAATTTAGTAGATGAGGATGTGCGATTAAATGAATTACCTTATCTTAAGGTTGGCCTTGGTAACTCATCGACTAATGGAAATCTTATGGAGTGATTGATCCTTCCTTTAATGCCTTTTGAGTCATAGTAATTATCGAGTCTTAAAATAGTGGTTGGTCGTTGTCGATGTCCTTTTGACTTGCGCCTTCCATAGAGGACGTGGTTGTTCTTTGATTATTGTTGTACTTGTTGGTAATAGTTTAGTTGCTTGGTCTACTTGTGTCAGGCGGGATGTAGACACCTCCATGTTCCTCAGAATAGTTACCAGCCCTAAGACCTTAAATGGTTAAAATCGATGGGAACCTGGGCTTGAGCATTGCTTATGTGTCTTGGAGGTCCTAACCATTGCAGCGTAGGACGGGCGGGTAGTCAGTCTTATTTATAGTCGATTGATTGTCGTTTAATGCATGCAGTTACTTGTGGTGCATCTTATGTCGTCTTGTTGTGTTCGTCGTGGTTCGCGTCTTGTTCGTCATTGGGTGGCGATGCATAGTTGACTGTGTTTGTTTCCCTTTTACATGCGCACACACTTTTTAAAAAAAAAAAAAATCACTTGTTATAAGAGGTTGGGCGTCGTAACGAGGAGGATCGTTACATATGGTATCAAAGCGGGTTCGACCCGCGACTTGGGATTCGCTACAGCTTTCGTTGACATGATTTGAATCATTATACTGTTGCTAATTGAATTGACTTATGTGCGTGCAGGTAATCATGGTTAGAGGATGCCGCAGAGGTAAATGACGGGGTGCTAGGGGAGGAGGCGTGACACCTCCAGTAGCATCCATGCCTGAGGGGTCTAACCCCCAGGGAGGAGAGCAGGTTTTCGGACAGGAGCAGATAGCAATTGGCGACGTGGTCAGGATGATGAGATATTTTCAGCGCATGTCTGAGGCACTGATCAACCGCTTAGACAGAGATGAGGCCAGGGCGTCGGCACCTGCTGAGGTTCCGCCGCGCGCACCGGTCGTTACTGGTAGCATTCACCGTGAACTCGAGAAGGTTAAATTTCTCGAGTTCTTTGGTGCCTTGGATGGTGCCGCCGCCGAGGCATGGTTGGATAATATGGCGATGTGCTTCACACTTCATGATTATACCTCCAACATGAAGGTCTGCATGGAGGTCTTTCAACTGAAGAGGAGCGCTCTTCTATGGTGAAAGACGCTCCTACCGCAACTGAACATGGCTATTGAAGATGTGTCATGGGAACTATTTGAGGAACGGTTCCGAGAGAGGTATCTTTCAGAGGAATTCATTGAGTGTCAGCTCAATGAGTTCAACACATTACGACAGGGAGGTCGTATGGTGCCCGAGTACGAGGCACGTTTTATGGAGCTGCTCCGGTATGCTCCACACCTTAACACAGAGAAAATTAAGGTCAACTGGTTCGTGTTCGGCCTTAACGGAATCCTGCGTGCAAAGGTTAGGATTTTGATGCCTCAAACCTTGCACGATGTCGTCCAAAAGGCCCTCATAGTAGAGGAGGAGCTTATCAGTGGGGGTCAGACTAGGACTCCAGCGAGACTAGCTGGGCATGTTTCATCTGGGACACAGCAGCACTAGACACCAGCGAGACATACACCGAGATATCGTGGCATCCAGAGGGGATCCACTTTCACTGCACCCCGTTGATTATCGCCTTAGAAATGGACACCTTATCGGGGACCACAACATCAGTAGCAGTGTCGCCCACAACAGCAGTAGTTTAGGCCTGTTTAGCAGAACAGACCAGGTTTTTAGGTCGGTGGGCCGTCATCTTCTACTTCAGGTACGAGGACTACTGAGCCAAAGAAGGGGTGTTGGACATGTGGGGAGCCACACTACCAGCGCGACTGTCCTGTGGAGAGGACCAGAGCGTTCAGATTAGCCGAACCCACTACAATGGGAGATATGGGCAAGGCCCATCAGATTCATGCAGTGGTGAATAACCACCAGGTAGAGCACCAGTCTACTGCGCTCAAGACGATAGGTACTGTCACTGACCAGACCCTTAGTATTTTGATAGACCCAGGTGCTACCAAGAGTTTCATTTCTGGTGCATCACTAAAAAGGATTAAGGTAAAGGCAGTCGAACAGGATGATTTTATCTTCGTAGAGATGGCTTCGGGAGCCAAACAGAAGGTTGGAGGAAAGATTACGGGCTGTGCCCTTAACCTGGGAGAGTTTTTCATGAGGACCAACTTGTACGTCACTATCTTAGGATCTTATGACGTCGTGATCGGTATGGACTAGTTGGAATCACATGAGGCAATACTCAACTGTAAGATGAAATGGTTGAACTTGATCGATGATGAGGGACAGAGAAGTGTGATTGTAGGACGAAACCAGGGAGTTTCCCTGAGGTTCGTCTCTTCCTTACAGTTACAGAAGAGTATGCGCAAGGGGGGCAAGCTTTATGCCATCCTTTCATTGAACGAGAAGGGAGTAGCAGAAGGTCAAGAACACTTTCTGGTGGTGAGAGAGTTTGCAGACGTATTTCCAGAGGAGTTACCTGGGATGCCGCTAGAAAGGGAATTGGAGTTTACCATAGACCTGAAACTAAGGACCGAACCGATAGCAAGAACGCCTTATAGGATGTCGACCCCGGAGTTGCAAGAGTTGAAAATGCAACTGAAGGAGTTGTTGGACCTGGGACTGATACATCCTAGTGTGTCACCATGGGGTGCACCTGTTATTTTCATTCGAAATAAGGATGGATAGTGGAGGCTTTGCATTGACTACCGTCAACTGAACAAGGCTACAATCAAGAATCAATATCCCTTACCAAGAATTGATGATCTGTTCGATCAAATGAAGGGTGCAACGTTGTTCTCCAAGATCGATTTGCGATCAGGGTATCACCAGTTGCATATCAAGGAGGATGACGTCCCTAAGACCGCCTTTAAGACGATATTTGGACATTACGAGTTTACTATTTTTCCGTTTGGACTGACAAACGTCCTAGGAGTTTTTATGAGTTTGATGAACGGGGTGTTCCACGAATACTTGGACAAGTTCGTCCAAGTATTCATTGATGATATTTTGATCTACTCTCGGATGACGAAGGAGCATGATGAGCACGTGCGCTTGGTACTCCAGTGCCTGCGAGAGCACAAATTGTTTGGGAAGTTGTCCAAATGCTCTTTTTATCAATCGAGGATTCACTATTTAAGGCATGTCATCTCCGATGAAGGCATCGTCGTGGATCTAGCCAAGGTTGAGGCTATTATGGAATGGCCTATGCTGACAAATTTCACCGAAGTGCGTAGCTTTATGGGTTTAGCAAGATACTATCGACGGTTTGTCGAGGGATTTTCGAAGATAGCAAATCCAATCACGGAATTACAGAAGAAAAATAAGAAGTTTGTTTGGACCGAGAAATGCGCGGAAGCATTTCGGAGGCTTAAAGAGTTGTTGACAACAGCGCCGATACTAAAGGTCCCTGACATGGATGCGGACTTCTTGGTATGCACAGACGCATCCAAGGAAGGTTTAGGCGGAGTCTTGACGCAAGATGGATGAGTAATCGCCTATATTTCGAGGAAACTGAGAAGGGATGAGGAGAACTACGCGACGCACAATTTGGAATTATTAGCCATCATATATGCCTTGAAAGTTTGGATACACTACCTTGTTGGACGAAAATTTGAACTAAAGACTGATCATTGTGGACTACAACACATTTTTACGCAAAGCGACCTGAACGCGTGACAACGGCGTTGGTTGAAATTGCTTAGCGAGTACGAATTTGAGATTACTTACATAAAGGGAATGGTGAATCGAGTGGCAGATGCTTTGAGTCGAAGGCCATGCATCTTTTCGATATTGCCTCTTCAAACGAATCTACGTGAAAAGATTCTAACCTTACAGCATGACGACGACTGGTACAAGGAGGTCGAGGGCTTTATTGGACAAAACACAATGATGGTACCACGATATGATGGATTTTCTTTTGATAGCGATGGGTTATTGAGGTTTAAAGGTCGGATTTACGTACCGCCAAACGACGAGTTGAGGATCTTGATCCTGAGCGAGGCTCATAGAGCAGTTTACATGGCTCACCTGGGAGTCATGAAGATGAGGGCAGACCTTAAACCCTTATTCTTCTGGAAGGGAATGAAGGCTGACATATTTAACTATGTGGCCAGGTGTCTGGAGTGTCATCAGGTAAAGGCTGAACATAGACACCCAACAGGATTACTACAACTGCATGCCATTATGGAATCGAAATGGGAAGTTATTTCGATGGATTTCATTGTTGGATTGCCATTGACGACAAGGAGACATGACTCGATTTTTGTAGTAGTAGACACTCTGACAAAGAGTTCTCACTTTATTCCTGTGTGTACGAAATATCAGGCACCTGACATAGCTATAGTTTTCATCAATGAGATTGTGAGGCTACATGGCGTGCCTAAGAGGATTATATCCGATCGAGGATCGGTGTTTACTGGACAATTTTGGGCGAGTTTCCAAGAGGCCTTGGGAACCTAACATAAATTTAGCACTGCATATCACCCAGAGACTGACGGACAGACCGAATGAATGAACCAAACCTTGGAAGACATGTTCCGCATGTACATGATGGACCAACAAAAGCATTGGGAGGAATTCTTGACTCTAGTAGAGTTCGCTTACAACAATAGTTACTAGAGCACCATTAAGATGGCACCTTTTGAGTTTCTTTACGAGCGACCATGTCGGACGCCCTTGAGTTGGGATCGGATTGAGGATAGGGTCCTAGTAGGACCAGAAGCGATCCAAGAAATGGAAGAGAAAATGCAAACCATAATACAAGGGATTAAAGAAGCACAGGATTGATAGAAGAGTTATGCCGATGTGCACCGAGTCGACCGTAGTTATGAGGTCAGCGATCGAGTCTTCTTACAGGTCAAACCGCATAAGAGTTCGATCAAGTTTGTAAAGGGATCTAAACTCTCCCCTAGGTTCGTGGGACCTTTCAACATTGTGGAGAGAAAGGGGCCCGTGGCCTATCAACTAGCCTTGATTGATTCTTTGAGGCGTATGCACGATGTATTTCATGTATCTGTTTTGAGACATTATATTAGTGATCCTACACATGTTATTGACATGAGTTCCTTGCAAGTATCGGATGAGGGAGTGCTCATGGCTGAGCCGGTTCACATCTTAGATCATCATCTTCGACAGATACGACGTCGAACGGTAGATCAGGTCAAGGTCCAATGGGACAATTATAGTCCTCACTTGGCGACCTGGGAGGACGCATATGATATGCGCCAGCAGTTTCCATTTTTGTTTGATAGATAGACTTATGATACTATGATACACTTATTTCAGCATTTATACTATGAAACTTTGGGACGAAGTTTAGACTAAGAGGGGGTGTATGTAACATCCCACTCTGGCACACTGAGAAAACTTATTCTTTGAGGACACTTGCTCGCAAGTGATCTGGACTTTTATGATAAGAAAAAATTTATCCTTGATTATGATGCGATATGATAGATGACATGATGTTTTACTACTTTGACATGGGCAGGTGCTATTGACTTGGTTTTACTGAGTGTGCAGGGTTTTTGACGTTGAGGATGCAGAGGCATCGACGGGACCCCTTGGACTCCAGATCAAGTCAGGGAGTGTGCTTTTGGGTTGATTGTTTACTGTGATTTTAGTATATTTGATTTGATGATATAATGTGGACATGTTCTGACACGATTGTTGATGATGCAGGCTAACGATAGCTTGCCGACCAGACTCACATATGGATTAAAGGGGCCACACACGATTTCCAAAGAGGTTGAGGGAGAGGTGTGGACAGCAGCCCTGCCACAGCCTACTAGCACTCCCATCGTGGCTCAAGCTGTAGGTTAACGATTACATAGTTTGAGAGGATCCACAATGCCATGAGGGCATACTGTGACAGTTTCTCGCGATGATTCTAAGGGGTACGCAATAAGGCGGGGGCCTTATTCCTTAGAGCCCTTAATCTCCCACAAGTTCACCTGGTGGAGTGTTGACTCCAGGGGTTATTGATGTCTACCAATCAGTCAAGTTGGCGAGTGGCACCCTTGGAGCACGTGGTGCATCCTGAAGGGCACATCGCGCAAAAGAAACACAAGAGGCGAGTGGCATCCTTGGAGCACGTGGTGCATCCTGAAGGGCACGTCGCATTGATATTGATGAAGGAACAAACCTAGATGGCCCTAAGACTTTTAACACATTAAGAAATTCTTAAAACAACTTCCCTAAATGATTGTCGCCCAGTTTAGAATCTAAGTCCTAAGTCTAAAACTTCTCTAGGGTAAAGTTTTGTTTAACCTTAAGAAAAAGACCCTATAAAAATAAAAATAAAAATTTAAACTAAAAAAAAAAAAAACACTTAAGTAATAGTTTTAGTCTTCATGAATTTTTGGGGTAAAATGAAGAGAGTAATAATTTAATTAAAATCCGTGGTTTTAAATTGTAAAGAAGAAATAAATTATTTAACTTGTGGAAGTGTAAAAAGATTTGAAATTAATAAAAAGGGGAAAAGAGTAAATAGCGCAACTGCCATTTTGGCTCTAATAAAAATAGGGGGAAGAAGGGAATAATAAAAATTAGGAAACTAAGGAATGGGGGAAACATAATAAGGGAAAGAGGTGAACTTATGGTAAAAAGCAAGGTCAACATAGTAAGGAATCTGCAATTAAGAACCTTCTAAAATGAACTAAATTAGGAACTTCATTTTAGGGAAAGTATTTAAATCTGAAGGGGAATCTAGGAACACCTAGGAGAAAATTTAGGAGCAACTCTAGGTGGGTGAGGGAATTGAGACAATTAATAAATTTAAAGACAATAATTATTGGAGAAAAGAGGGGGATGGACGACACTTGCGCGAAGGAGAATATTTAAAAGATTTTTATTAAAACTTAATTTAAATGTGATTTAAGGAAAGTTGGAGGTTCTAAAAAACTCTATAAAATAAAGGGAAGATGAGGAAGAAGGGGGGTCGGCTGTTAGCGTAACGTTACGCTGCCGGATTTGTGACTTGACCGATTACTTGTGGGGAGTTGGGATTTCCCAGCTCGGATAAGAGTGGTAGCTCGGCCTTGTGAGGCGAGCTGGGAGCTAGGCGTACCATCTGGATAGTGTGTGGCCCCTTTGCAGCTCAGGGGGCTAAGGGGGAAGCAGAGTACCCCTAGTGTTGGCTGGGAGGTACCGGTGTAGTCTCGACGGTCGGTGAGCGGGAGGGGCACGGAGCGCGCAGACTTCATTCGAGGCAGGCGATAAGGCAAAGGTACGCTCGTTATTTTGTGGAGTAGAATGCACTAGAAATTTATGCTTAGACCTGAATGAGGATTACAAATGAAGTCGGCATGTTTACACACAGTATTGTCTCATTTTTCCTTCATGTTTATGTCTTGCTGGACCTTCTGCGTATTCCTTCTCATCTGCGTTTTACTACCTTGAATTTAATTATGGCGAAGCTCTTATCTCAGTGTTTCTTATTTGGATGATTGAACATGCTCTGTGTTGTATCACCTCCCTCACCACTCAACCCTGTGACTGCTGAAGGCCCTTTTTCTTTGCATCTTTGTCTCTACACAGTAATGATGGATGAATTGTCTTGAGCCTTTGTCCATTCGTTGAATGCCTGGAATATCAAGGTCTGTGTGCTGGTTGGGGTTCTACTTTTCCTTGGTTGAGATCCTCGCTTCTGCGTGACTCTTCGTGGTTGTTTTCTTTTGGAAATTTTACCTGCATTTATTCGTGATGTGTAGCTTATAGCCATTGACATTCACTGTGATGGATAATGCTTTGTTGTGTGTTCATAGAGGAGTTGGTAGGAATTAGTTCTATAATAGACGTTATATTACCTCTGCTATTAATTAAAGAAGGAAAATTTTGATTGTGTTAGATGATGGAGGTATTGGCGAATTTGCAAATCATGGATGTGGTATTTGGTATTTAATTTAGGTGGGTTGGGTCTTAAATTTGGTTGGCAGTCCCTAGTAATTAGAAATTGTTTCCATATGTGCAGGGCAGCAATAAAATAGTTGTGAAATCTTTGTTGTAGGTTAAATTGTAAATCATTGTGATTTCCCATTGATGAAATTTTTAAAGCAATCTTGATAGCAGTGGCACTCCTGTTAGCGAATCAGGATACATTTTGACACTGCGTAATGGCCCAATGACCATGTAAACACTTCTGATATTTCGTCCTAGCAATGGCACTGGGGCATTTATTCCATTAAGTGACTCGGGCCAGTGAACCAGCTATTCCTGACCTACACATTTCTTATGCATGGGCACGCGTCCTGTAGTACACCATGGGATACAATGTGTATCCCTTACCCAGCTTGACTAAGACGTCTTTGTACAGCGTGCACCTTGGGCCTTTACCTTACCTGCAGAAAAACAAAATAGCATTCTACCTTCTGTCAGGTTTGTAACTAGTATTAAGGATGCCATCCATTACCTTTTAAACTCTTACCTTCACCCTGAAAACTATAACAGAGGCACGTTCTCATTATCATCTGTATCTAGTTTCACACCTTGTCGTTTAGTTTCTGTCTTATCTATGTATGTGTCATGGGTGGTTGAACCTGGAAAGCGATTATTGAAATAGTTGGACCTACTTGTGGGTTGCAAGTGTGAAACTCCACTTGTACTAACTTTCTAGTTGTAACACGTAAATATGAATGTCTCATATTCTAATTTTGTGTGCAATTTGTATTTATGAAACCCTTCTCCAACCCGTCTACCACTCCATCTTTAACAACCAAATAGGAGAGGCTTCCCAGTTATCGGTTAACCCTTTTGGACTCCATAGAAATTACTGGATAAATTGCATTACTATCCTCTGTCTTGGCCGGATGCACCCTCCCTCTGCGACTACAATAACCCTCCTCTGCTGTGAAACCACAGTGACAGTGCTCCAACACCTCACCATCTTGGGATTCTATTTTTTTGAATTTGTCGAGTGAGATAGTAGCATAACGGTTGGCTGCCCAATCGACTCTGCGATTTCTAACATGTGTTCTTCGCCCTTCTATTCTGGCATGCTCTCTCTCCACAGTCAGCCTTGTTACCATTTTTCTTTCTATTTATCCCTTAAAGGGGCAAGGTGGATGGGCCTCTAAATTTTAAATGCTTTATCGATTATGGAATGATAATATTAATGTTGGTAAGTAGGGTAGCTCTAATTTTAAATGCTTTATCGTTTATGGAATGTTAATGCCATTGGATATTAATACTAATGCTAGTAATTATGGTAACTCGAATTTTAAAACCTTATCGTTATGGAATGCTAAAGTAGCGTAATGTTTATGTTAATGTTAATGTTCATAGTAATGATTATGTGGTCATCATTTTATGGTATTAATAAGGTAATTGTTATAGATAACATATAAGGGGTAAGGTGATTGTCCTTTTATTTAGTTGTCATAATATAAAATGTAATGCGGTTATTATTTTATGGTAATGATGTTGAAAGTTTGTTATCCTTGATAACAGTTAAAATGTAATGTCTTTAACAAGTACAATATGTCATTATAATTTAGTAGATGAGGATGTGTGATTAAATGAATTACCTTATCTTAAGGTTGGCCTTGGTAACTCGTCGACTAATGGAAATCTTATGGACTGATTGATCCTTCCTTTAATGCCTTTTGATTCATAGTAATTGTCGAGTCTTAAAATAGTGGTTGGTCGTTGTCGGTGTCCTTCTGACTTGCGTCTTCCATAGAGGACGTGGTTTTTCTTTGATTATTGTTGTACTTGTTGGTAATAGTTTAGTTGCTTGGTCTGCTTGTGTCGGGCGGGATGTAGACACCTCCATGTTCCTCAAAATAGTCGCCAGCCCTGAGACCTTAAATGGTTAAAATCGATGGGAACCTGGGCTTGAGCGTTGCTTATGTGTCTTGGAGGTCCTAACCATTGCAGGGTAGGATGGGCAGGTATTCAGTCTTATTTGTAGTCGATTGATTGTCGTTTAATGCATGTAGTTACTTGTGGTGCATCTTATGTCGTCTTGTTGTGTTCATTGTGGTTCGCGTCTTGTTCGTCGTTGGGTGGCGACATAAAGCCGACTGTGTTTGTTTCCCTTGTACATGCTCACACACTTTTAAAAACAAAAACAAAAAAATTTGCACTTGTTATAAGAGGTTGGGCGTCGTAACGAGGAGGATCGTTACATATTGAAAAAAGTAAGTGTTCAATGGAAATGGTGTTTAACAATTTTTTAGTTTAAAATAAAATGCTCACAATACAAGAGGTATACAACTCAATTTGTATTGGTGTAATGCTCATAAAATAATTTTGATAGGTGTAATGGTTAAAAAATACAGATAAAATATGGTTGAACCATATTTTATTTGTGTTTTTTAAGAATGATCCGGAGTTTTTTATACATGTACCCTTTTTATAAATATCGTATTTGGAAATATGGTTGAAAATAGTCAAAACAAGTCATCAAATTCTGGAATGTACTTTCAATGAAAAATAAAAAATTCTGGAATGTACTTTCAATGAAAAATAAAAAATCCTAGAATGTACATGTGTCACTTGTTTAAAAACATCGTAATGGTATTGCATCTTCAATTATTCCTTCATGATCGACTTTGGACATTTTCCATTTTCTAACTTTTTTTTTTATTATTGAACTTCTATTAAATTTATGCACGCTACACATACTAAATGACTATATTGACAACTTGTGACATCTGATTGGTAGTCTTGAAAGTGAACATGAGTATCGGTTTGATGGGATTCTTGAAAAAAATATCATTTCAATACAATGGATCATCTTTCATATATAAAATCGTTATCATCAAAATCTTCTAATAGCCTCATCTTTTGTTCTGTGCATCTCATCGAATAATTTTTCAC
The DNA here is from genome assembly GCA_009831015.1 of Picea engelmannii. Classification (NCBI taxonomy): domain Eukaryota; kingdom Viridiplantae; phylum Streptophyta; class Pinopsida; order Pinales; family Pinaceae; genus Picea; species Picea engelmannii. Next base: position 313,582 of record ML779502.1, on the reverse strand, counting down.
GTTTTCAGTGTTCTCTACAGGTGAAACCATGGCAAAAACATATTCTACAAATAATTGGATATATTGGACAACAAATAGTTCGTGTTAGATTATCACACAAGTACATCTACAGCTTATTTGAAAAAATTTAAACATAAAAATGACCTCTAACAAGATCAGAAACTCTATCGCCATCAACTAACACTATAGTTTCATTTGATTCCATATCCTCTAACCTTGCAAGTGGAATTTTCCCTTTTACATTAAGTTCGATATGTCTCCAAGCTTTAACATATCCTGCATTTTCATTTTTGCAAATATCTATGGATTCTATGTCCTCTATGCAAACTGAACAAAAACAAGACTCGTTTCTTTTATCAAACACAAAAACATTTTGAAAACGTTTTGTTTTAACTGAATGTATTTTTTGTGTCCCAGGTATTGTACTGGCGTCATATAGGATTTATCTATTTACATCTTAGATTCCAACATACCAAAAAAACTTGCACCAGACAAGAACTTGTTAACTTGAAATCTCTCAAGAAAATGATTGAAGTTTGAATATAAATTTGAACATGTTCAAAAAAAAATATCATGTGTACATGTGTAACATTTATATATAGACACACCTGCACACATCCCTTGATGGATTATATTCATGTCTTAGCGCCATTTTGCAACATTAAACAACTTGTTCAGCGAATTCAAATCGATCGGCATGAGGCTTCCACTGATACCTTCAAAGTGCTCATTTTATATATGCCCCTGCACCATCATGCTCTCATTTTCCATGACCAGTCTCAAAACAATTCCAACAATGTGTAATGTTTAATTTTTATGAAGATGACATAACCAATAGAATGACCGTAAAGATTTGAACTTACCCACACACCCATCTGACAATATCCAATTTCGATCGAATCGGATTTCGCGTTCTTTCAATGAATCATGAAATTTATCAAAACAATGTTGTACATAATGTGCGTCGTGTGCTCGATCATCACTTATATAAAAGTGATATTCTTTAATAACATGTCAATTATCATTGGTGCTTTCTATGTTATCAAGACTTCATTGAGAATGTCTATATAGAACGTGGACAAATATCGTGACTTGACAAGAATGATAATATCCACTCTATATTTCTTTTTGTGCAGCGAATGTGTAATTCTCTGCAAAATCAACTACAGACAAAATTGTCCCTAGTGGAAACACTTCACGGGATTGTTTAAATTGTAGATCTTTCCATCGATATTTATGCGAATGCTTGGGGTATTTATAGATTTATTCCTCAAACTTCTTCAAAAAATCTATCACATAGATTTTATCTACCTTCAAATCAATTCTTTTGGAAATAACATTCGAAAAATGTGGAGCCGTGTTGTTGATATATTCATATCTCTTCCAATTGACTCTTATATTAGAAAATGATTGATTATTCATATCACTATGATACTTTGAATGAAACAAACTTAGATTTCCACAACGATCACATTTCTTTCCACCAACACATTTTTTTTTTTGTAAAATAAATCATCATCTTCTCTTTCACATAAAATTCCAGATATAAAAACACAGAATGTGGAAGGAGGAGGTGAACATGGCCATAAAGTTTTACCAAAATCCAAAAAAATTTCGTAATACAACTCAAATTCCACATGATAACGACAACAACAAGTGTCATGAACAATGATGGGTCTAACAAACCATGTTTTTTTTGCACAAATGTATTGATGGAAATTTTAACTTCTTTGTGCTCTTCTTTGAACTTTTTGAACAACTCTAATTTTGTCATTGGAACAATATGTTTTGGATGTTATTCATATTGGTTTTTTGTTATTCTTTGTTGCAACACATCCCCTGTATGTGGTGAAACACAAGATTCTTCCAACCAACAATTACAGGCCAATTCTTTAACATTTTATGCAAGTCTGTCTTTATAGGGTTGTCTAGAAATCACTGTCCAACAAGCCCATTCATCATTTACATCTATTTGCAATTGAAATTTTATATGTTTGTGCAATGTTTTTCTTGACGTTCCCATCATTTTTTCCATGTGTCATGTCAAATGATCTCTTATATTGCTAGATGAAACAACTATTGTTTGTATCACTTTATGTGCAACACGAACATCTTCTTTTTGAGATTTTCTAAAAGATTTTAATACACTAGTTATATTGTTAAAGACATTATGTTTCACCTTTGTATCATTTGTCGACTTTTGAATACCCAATAATGATGTAGCTTCTTTTAACTTTTTTGACTTCATTAGACGAAGTAAAAGTTGAGCTTGTACGGTTACTAATTCATCTTTGAAAAAAGTATTATACATATTCTTAGTTTGATATCTTATATAATGCTTAGCTTTTTTCTTCCCAAATTTGTTAGTATCAACATTTTCTAATATTTCATCATCAATGTTGATAGGTTCTCCTGCATATTTCAATTTAAAGTTTATATTAAAAAACATAACCTGAACACAAATTCACTAAACTATATATACTTGAGTGTTCATCTTGCATTATATAAATTTATGTGCATACCTATATGTGATTCATCTTCTGCTTCAATTGTGGTTTCAACGTCTTCTGCTTCAATTTCGATTTCAACGTCTTCTTCGACATTATGAGACAAATCTATTTATGTTTTTTTAAAAACATCAAATTGTAATTACAATCAATTATATTATTTACAATATTTTAAATTTGAATTATGTACTTTATGAATACAGTCTCAATGTGTGTCGTGTGCACGATTATCATATGTGCATGCATACATGGTTGAACTTATTCTTGTTGAAAATCTCTATTGACATTATCATTGTTTCTTTCTTCAATATTTGCATGTTCTTGTTTCTTTCTCCAATAAATCTCTTTCCTTTGTTCGATTTAGCGAGTATCATCTTAAGTGCAACCAAATTTTCTCTTGCACAAACTTTTGTTTCCCATGACTTTTATAGTTATCTGTAAAAGATATGTTCAACAAATACTTCTCCTTGACAAAATGCTCAACATTTATCTTTCAACATATAAATTGTTATTCGAATAAAAACTTGAACAAATATCAATTACCTTATTAAAAAATAAATAAATAAATGATTCGAAACTTTGTTTAGGTGCTTTAGAAAAACATCATGTATCGATATTGATCCTTTGATTAAGCCTATGGAACAAAGGGAATACATAAAGAAAGAAAAGAATACAGTTGTAATCAGTAATAGAAATGCTTTGAAATACCTATCCTCGAGCTCATATCTATTTGTCCATCCGATGAATTGTGTTAAATGTTTTCGGCCAAAATCTTATTTATAAAATTTGGCACTAAATGAAATAATTGGACATGTCTTTTCATTTTTTTCGACTAACGGAATTATCTGAACAAGCTTTCGGCCGAAATAAGTTTTTTTGGGCTGAAAACCTTGGAAACCGTTCAGTTTTGATGTTTTTTGTTAGAATTTGGTCTTTCAGCCGAAATAATCGTTTTTCGGCCAAAAACATGAAATTGGGACTGAAAAAAAAAAACCAAAGAATTTCCCCAAGCTTACCTGAACTTTGGAGGTTGCGGACTCCTGTAAATACTGAGAATTTGGTTTTGAAAATGACACCAGCATTTCCAAAATTGAATCTACTTTCAATTCCTATAATTTTTTTTCATTTTATTTATTTTTATCTAATTTTATTTAATTTTAAAAAAAAATCACTGCACAATATTTTCAACAGACATTATGATTCAGTAAAATGAAATATTAGTATCTCTAAAAATATAAAGTGAAAAATTTAGAAAAAAAAATATGCATAATCCTTAAACTGTTATTTTCAAAAGAGTATATCTAGATTTTAGTTTTAAGTAAAAATTAAGATAGATACAAGGTGTAGAAAAACATGTGTTTGAAATCTACAACATTTTCATCTTGGTCAACTTCAAAAAATTATAGAAATTATAATATTCATTTGTTAGATTCAAAATTATAGTCATAATAAAACAGAGTCTCTGTAGATTGTTTCAATATATTTCATTTCTTAAAAACACAAGTTTAATAATAGATACATTGTTATAGGAAACATTTACTCGTTATTATTCCTTTCATGTTTAAGAAACATATTGTTAAACAATTGTCAAACTGACATATCAAATCGTGATAAATAAAAAATTGAAAAATAGTCATTGGAAAGCTAACAAAATTCTTCACAAGTTTTGTTTTTACTCTAAAGTGAAATTATAAATAAAAAACACTTTTGTATGCCGGAAGTTGAAGAATTTGTGAAAATAAAGTTATTTTTCTCATAAAACAAGAAAATGTTTAAACCATCTTCATGATTTCACCCTCAATATTTTAATCAATGTCATGGAAGAGATCATAGTCAAGGTAGAGCACGAAGTAATTATAACCAAAAAAAAATTCAAAGTAATCATAATCCTCCCAATTACAATGCACAATCTAGAAAAGGAAGAGATTTAAGTCAAGTGAAGTGAAAAATATATTTAGGGAAATGGTTCTATGGATCAAATTTCTTAACAAGCAATGATAAATTTCTAAAGTTTAAGCAAAATTCAAGTTTTAGATGAAATTCAAAGTCTACTTCATCATCTCAATATGCAAAGGATCAGGATTTTTAGGATGAATGTTATGAGTATATTTTTACTATAGTGCATGAGGTTGCTTCAACACCATCATTTGAGCCTCCTAATCTTCTAAGAAATTCATTTGAAGATGATTAGATATTGGACAAAGGAGAAACTCAAAATATGACTTTTCAAAGGGATTATTTTTGGAATTACTAGGATATTTAGCTAAATCCAATTTCTTTTGTTGATTATACAACTTATATTCCCCAACTAAAAGGTTCATTCAAATTCTTTCTCCCTGAAATTAGTGAAAAAGTATATTTCCAATGTGTGGTTTATACCTACATTTAAGAAAACATTGCTATCTTTAGTCTCAATTCGACAAGTTGGACATCAAATCATCATGGAAGATGGTTTGGTAAAGATCAATTCAATAAAAGAAAACTTCAAAACAATGATGATGGTATATGAAGACGAAAATATAATAAGAATAAAATGGAAAGTTATCCCTAGAAAGAAATGTTTTGCAGGTGTAGTCAATGCTTAAATGTATTCATTCAGATTATGGAATTTTTGGTTTGGACACTTAAACTTTGAGAGATTAATTAATCTCAAGTCCCGAGATTTGGTAAAAAAAAATCCAACATTTAAGAGAGAAAATGATAAACTTGAAGCCTACATGTATGACAAGCAAAAGAGAGAAGCTTTCCCAACCAGTGCATGGAAAGAAACAAAATATTTAAAATTGATTCATGGTGGTATATGTGGTCTAGTGGAAACATCTTTAGGTGTATGTCACTATTTTAATGACTACACTAGAATTACTTGGGTGTACTTTTTAAAAGAAAAATATGAAGCTTTGCAATTTTGAGAAGAAAAAATGGAGAATAATACACTTCAAATGAATTCAATGATTATTGTCGTAACAATGGAATTAAGAGGAAAATAAAAAATTCATATACTCCACACCAGAATGGAGTTACTAAAAATATAAATAGAACTGCCATGGAGATGGAAATATCTATGTCGCAATTCAAAGGGTTGAGCACAAAATATTGGGTGAAGTAGTCCATACTACATTTTATGTAAGAAATCGATCACCTACAACAAATTTAGATGGAAAAATAACTTATGAAGCTTAGTATGGTTTAAACCAAAGGTAAATCAACTAAGAGTTTTTGGCTCAACATGGTATTCCTTAATCCCTAAGGGAAAAAGTCTTACTAAGTTGGAAAATCAAATTATGAAGTGCACTTTCATTAGATACTTTGATTGAAAGAAAGGGTATCAGTAGCTCTCATTGTTAAATTCATTGTCAATAGAGATGTACTTTTTATGAAATTGAAAGTAAAATTTTTGATGAGATTAATCATCTCCTTAGTCATTTAGAGAAAAAAAAAACACTAAGGGAAAAGGTAAGTTGAGAAAGAAATCAAGGCAACCATTTTGGTTTGAAGAAATCTGTGTTTCTTCATAAAGTGGTTCTTTATCAAATGATTCTTCTGATATAAATTCTTTCGATAATGAAATTTATTCAATACAATATTCTTCTCCAAATCAAGATACTTCACCAAACAATTCAATTGAAAGGACTCAAACAAAATAAGATCAACATCAAAATCCAAAATGGGACATACAACTTTTTAAGGACATGCATCTTGATGAAAAGAAAAAAATAAGAACAAGGAGTTCCTTGAGATCACAAGATAATATTGCATTATTAGCTCATGCTTCCACTAAACCTTCTACTTTTTCTAAATCAGTTGAACATAAATAATGGTAGGAAACAATGATTAATGAATATGATTTAGTACTTGCAAATGGGACATGGAGCTTAGTTGATTGTCCACCTAATGTTAAACCCATAGGTTGAAAATGTGGTTATTGAATAAAGTACAAGACCAATGGTAAAATTGACAAGTACATAGAAAGACTCGTGGATAAGGGTATTTCTCAATAGGATGGGATTCATTATGATGAAAACTTTGGTCCAAAATCTAAATGGAACACAATCAAAACAGTTATCAATTTGGTTGCTCAACATGGTCGGAAATTGCATCAAATGGATGTTAAAAGTGCCTCTCTAAATGGTGATATAAAAGAAGAGTACTTCATAGCTCAACCACAAGGGTTTGAAGTTAAAAAACAGGAACACAAAGTCTACAAATTAGTGATGGATTTATATGGCTTGAAACAAGCTCCTTGAGATGGATATTCAAAAATACATGATTACCTACGAAAGGTGGGTTTTTAACAAAGTGAATTAGATGATACCTTGTGTTTTCGAATGAAAAATAAACACTTGGTGATACTTGTACTCTATGTTGATGACTTAATCATAATGGGAAATAATGAAGTTCACATCTAACAGGTTAAGGAATAATTTCAAACAGGCTTCAAAATGAAATATTTGGGGCCACTTCATTATTATCTTGGAACTGAAGTAACTCAACATACTAATCAAATATTTCTTAGTCAAACTAAATATGCCACTGAATTGTTAACGAAATTTGGCATAGAATATTGTAAACCTTATCGTATCCCCGTGAAGCAAAATTTGAAAGTGGGGAATTGGTGGTTGGTAAAAAATATAGGAAATTGATTCGAAGCCACATTTATTTGCAAATACTCGACCAAATTTTTGATATTCAGTCAACATACTCTCAAGGTTTATGCAGGAACCAACGGAAATTCACGAGAATTCAACAAAAAGGGTACTAAGTATATTCAAGGTACAAAATGTTTTTGTCTTCTCTACAAGAACAAAAATTTTACACTTGTTGGATATTCAGAGGTTGATTTTGCAAGTGACATTGATGGTTGACCATGAAATTTAGGTTAGTTAATGACTATGGTTCAGTAGCAATATCTTGGAGTTACAAAAAGAAGACAACAATTTTCAATTCTTCAATAGAAGCAGAGAACATATCAACTTGGAAAGAAGCATGCTAGCTTGTATGGATACACAAGATTTTACAGGATCTTGGTGTAATTCAAAAGTCAACAACTACTTTATTGATCGATAATCAACCAGTAATAAAGATGGACAAGAATCTACTATTTCATTCAAAGACTAAGCATGTTGACACCAAGTACCACTTCATCGGATCACTCATCGTCAAAGACATCATCAAGCCTCGGTAATGTCCATATGAAGATCAAACTTCAAATATTTTTACCAAGCCTCTTGATATAATAAAGTTTACTAAGTTCAGAAATGAACTTGGTATTTGTAAAAATGAACTTTTGGATTAAATGTGGCTGGGATGTTAGCCTCATAATCCTAAAGTTCTATAAGTCTAAGTATTTTCCTAGAATAAATTATTTTAGAAATTAATTTATGCTAGCTTAATTGTAAAGTGGATATTTAGGTTAATATGTAAAGGATGCCTATCATACTCTTGTTATTATGTGATTGGTTGTTCTCCTAGGTTTTAGCATAGAGTTGAGCTATATAAACTAGCTTTTTTTCATGTGAGGTACACAGGATTTATGCACTCGCTTCTCTTTGTAACTCAATTTTCCTTATAATAAAATTGTGTACCTAAGGATAATTCTTCAATTTTACATTTATCTTTAGAGTGAATTTGTCTAGGCTCTCGCATTATCCTCTTGACTCTTCAAAAGTTTATACTTAATTATTATTCTAGTGAATTAGCATGTGATGATTATTATTGTGAATTACTAGTAGAAAAAAAGAATCCCCTTCGCTTCTTGTGTGTTCCTTGGCTTCTCCTTAAACAACTTCACCCTCTCATATATCAAGTTAAATCCAAGCTAGATCTAGGATTCTAATATTAAGAAGAATAGTAGGAAGACCTTTTTTTGTCACTTGTGTGTAGGCAGCAAGTTGAAGGAGCTTGGAGTTGGATCTCCATGACTATACTAGCTAAGGATACGCAAGGACAACCTTTAGGAAAAGGTATGTCATTCCATAAAATCTTGGTACAAATACAAATCTGATTGTTTGGATCTAGGAAGAACCATAGGAATATAGCCCCTCTTTCTGTCTTCAATCAAGGGCAGATCCAAGGGATATCTAGTTGATCCATAAATGGTATTTATCCAAAACAGTATGAGTTGGTGAAAAGTGTTGCTTGCATCCATGGCCATAGAGTCATGCATAGGTTATCTCAACTCTTTAAAATCTTTATTGAAATTGCTACTAAGAATTTTTCTCCACCCTTTCAAGATTTACATTTATTATTAAAATGAATTTGTCTAAGCACTTAAAAACCTTATATTGAATTTACAATATTTAATGAAGTTGTTACGGTGAATTTGACCAGCTTCTTTAAGATAATTTATTAATAACGAAAATTTGTCTTAATTCTTTACAATATTTAATGAAGTTGTTACCGTTAATTTGACCCAACTATTTAAAGCTTTACATATATTTCTTGACTCTTTAAAACTTTAAATTTATTATAAAGATAAATTTGTTTATGCTCTTTTAAATAATTATGAACGTTGTTATAATGAATTTTCATTGGTTCTTTAAATTTTATATGTATTACAAATATTATTATTAAAATAGTGAATTTGTTTAGATTTTTTTAATTTTAAATTAATATTACGGTGAATCTTTGGCTCTTTAAAATATTAAATTTAATATTACAATTAATTTGTATAGCCTCTTTAAAATCTTTACTTAACTTGTTATAATGAATCTTTCCAATTTCTTTAAAACCTTATATTTATTATTACAATAATGTTATCTGAACTCTTTAAAACATTAAATTTAATGTTTATATGAATGTGTATTGGCTCTTTAAAAATTCAAATTTATTAGTAGTGTAATTTAGTCCTGTAATTTTGTATGAACTCTTTAAAATATTTTTTTAAATCTTTACTGAATTTGTTGTGGTGAATTTTCTTAACTGTTGAAAACTTTAAATTTATTATTGAAAACCTTAAATTTATTATTATACTGAATTTGTTTTAAATATTTAAAACCTGAAGTGTTTTGTACAACTAATTTGTCTCAACCCTTTAAAATCTTTAACAAAATTGTTATTGTTTTATTTTTAAGACTTTAAATTTGTAGTGTAATTTAGTCCTGTAATTTTGTATGAACTCTTTAAAATCTTTACTGAATTTGTTGTGGTGAATTTTCTTAACTCTTGAAAACTTTAAATTTATTATTGAAAACCTAAAATTTATTATTATACTGAATTTGTTTCAAATCTTTAAAACCTTAAGTGTTTTGTACAACTAATTTGTCTCAACCCTTTAAAATCTTTAACAAAATTGTTATTGTTTTACTTTTTAAGACTTTAAATTTATTATTGTAGTGAGTTAAAATATTTATTGAAGTTGGTACAATGAGTTTGTCTCAATTCAGAATTGAAATTTTTAGAAGGAAATTGTTATAACATTTTAAATTTGTTAGTTTCATAATTTTAAAGTTCTATAAGTTTAAGTATTTTCCTAGATTAAATTATTTTAGAAATTAATTTATGTTAGTTTATTTGTCAAGAATACATTTAGATTAATATATAAAAGATATTTATAATACTAATATGATTATGTGATTGGTGGTTCTTCTAGATTTTATTATAGAGTTGGGTTATATAAACTAATTCTTTTTCATGTAATATACATAGGTTGTATTTCCTCACTTGTCACTATAATTCAATTTTTCTTATAAATAAAATTACATGTATGAGGACACTTCTTCAACATGGTAGCTCTTTTTAGTGTAATATACATAGGTTGTATGCCCTCACTCCTCTTTGTAACTTAATTTTCTTTATAAATAAAATTACATGTATGAGGACACTTCTTCAACATAGTATCAAGTCAAGTTGAATGGTTTTGGAAAAAAATTGATGATGGATTGATGAAGTAAGAAAGTCTCCACAATATCAACCAAGAAAACTTCAAAGTCAATAACAACCAGTGAGATAAATACATTATCAATACAGAAAACTTCAAAGTCAATAACAACCAGTGAGATAAATACATTATCAATACAATAAGGAAAAGGTTAATTTATAATTACAGAAAATTTTCAAAATTAAATTGTTGATTTTTTAAATGTGTTCTTCATTTTATTGTTGATTAAAATATTAGAGATATTTTAGTTGTTTATAGTTGTAGGGATGTAAAAAGGTTAATTTATAATTACAGAAAATTTTCAAAATTAAATTGTTGATTTTTTAAATGTATTCTTCATTTTATTGTTGATTAAAATATTAGAAATATTTTAGTTGTTTATAGTTCTAGGGATGCAATTAAATATTTGTAAATCCGTAGTTAAAACTTGTAATTATATTTGTAAATCCGCAGTTAAAATTTGTAAATCTCAAGATCATAGTATATCTGTTATATATCTGAAGATGTAGTGCTGTTTTTTTTATAGTTTAAGTGGGCTCACGTTGTAAAACTTGCTTCAGATTTACATATAAATCTGGCAATTTCTTGTAAAAAGTGCTATTTGCCTAAAATTTAGCTCAAGCTATTACTTTTTTCTTTTGAGATCTGCAAAGGAATTTTGCAGCGTGAGATTCAGCAAAAGCCAAATGATCGACTGGATTTATCATTCGCATGAGGGTTTTCTTTTGGGATCCATACTCAGCGAATGCGTGCCCTCGCCCTCCATCTCTGAAGGCCCTCGATTGCATTCGGCGTTCGGCGTTGGATTACTTGCAAATTAAAAATCGATTGCATGCTCTGTAGCAGCTATCGGTGTTGGATTACTTGCAATTAAGAATCGTGGAAGCTGGTCAGTGAGTTGTAGCCGCATTCTATCATTTCACTAATAGGGGATCGGTGGATTGGAGCACGAGAAGAGAGATAATTGGATGCAAGCTTGGAACTCTCCCTTTCCATATCACAATTGTTTATGAGATGCCCAAGCTTGGAATTGTTTATGTTGGGGGCTGGGCAACATTGTATTTAAAAAGAGAGGAGAAAATTATACTTTAAATATATGTAGTGAAAAGAGTTTTTTTTGTTTTTTTTTCATACAAATAATCCTTATTTCTAAGAGGATAATATTGTCAAATTTTGATAAGTTTTGTTTCAAAAGATTTGTCCAGTGATCTTTTTGCGTGGAGTGTTTCACCTGTTTTGGTTCTTTGTGTCTCAGTTACATGGTGTGGTCATTCTTTAAATCACATCGGAATTTCACATTTTATGGGCAATCTATCATCACTAAACATATCAAAGTTAATCAAAATATTCATTGATTCGGATAAGTTGGATGGCCTCAAGAATTATCAATCTTGAAAACGCCACATGAAAAACACATTAATATATAATAAGCTATAATGTGATATTTGTGATGGTGATACTCCAACAAAGCCCACTCACATTTCTCCTTTAGCTAAATGGGAATTAAAAGATGAGAAAGCTCTTGTTTTGCTTTGATCTTCTATAGTTGAACATTTGTTTGTCCATATTGAGAATTCTACTTCTTCTTGGTTTGCTTGAAATCAATTTCACAAGCTTTTGCTACTTCTCATACATCTCAAAGGGTTGATTTACAAATGAAGTTGTTTAAACAAATATTAGTTGATGGTGATGATGTGTTAGAGTATATTTCAAGGATAAAATATGTATACATCAAGAAAACAACAACGGTGGCTTTTATAAACTTGAAGATAGTCTTTTTATCTCTATTTTGATAAATGGATTTCATCCATCTTATAATCACTTCAACAGAACTTTGAAATCACTAATAAATTGTAACATCTCGCTCTTATGCGCACCTGATGTGACTTATTCTTTGAGGACACTTGCGTGCAAGTGATCCAGTTCATTATATGATTGAATGATTTGCTTATGGATTCTGATGAGTATACTATGAATTATGATGTCATGTTATGTTATTATGTATAAAAAGGTGCTATTAATGGGTTTCTCCTGAGTGTACAGGACTCTTGACTGATTGAGGATGTTGATGGCATCGATGGACCTCCTTGGACTTTGGATTGAGTCAGGGAGTAGACAGTTTATGGTTTGTGCATTTATGTTATTGCATATGTGACATATGACTGGTATATTATGATGTTGATTATGGAGCGCTGACATGTTTCGTTGATGGATGCAGGCTGACGATAGCTTGCTTACCAAACTCACATTTGGAGGAAAGGGGTCACGCACGACAACCAGAGATATTGAGGGAGAGGTGTGGTACCATACCTGCCACAACCTACTAGCACTTTCGTCGTGGCTCAAACTGTAGGTTAACGATTATCTAGTTCAAGAGATCCACGATGTTGTGAGGCAAGACTATGGCAGTCGCTCACGATGATTCTAAGGGGTGCACAATAAGGCAGGGTCCTTATTCCTTAGAGGCCCTTAGTCTCCCACAAGGTCACCTAATGGAGTATTGATTCCAAGGGCTTGACGTCTACCAAAATCAGTCAAAAGGTGAGTGGCACCCTTGCAGCACGTAGTGCATCTTCAAGGGCACGTCACATAAATGAAACATGAGTGAAGGCGAGTTGATCCTGATTATTAACGGCACAGAATGAGAGCGTAGATATAATAAAGAAACGCATAGAGTTATTGTAGATATTCAATAATATAATAGAAATGTATCAGAGATGCAACCATAAACATAGATATACAGTAATACAGGATTTCTATTAATCAAAGAAATGTACAGAGACTGTAAAAATACAGAGTGAAAAACTCGCTAGAATGGTGGCAGCTTATCTCTGAGAAGAAATGTAACGACTACTCGCATTCGCAAGAAGATGATTACAATGAGGCTCTGAAGGCCTTTTTAAAATAAACAGGAATGCCAAAAGTCCTAGACATCCAAAAACCTAACCCTAGGAGATGAAGTGCCAAAAGTCATGTGGGCCTCGTTTAGGTGAGTACATCAACTTTCCGGGGGTCGTAACTTTTGCATACGATCTCCGTTTTAGGCGTGTGATAGCTCGTTGGAAAGATATCGTCGAGAAGATTCATTTTGGGGGCTCAATCATGCCTTCAACTATCATTGAGAACCTCGATCTCAAAAAACCTTCATTTGGACCCTCAAAATGGCCCCGGAAGTTAAAACCTACTAAAAATAGTAAATTGTCAAAATTGCCAGAAAACTGTTTTGAGCCATTTGGAAAAGGTGGGTGGCCACCGATATCCACTTGGATCACGAGTGGCACCCTTGGAGCATGTAGTGCATCTTGAAGGGCACGTTGTGGTTGTTAACATTGGTGAGTCAATGAACCTAGGTACCTAGAAAACAACATATCATTTTCATCTGGTTAGCCTTAAGATAATTGTTGTATAACTAAAGTTTAAAAATTATAAAATTCTCTTAAAAACAATTTTTCTAAGCCTAGGTCTAAATAGGACATGAGAAAGAAAAATTAATTAAGTAATTAATAAAGGGGGGTTGAAGAAAAGTGGGCATAAAAAAAAATCAAGTTTAAAAATTAATGGAGGATTAAATTATTTAAAAACATTAATTGTGTTTATGTTCAAAACTTGCTAATTTCGAATTTAGACAAAAAGGGGAAACTTGAATACAAAAGGAATGTGAAACATAGAAGGGAATATGGTCTAGAGAACTTTCTAATTTCAAACTCAACTAAGCTCTAAGAAAGGCATCAGTTTTTAAGAAAATGTAAGGGAATAAAGGGACATCGAGGAGCGTTTTTAGGAATGGTTTTAGGTGGGTGAGGGAAATAGGAAAATTAAATTAATTAATTAAATAACTTTCTAGTGCAACTAAGCGATCGAGTGACAAGTGTACGGGGGAGAATATTTCTATTAAAAATTTAATAAAAAGAAATTAATGTGCATTTGGACAACTACTCACTAAGAGAACTCTATAAAAGAAATGGTGGAGGAGGACAATGGATCATGACTGGTAGGCGTAAGGTTACGCTGTCGATATTTTTCTTGCCTGGTTTTTCTTGTGGGAGTTGGGATACCCAGCTTGAATAGAGAGTGTTAGCTCGACCTTGAGAGGTGAGCTTGGAGCTATCTTCCTTTGTTTTGTCTGTGTTGCCCCTTTGTGGCTCGAGGGGTTCAGGGGAAAGAATACTACCCCTACCATTGGCTGGGATGTACCAGTGAGGTATCAACGATTAGCAAGAAAGTGTTGGACGAAGTGCAAGAGCGGGACCGCAACTTTGAATTCTTCGCCTGCAGTTACGGTACGCCTGTGTAAAATTTTGCATTGGTAAATTAGTTAAATAATTGTATGCGGATTTAAACGTTGATGAAAATTGAATAGATTCTGATATTAATTGAGAAAGTCTGCTTGATGTGGTTAGCTTTAATCTCATTTTTATCTCTACGCCCTGCATGCATTTTTCTGAGCCAAGGAGAATCTCTTGGCTTCCTTTCTCTTGTAAACCTTGTGTTTCATTTCTTTAGCTCGATGATTTTGTTTTGTTCATCCTTTCTTTCTTTTTCTATCCTAATGGTTGGAAGCATAATCTCTGCATCTATTTCATTGCTCTGAGATATTGTTCTCGACGCTTCCATGGATTAAATACCCAGACAGATCGCACCTCCTACCTTTGCGTGTTGGCATCTTCTGCCATTAAATAGCATCCCTACTGCCATATCGTTCTCTCCCACCCCTGCGATAGGTAAATCCCAGATCTGGTGTGGGAAAACCTCTTGGATTGCTTTCTCCCTTGTGTTTTCCTCCTTCACAAGCAAGTCGTTGGAAAAAAAAAAAAAACCTATGCGTAGTCTTCTTCCAGAGCGAATTCTTGGATTAAAACCTCTTGTTCCTTCACCATCCATTCGTTGGCTTAACCTCTTGGGGCTTTTCATGTTATAAGGTTTCATGTTCAAGATATGACGATTGTAGTGCTAGAAGGTGAGAAAGATGTATCTAATTTTGATGGGTTTTGCTGCAGTTTTAAATGAATATGTACCCATTGTTTTATTATGTGCTATTTCTCTTTATTCAGCTCTTACAGTGGTCTGAGAATGTCGCATGCATTCCGTTGTCCTATTAAGTAGATGGATTGGGAATTCCCATTGAAGATTAGAGGGCTTTATATATGTAGTTCTATCAACTAATCTGTGCAATGCATTTCATCATTTATGCTTAAATTGATTAATTGAATTAACTAGTAACATGAGTGCTTGTTGATGTTGCTCGAGATCATTGATCAGTTTAGAAAAAATCTCCAAAATATTCTCCACTTTGTCTCCAGTAGGAGTTTACCGAGATCCTCCGCTTTGCACAGAAGACCATCCAAAATTAGGAGTTTCCATTGTGTGGAGACATATTGTTACTAGAATCGTCGTGATCAGAAATGAAATGCTAGAACATCCTAATGGAAATTCGAGCAATTTCGCCTATCCTTTCTTAATTGGATTTTAAGTAGGGCCATTTTTTTTGGCACGAGATGGATAGACACAACTTCAACTAAATTGTAGAGTATATTATTTTATGGTGTTTGTTCTTCATGGAATGGAGGCTTCTTTGAGTATCATCTTTTTCCCAATCCCTCTTTTGTTGAATTGCACACAATTTTAGTGCTCCTCTTTGCGTTTTTCTTCTCTGCGTGGCGGTTCATTATTCTGCCACCGATTATTTTATTCAGGAACATATTTTGCGTTTTTCTCCACTCGGCGGTCTCTTTTCTGCCAGCGTTTATTATTATTCAATGGTCATCATTTCGTTTTATCACTGCCCGATGGTCTCTTTTCTGCCAGCGGTTATTATCATTCAATGCTCATCATTTCGTTTTATCATTGCTCAGTGACTACATTGTCTTGTCCTAGCGACTATTCTTACCTTTCCTAAGCGAATTAGTGTATCTGTGTTCAGAGATTGGCATTCTATAATCTGTGTTTTTCATTTGATAGACTGTGATCGGTGGTCTCCCTCATCTCATCCACGTGTTAGTTCTCTGTGTTTCCCACCTGGCATTACTGGGTCGTTACATTGGACATGAATTGTAGTTAATTATTTTTATTAGTTTAGAATTGATTTAAACTCGTGAATTTCTTTAGTGTAGAGTTAGCCATTGGATATTCAATGTCAATTTTAGGATTATTTATAACTCTTCATTGTTTTAAATTGCAAACCAACATTGATCATTTAATATTGCATTAGATTAAATCCATTGAGTACAAAATAGGAAAAAAAAATTGTTGTTATTAAATGTTAGATGGACCTGAATTGTTTTTATCACCTTGGAAAAATATATTATTTCTACATTCAAAGAAAAAATAAATAGGACTACATCTGTTCAATGAAGTTTGACTGCATTTGTTCAAGATGTTACGCTTTTTCTATAAAGTTGTAAGGTAGTTGCATAGTATTCTAGATGTAAAAGGGGTGTCAACAACATTGTCAAATATAATCAATGCTTTATTCAAACTTTTTAACTCAATTTCATTGCCAACACTAAGCAAGAGTGTGAAATTTGAACATGGTTTAAAAGTTCATAAGAACAACGTAAAATTTTGAACAAAATGTTTTCATAGTATGTAATGGAAACTATTTAAAATTGTATTTAGAATAGAGATGTTATTGAGTGTGGTAGCTTAGTACCAAAGGATTATCTCATGAATATATGCATGATGTTAATGATTAAAAAAAAAAAAAAAAGATAACACAAATATGGAAGAACAAAATTGTATAGAGTTAATGCAATATAAAGAGTCATTGCATTATATTGTCACCTCTTGATTTCTGAGTGTCAACTAAGTTTGAATACGTATTTTAATAGAAGAATATTGTTAATGTTTGGTTGCTATGGATATCAATAATGATGCTTATACTACCTATGTCATTACAAATTATTAATGTTGAGGAAATAATTATAGTTCTCTATTGCACCTCTAATTATAGGTGTTGCCTGATTTGATGGTTTGGGTGATTATTGTGTCCTTAATTTTTATCGAAGTATGATTGATTATTTTATTTAATTCTCTTGTGCCTTGCGAAATAAAACTGACTTATCCAGCGCCTTGAATTGTTGATGTGGGTTAATGCATTAATGGGATGAAAACCTTGTGGGCACTATTTTTTCTAAAGTTTAATGTCAGACCCTAGACTCCTCGTGCGCAGCAGAACCTTGGTGTAAGGACTGATTCGAGACTTTAGACTACTTGCATGTGATGAATTTATATGGTGGTGAATAAATGTGATTAGATTTCCTTGCGCAACTTTTGTATACAGTTGCTTACCTTGAGCTTCCTCTTATGTGGTCATATGATGGATTAACAACCCTATCCAGCATCATTAATGTACTAATGAATGATGAATTAAAAAAAATTATTGTGTCATTAATTTATTAACGAATGATTGTTGTAGACTTCAGACTGCTTGCGCAAATTGAAAATGATATGATTTATGATGAGTCTTGTGAATTATTCCTCGTGCACCATGTTAATTGATGTTTATGATTGATGGATTGAGGTGTCAATGATGTTGACTACTCATTATGATGTTTTAATTTTCCTAAAGTTGCTTTAAAAAAAAAATTGTTTCCTGTTGTCACTTGATTGTCATAACGAAGGGGTCGTTACATATGGTATCAGAGCAGGTTCAACCCTGTGACTGTGGATAACCACGCCTTCCACTGAATTAAGCCCTTGAGTTTTACTCAATGTTAATAGAATTATTAACCTGTCCTTGCGGTAATCACGGTTAGAGGATGTCGTAGAGATTCATGATGTGGTGCCAAGGGAGGAGGCGTGACACCTCCAATAGCACCTGCACCAAAGGGTCCAACTCCCAAGGAGAAGATAAAGTCTTGGGCATGAGAGAATTGTTACGCTGGATGTGTTGGGTCTGACAGGGTCCTTCCAGGGAATGTCAAAGGCCTTGACTAACCCCCTGTGTGGAGATAAGGCCAGGGCACATGTACCCCTTAGGGTCCACAGTGTGATGCAACTTGTACTGGTAGATTTCATGGAAAACTCAAGAGAGTTAAGTTCCCAAGTGCACAATTTCCACGAACAACTTAGTCATCGAGGCATGGCTGGAGAGCTAGGTGATGTGCTTTGTGCTTCGTGATTTCGACCTCCAGCATGAAGGTCCACATGAACGATGTTCATCTAAAGGGGAACACTCTTCTATGGAGGAAGATTCTCCTACCTCAACTAAACATGGTCATCGAATTAGTGTTAGGGGAATGGTTTGAGGAACAGTTTCGGGAGAAGTAATTGTCAGAGGAATTCGTTGAGCGCCATCTTGATGAGTTCAACACCTTATGATAGGGTGGTCATATGGTTTTGGATTGTGAGACCAGATTTATGGAGCTACTTCGGTATGACTTGCATCTAAACAGGAAGAACTTGGAGATCAACAAGTTTGTGACCAGCCATAACTCCATATTTCATGCAAAGGTGAGGATATAAATGCCTTGGAAGTTGCATGATGCAGTCCAGTAGGCCTCTTAGATAAGGAATATTTGACCATGCAAGTCCGAGTAGGACTCCTACAAGACCGTCTGCACTGACAAAATCTAGTGCGCAGCAGCATTAGACGGTGTCCAGACCATACCTCTTGGTATCAAGATACATCTATAGGAATCTTGTTCACGACACCTTGAAGATAGGTTCCTCAGCAGAGGGCTCCCTACAAGGGACCATCGCATTTTTGGAAGCACCGCTAGTAGCCGTTGTTTAGGCTTGTCAACATAACACACCAAGATCTTAGGATTGCATACCAACAACTTATATTTCGGGGCCAGGAGTACTGGATCAGAGGTGGGCGATGGACATGTGGAGAGTCACCTTACCAGCAAGACTGTCCAGTTGAAATGGGATAAAGCGGACGAGTCAATAGGACACACTACTATGGCAGAGATGGGCAAGCCCCATAGGATTCATGACCATGGTAAATAACCACCAGGCCAAGAACTAGTCCATTATGCTCAAGGAATCAGGTACCATCACCAAATGAACTTTTAGTATTTGTTAGACCCCGGTACTATGGAGAGCTCTAATTCTAGTACCGCGTTGAAGGGATTTGGGTAAGGGAATTTCATAGGAAGAGTTTAGATTTGTTGATGTGGCTTAGAGAACTAACCGGATGGTTGGAGGAAGGGGTATGAACTATCTCTTTAACCTGGCGATAGTGTAATGAAGTCTGACCTATGTGACGATCTTAAGATCTTATGACGACATGGTCAGTATAGACTGGTGGGAATCACATGATGCAATACAACGGTAAGATGAGGCGGTTGACTTGGATCGATGATGAAGGACAGAGAAGTGCGATTGTAGGAAGAAAATAGGGAGTATCCCCAAATTTCATTACTTCCCTACAGATACAAGAGAACACGCGAAAGGATGCAAGTTATATTCATACTTAGCGTCGAACTTCAAGGGAGTGGTGAAAGGATTAGAAGACCTTCTGGTAGTACGAGAGTTTGCAGATGTAATTCCCAAAAGAATTACCACATGTGCCTCACGAAGCCAAGATAGAAATTACCATCGACCTGAAACCTAGAATTGAACTGACAAAAAGAAATCCTTATTGGATGTCGACCCCTGAGTTACAGGAGTTGAAAGAACAATTGAAGGAGTTGTTGGACCTAGGACTTATAATTCCAAGTGTATTGCCTTGGAGTTCTCTTGTTAATTTCATACAGAAGAAGGATGGGTCATGGAGACCTTTCTTGACAATCGTCAAGTACTCCTTGAAAACATTTTGATATTTTCTTGGATGACAGAAGATTGAGACGAACTTTTACACTCGATGCTACATTGTTGCGAGAGAACAAATTACGGGAAGCGGTCGTAAAGCTATCAAGGATTCATTGCTTAGGGCATGTTATCTCCGGGGAAGGCATTGTTGTGGACCCAATGAAGGTAGAGTCTATTGTGGAGTGGCCTATGCCGAAGAATGTCCTAGAAGTGTTTAGCTTCATGGGCTTAGTGGGATATTGTCGATGGTTCGTCAAGCATTCTTCGAAGATAGAAAATTTGATTATGGAATTGTAGAAGAATAAGAAGAAGTTTTTGTGTACTTGGAAATGTGTGGAAGCATTTTGAAGGCTCAAGGAGTTGTTGATGACAACACCGATACTAAAATTCCCTGACATGGACGAGGAATTCTTGGTGTGCATTGATACATCCAAGGAAGGCTTAGGCAGAGTCTTGGTACAAGATGGCCAAGTGATCGCTTACACCTCAAGGAAGCTAAGGAAGCATGAGGAGAACTACGCAATGCACGATTTGAAGTTACTGGTCATCATGTATGACTTGAGAGTTTGGAGACAGTACCTGATTGGACGAAAATTTGAACTAAAAATGGACCACTGTGGTTTACAACACCATTTTACGCAAAATGACTTGAACACGCAGCAAGGGCATTGGTCAAAACTTCTTATCGGGTACAATTTTGAGATTTCCTACTTAAAAGGCATAATGAACAAAGTGGCATATGTGTTGAGTCAGAGACCGCGCATATTTTAGTGATACCTCTTCAAACGAATCTACGTGAAAGGATTTTAAATACAACATGATGTTGACTGGTATAAAGAGGGTAAGCAATTTTTCAGTCCAGACACCATGATGGTACCAAATTAAGGGATATACTATTGACAATGATGAATCTTTGAGATATAATAACCAGATTTACTTACAACCCAGTGATGAATTGAGAAGTTTTGATCTTATGTGAAGCTCATGGAATAGTGTAAATGGCTCATCTAGCAGTCATGAAGATGAGGACCGACCTTAAGCCCTTGTTCATCTGGAAGGGATAAAGGCGGACATCGTCAACTGCGTCACGAGATGTCTAGAGGGTCAGCAGGTGAAGGTTGAACCTAGACATCTGGCAGGATTGCTACAGCAACAAGCTTTTTTGGAATTGAAATGGGAAGTCATTTCGAGGGAATTTATTGTTGGTATTGTTGTTAATGGCAAGGAGGAACTACTCGATTGTCGTGGCAGTTGACACTCTAACAAAGAGTTCACATTTTTTCCCTGTGTGTACGACACATGAGGTGTCAGGTATAACTAGAGTTTATATCAGCGAGATTTTGAGATTGTCAGATGTACCAAAGGAATCATATCTAATAAGGGATTTGATGTTTGCAAGACGATTTTGGACGAGTTTCCCAAGAGGCCTTGGGAACACCACTGAACTTTAGTACACCATGTCCTTGAGATAGACAGGATGGCCAAAAGAACAAACCCATTTTGGAAGTTTGTGTTGCGTATGTGTGTGTTGGACCAACATAACATTGGGATTAGTTCTAGCCACTGGCCAAGTTTACGTGAAAAAACAACCATCAAAGCACCATTAAGATGGTGCCATTTGAGTTCCTTGATGGGTAACTGTATCGGATGCCTTGAGTTGGGATCGACTAGAGGATGGGGTCCTGGTAGGACCATAAGTGATCCAAGAATTGAAAGAACAATTACAAATGATATGAAAGGGGATGGAAGAAGCGTAGGATTGACAGAAGGGTTTGTCGATGTGCATCGCGTTGACCATAATTATGAAGGGCCTAATGGCTATCCGTGCCTCATCCTTTGATGCATTGTGCAATGTTTATCATGTATCCTTTGATGTTTATGTGATGTTTTGTTGATGTGTGCAGGCTAACAATAGCTTTCTAACCAGACTCACATTTGGAGTAAAGGGGTCACGCACGACAATCAAAGATATTGAGGGAGAGGTGTGGCAGCAGCTCTACCACATACTACTAGCACTCTTGTCGTGGCGCAAACCATAGGTTAACGATTACCTAGTTCGAGAGATCAATGATGTCGTGAGGGCATATTGTGGCAATCACTCATAGTGATTCTAAGGGGCGTGCAATAAGGCAAGGTCCTTATTCATTAGAGGCCCTTAGTTTCCCACAAGGTCACCTAACAGAGTATTGACTCCAAGGGCTTGACGTCTACCAAAATTAGTCAAAAGGCGAGTGGCACCCTTAGAGCACATAGTGCGTCTTGAAGGGAATGTCGCATAAATGAAACATGAGTGAAGGCGACTGGCACCCTTGGAGCACGTAATGCGTCTTGAAGGGCACGTCGTGGTTGTTAACACTAGTGAGTCAATGAACCTAGTTACCTAGAAAACAACATATCGTTTTGATCTGGTTAGCCTTAAGATAATTGTTGCATAAGTAAAGTTTAAAAATTATAAAATTCCCTTAAAAACAATTTTGCTAAACCTAGTTGAATTTAAGCCTAGGTCTAAATAGGACATGAGAACAAAAAATTAATTAAGCAATTAATAAAGGGGGAATGAAGAAAAGTGGGGGTAAAAAAAAGTTAAGTTTAAAAATTAATGGAGGATTAAATTATCTAAAAAGATTAATTTGTTTATGTGAAAAACTTGTTAATTTTGAATTTAGACAAAAAGGGGAAACTTGAATACAAAAGGAATGTGGAACATAGAAGAGAATTTGGTCTATATAACTTTTTAATTTCAAACTCAACTAAGCTTTAAGAAAGGCGTCAGTCTTTAAGAGAATGTAACGGAATAAAGGGACATTGAGGAGCGTTTTTAGGAACGCTTTTAGGTGGGTGAGGGAAATAGGAAAATTAAATTAATTAAATAAATAAATTTATGGTGCAACTAAGGGATCGGGTGACAAGTGTACGGGGGAGAATATTCATATTAAAAATTTAATAAAAATGAATTAATGTGCATTTGGGAAACTAGTCACTAAGAGAACTCTATAAAAGAAATGGTGGAGGAGGAGAATGGATCACAACTGGTAGGCGTAAGATTACTTTGTCGATGTTTTTATTGAATGATTTTTCTTGTGGGAGTTGGGATACCCAGCTCGACCTTGCGAGGAAAACTGGGAGCTATCTTCCTCTGGTTTTTGTGCGTGGCCCCTTTTCGGCTCGGGGTGCTAACATTGGTTGGGAGGTACCAGTGAGGTCTTAGCAGTTAGCAAGCATGAGTTGGACGGAGCACAAGTGCGGGACAACAACTTTGAATTCTTCGCCTGCGGTTACGATACGCTTGTGAAAAATTTTGCATTGGTAAATTAGTTAAATAATTGTATGTGGATTTAGAATCAATTAAATAATTGTATGTGGATTTAGACGTTGATGGAAATTGAATGGATTCTTATATTAATCGGGAAAGTCTTCTTGATGTGGTTAGCTTTAATCTCATTTTTATCTCTGCGCCTTGCGTGCATTTTTTCCAACCAGGGAGAATCTCCTCGCTTCCTTTCCCTTGTAAACCCTATGTTCCATTTCTTTAGATCGACGATTTTGTTTTGTTCATCCTTGCTTTCCTTTTCTATCCTAATGGTCGGAAGCATAATCCCTGCATCTATTTCATTTCCCTGAGATATTGTTGTTGTTGTTTCCATGGATTAAATACCCAGACAGATCGCACCTCCCACCTCTGCATTTTGGCATCTTCTCACATTACATTGTATCCCTGCTTCCATATCATTTTTTCCAGCCCCGCGATAGGTAAATCCCAGATCTGGTGTGGGAAAACATCTTGGCTTGCTTTCTCCCTTGCGTTTTCCTCCTTCACAAGCAAGTCGTTGGAAAAAAAAAAAAACCTATGCGTAGGTTTCTTCCAAAGAGAATTCTTGGCTTAAAACCTCTTGTTCATTCACCATCCATTCGTTGGCTTAAACTCTCCTGGATTTGCATGTTATAAGGTTTCAATTTCAAGATATGAGGGTCGTAATGCTGGAAGGTGAAAAAGATGTATCCTGATACCGACTTTGATGGGTTTTGTTGCAGTTTTAAATGAATATGTACACATTGTTTTACTATGCGCTATTTCTCTTTATTCATCTCTTACAGTGGTCTGAGAATGTGACATATGTTATGTTGTCCTATTAAGTAGATGGACTGGGCATTCGCATTGAAGATTAGCGAGCTTTATATATGTAGTTCTATCAACTACTTTTTGCAATGCATTTCAACATTTATGCTTAAATTGATTCATTGAATTAACCAGTAACAGGAATGCTTGTTGATGTTGCTCGAGATCATTGATCAGTTTAGAAAAAATCTCCAATATATTCTCCACTTCGTCTCCAGTAGGAGTTTCCCGAGATCCTCCTCTTTGCACAGAAGACTGTCCAGAAGTAGCAGTTTCCATTGTGTGGAGACATATCGTTACTAGAATCATTGTGGTCAGAAACTAAATGTTGGAACATCCTAACGGAATTTCGCGAAATTTCGCATATCCTTTCTTAATTGGATTCTAATTAGGGCCATTTTTTCTGGCACGATATGGATAGGCAGAACTTCAACTAAATTGTAGAGTCTATTATTTGATGGTGTTTGTTCTTCATGGAATGGATGCTTCCTTGAGTATTATCTTTTTCCCAATCCCTATTTTGTTGAACTGCATGAAAATTCAGCTCTCCTCTTTGTGTTTTTCTGCTCTTCTCGACCGTCCGTTATTCTGCCAGCGATTATTTTATTCAGGCTCATCTTTTGTGTTTTTCTCTGCTCGGCGGTCTCTTTTCTGCGAGCGGTTATTATTATTCAATGCTCATCATTTCATTTTATCATTTATAACTGCGTGGCGGTCTATTTTCTGCCAACGGTTATTATCATTCAATGCTCATCATTTTGTTTTATCATTGCTCGATGACTACATTGTCTCGGCCCAGTGACTTACCTATGCTCAGCGAATTAGTGTATCTATGTTCAGCGATTGACATTCTATACTCTGTGTTTTTTCGTTTGATAGCCTATGATCGGTGGTCTCCCTCAGCTCAGCCACAAGTTAGTTCTCTGCGTTTCCCACCTGGCGTTACTGGGTTGTTACATTGGTCATGAATTCTAGTTAATTATTTTTATTAGTTTAGAATTGATTTAAATTCTTGAATTTCTTTAGTGTAGATTTAGCTATTGGATATTCAATGTCATTTTTAGGATTATTTATAACTCTTCATTGTTTTAAATTGCAAACCAATATTGATCATTTAATATTGCATTATATTAAATCCATTGAATACAAAATAGGAATCTATTTTTGTTGTTATTAAATGTTAGATGGACATGATTGTTTTAAATTGCAAACCAATATTGATCATTTAATATTGCATTATATTAAATCCATTGAATACAAAATAGGAATCTATTTTTGGTGTTATTAAATGTTAGATGGACATGAATTGTTTTTATCACCTTGGAAAAATAAATTATTTCTACATTCAATGCAAAAAGAAATAGGACTACTTCTGTTCAATGAAGTTTCACTGCATATGTTCAAGATGTTATGATTTTGTTATGATTTTTCTATAAAGTTGTAAGGTAGTTGCATAGTATTCTAGATGTAAAAAGGGGTGTCAATAATATTGTCAAATATAATTAAGGCTTTATTTAAAAATTTTAACTCAATTTTATTGTTAATACTAATCAACAGTGTGAAATTTGAACATGGTTTAAAAGTGCATAAGAACAACATAAAATCTTTGAACAAAATGTTTTCATAGTATGTAATGAAAATTGTTTAAAATTGTATTTAGAATATAGATGTTACTGAGTGTGGTAGCTTAGTATCAAAGGATTTTCTCATGAATAGATGCATGATGTTAATGGTAAAAAAAAAAAAAAAAAAAACATAACATAAATATGAAAGATCAAAATTTTATAGAGTTAGTGCAATAAAAAGAGTCATTGCATTATATTGTCACCTCTTGATTTTTTAGTGTCAACTAAGTTTGAGTACCTATTTTAATAGAAGAATCTTGTTAATGTTTGGTTGTTATTGATATCAAGAATGATCCTTATACTACCTGTATCATTACAAGTTATTAATGTTGAAGAATTAATTATAGTTCTTTATTGTGCCTCTGATTATAGGTGTTTCCTGATTGGATGGTTTGGGTTCTTATTGTGTCCTTAATTTTTATCGAAGTATGACTGATTCTTTTATTTTATTCTCTCGCGACTTGTAAAATAAAACTGACTTATCTTGGTCCTTCAATTGTCGATGTGTGTTAATGCATTAATGGGATGGAAACCTTGCGTGCGCTATTTTTTTAAAAGTAACGTTTAATGTTATTCCCTAGAATCCTCGTGCGCAGCGGAACCTTGGTGTAAGGACCGATTAGAAACTTAGACTACTTGCATGTGATGAATTTATATAATGTTGAATGAATGTGGTGATTATATTTCCTTGCTCAACTTCTGTATACAATCGCTTACCTTGCACCTCCTCTTATTTGGTCATATGATGGATTAACAACCATAGCTGGAATCATTAATGTACCAATGAATGATGAATTAACAACTTTTGTTTCACCATTGAATTATTAACGAATGATTGTTGTAGACTTCACACTGCTTGCGCAAATTGAAAATGATATGATTTATGATGATTCCTACGAATGATTCCTCGTGCACCATGATAATTGATGTTTATGATTGATGGATTGAGGTGTCAATGATGTTGATTGTTCATTATGATGTTTTAATTTTCCTAACGCTGCTTTAAAAAAAATATTGTTTGTTGTTGTAACTTGGTTGTTGTAACGACAGGATTGTTACATAAATTATCAACTACAAATTTTGATTGACTTTTTTAACTATTAGCTCAACATAGTACTTCATTTGGTAAACAAAAAAAATTAGGAGAGGATCTTCTCTTCAATAGTTCAAACAGAGCAGAAAGTTCTAGAGGAAGAGGTAAAATAAAGTTTAATAATTATCATAATCAGTCTTTTAATCGAGGTTGTGGAAGAGGTCATAGTCAATGTAGAGGATGAAGTAATTATGATCAACAAAATTTTCAAAGTGATTAGAATCCTACCAATTATAATGCACAATCTAGAAGAGGAAGAAATTTAAGTCAAGTGAAGTGAAAAATATGTTTACAAAAATGGTAGTATGCATTAGATTGTTTAACAAGTAATGATTAGTTGCCAAATTTTAAGCAAAGTTGATATTTTAGATCAAATTCGAAGTCCACTTCATCAGCTCAATATGTAGAGGATCAGAATTTTCAGGATGAACAATATAAATATGTTTTTACTATAGTATAGAAGGTTGACTCAACAACATCAGTTGATCATCATAATCTAATTTGAATATGATTGGATATTGTACATAGGAGAAACCCAACATATGACTTTTCAAAGGGATTTTTTTTGGAATAACTAGGATATTTAGCTAAATCCAATTTATTTAGTTGATGATACAACTCATATTCCCCAAGGAAAAGGTTCAGTCAAAGTGTATCTTCCTTAAATTGGTGAAAAATGGATTTCCAATGTGTGGTTTATACCTACATTTAAGAAACAATTGTTATCTTTAGTCTCGATTCAACAAGTTGGACATCAAATCATCATGGAAGATAGTTTCGTAAAGATAAATTCAATAAAGGAAAACTTCAAAACGGTGATGATGGGATATGAAAACAAAAAGCTTCTAAGAATAATCATGTCAACACCAAGTACCACTTCATTAGATCGATCATTGTAAAATACATCATCAAGCCTCAGTTCAGTCCATATGAACATCAGACTTTAGATACTTTTACCAAGCCTCTTGGTATAATAAATTTTACTACATTCAAAAATAAACTTGGTATTTGTAAAAATGAAATTTCAGATTAAAGTGGGGGTTGTTAGCCACATAATCCTAAAGTTCTATAAGTCTAAGTATTTTCCTAGAATAAATGATTTTAGAAATAAGTTTATGCTATCTTATTTGTCAAGAGGATATTTAACTTAATATGTAAAGGACAACTACCATACTCATGTGATTATGTGATTGGTTGGTCTTCTATATTTTAACGTAAAGTTGATATATATTGATCTACCCAAGAAGGAGATCTACAGGAGAAGGTGACCACGCAAGCCATAGCTCGACTTCTGACCAAAAAATCTCCTCAGCATCGCAAATCTAAACAAGGGCGCACCATTAGTTTGGGTGACCAAGCAAATGGGGATCCAGACCGAGATGATCCAAGAGTGTCCAAGAGGTTTTGGCAATCTCAGAGTGACCTCCAAGGATTAGGGGGAAAATCCCAATGCATCCATGGAAGAGGGCACACTCACTTCATTCCCACAAAGAATAAACCAGCAAGGGCGCAAACGCCAATTGGTGCGCCGTCCCTTTTGCCTTGAAAAACTAGAAGGAAATGATTTGCTCCCTGAGAGAGTAGCTAATAATGAGATAAGCTTGCTCTCAAAGGTGGAAGCATGGAAAACAGAGTCACCAGGAGGCATCCATGAAGGAAGGTGCACTGCTTATTCTTCAGAAACCCTAAAAACGAAATTGTCGTGAATGTAAAATGCAAACTCAGAAAAGAAAACAACTAAGACACATAGCTTCAAAAGAAAAGGTAATAATTCTTTATTTTAGTCTGGGCTCACCTTATATACCAAGGGAACCATTTATTTTACATATATTTAATTCATCGTCAAAAGGTGAAGAAGTGTTGCACCTAGGTGATTGGCTTGTGCACCCTAGGTGGGCGTTCCCCTAGGTGGTCTCCTTGGCCCAAATCCTCCCAGTTTAGATCTGGAAGCGTCCTGGCTTCCATGAGAAGAAGTGGAAACTTGTTGTGTAATACATTAGTTGTGATCCACTTTGCTTGAGCTAGAGTTTGGCCTTGGCGGGATACCAGACATGAAGTGTAAGTCTGGTGTCTTGTAGAGTGACTTCGAGTGTCCAATATAGTGTCTTTGGCCAATGGGAGTTGGAAATCAAGAATGTTGTCCACTGGATGAGTGATGGTGACTGGTTTTTCCAAGAGGGAAGGATCAAACAACTTTAAGTGATTTACATTAATGACATTGTGAATTCCCAGTTGTGGTGGGAGATCCAACCTATATGCATTTTATCCAATCTTTTCGAGTATTGTATACGGACCATATCTAATTGGCAGAAGCTTTTGATGGTGGCCTTTGAAGAATTTCTTATCCAATTGTATCCAATCTTGATCCCCTGGTTGAAAGGCCATGAAGGTTCATTGTTTTTCATGGCGCTGCTTGGCATGATCTTGGGCTACTTTGAGTGTTGATGTGACTGCACTGTGGCATTGTGCAATTTGTTGGAGAAATCGTTGAGCTGAAAGTTGTTCCTGTTGTTGATGGAAGGTAGATTGAGGAGCCCAAGTGAGTGGAATATTGGTTGGAGATGCTGGTTGGAAGCCCAAGAAGACTTCAAAAGGTGAAAAGCTTGTAGAAGAATACGTTTCCTTGTTGTAGCTATGCTGGAGAATGTGTAAGTAATTGTCCCATTTTTTGTTGCGCCCAAAGTGAGTTCGAAGAGCATTCACCATGACTCTGTTGACAACCTTTGTTTGGCCATCCGTTTGAGGATGGAATGAAGTATAAAACTTGAGGTGGCACCCCAATAGCGCCCATATGGTCTTCCAAAATGTACTGAGGAAGAGAGAATCTCTGTCTGAGATGATATTGCTTGGGAGGCCAAAATGGGGCCAGACATGATGGAAATAGAGTTTCATTGTTTGCGTTGTTGTAGTAGTCTTTGTGCATGGGATAAAAAGTGCCATTTTGCTAAAGTGGAATACCACTACCCAGATTGCATCATATTTCTTTTGGGTTGTTGGAAGTCCACTTAGGAAGTCCATTGAGATTGACTCCTAAGGACGAGAAGGAAGCGGCAATGGTTGATACAACCCATGCTTCCAGTTGGATGGCTTGGATTGTGAGCATAAGGCACAAGCTCTGATAAATTTTTCAACTTGAGGCTGCATGGAAGGCCAATGAAAATGGTGTTTTAGATGTTGGGTGGTCTTTGTGGTCCTGAAGTGGCCCTCATAGGCTGAAGCATGCACTTCCCTAATGAGAAAGAGGTGGTCTTATGAATGTGGAACGCGTAGCAAATTCAACTTATATAGCCACCCATCCCGAATAGTGTGGTCTGTGAAGAGGGTCTGATTGATCATTTTCAGGCTTTGCAAAGCTTCCCAAATCTCTTGAAAGTTGGTGTCAATAGCATATTGATCTTTCGATGTGTCATAAGTAGCACAACATACTTCTAGAATAGAAATAACTTGAGTGGGAGGTCGACTTAGCAAATCGGCCATTTTATTAGAAGTTCCTTTCTTGTATCTGATGACTAAGTGAAATTGTTGAATGTATGAGACCCATTTAAGGTGCCTTTGTTCCTGAATCTTCGATTGAGAGTTGATGAAAATCAAAGGGTAGTGGTCGGTATGAAGAATGGTTTCTTTACACAACAAATAATGCCTACATTGTTTGAGTGCTTGCAACATACTATAAAATTCCTTTTCATAGGTACTATAATTTTTCTTTGCCTCGGACAGGGTTTCAGAGCGGTAAGAAATGGGGTGTCCTCCCTATTTAAGTACGACACCAATAGCATATTGTGAGGTGTCAGACTCAATCTCAAAGGGTTGCGAGAGGTCTGGCATATGTAAAACAGGGTATGAGTAGAGGGCATCTTTGAGCTTAGAAAAGTGAGTAGTTTCTTCTTTGGTCTAGATGAATGTAGAAGAAGTATTTGAGAGTTGATGCAAAGGTCGAGCAAGATTTGAAAAAGAGGGAATTAACTTATGATAGAAATTGATGCCACCCAAAATCTTTTCAACTCCTTAGCTGAAGAAGGTAGAGGCCATTGTTTCAATGCTTGGATGAGAGATGGATCTGGTTGAATACCCTCTGAGTTGACCACAAAGACGAGATAGGGGACTGAAGTCTGACCAAAATATGATTTCTTCTCTTTGACTTGCAACTTGTGTTCTTGGAGAATTTGAAGAACTTGTCGGACATGTTGCATGTGAGTGTCCCATGTTCGACTAAATATGAGAATGCCATCTAAGTAGATGACCACAAACCAACCCAAATGTTCTCTAAATATTTCATTGATGAGCCTCATGAAAGTGGTTGGGGCATTGGTGAGACCGAAAGGCATGACTTTCCACTCAAAAAGACCAACTTTGGTCTTGAACTTTGTTTTCCAAACATCATCTGGATTCATTTGAACTTAATGGTCGCGGGATATAAAATCCAATTTAGTAAACCACTTAGCTCCTTGGAGGGTGTCGAGTAGTTCCTCAATAAGGGGAAGGGGGTAACGGTATTTTATTGTGGCTTTGTTCAAGGATCGGTAATCAGTGACAAGGTGCATTTCTGAGGTATCTCATTTAGGGATGACAAAGGCGGAAAAAGCACAGGGAGAAGATGAAGGTTGGATGTGGATAGAGTTGATGAGGTTCGTCAGTTGTCTTTCCATTTCCTCTATTTCTGTTGGGACCAACCGGTAAGTAGGGGAGTTAGGAAAGGTAGGTCCGGGGATGAGATGAATGGAATGGTCAATGTGGCGGGAGGGGGGAAGTCCCTCCGAAGGTTGAAATACCTATGTGAAATCATGGAGGAGGGGAGTCATAGTTTCAACAGGGTGTGTTGTATTGTTTGGTGTTATTGGACGCACCAAACGGAGAGAGACACATTGGTTTAAGTGTACATGTGGGATTTGTTCTTTGGTAGAAGGGGGTTTGGGTTTTGCTGCAGTTAAGATATAAGTGTTTTCTTCTTTGGTAATTTTGTACTGGCGAGATTTGGCTAGATAGATAGCATTTCTTTGGGTTTGGTATGGGATATTGAGTAGCAAATCCGCACAATCCAAGTGGTAGAAATCACAGAGGACAATATATTTGAATTGGCCTATGGCGAAAGTGACTAGACAACGCTTGGAAACTAGGAGGCGAGGGCCATCCTTTTGGACCCATCCAAGTTGATAGGGTTGTGGATGTGGAGTGGTGACAAGAGTAAGGTGGTTGACAAGGGATTGAGACACTAAATTTTTCTGGCTTCCATTGTCCATAATCAGTAAAGCCAAGGCATTTTTGATTTGGCAATTATGGGTGAAGAGAGGTTTGGTGGATGTGTTCAAATCTTCCTAGGTCATTAGAATCAATGAGGGATCTACTTCTATGGGATTGTCCAGAGGAACTTGTTCGGTATCTTCTACTTGGGAAGGCACAATGAGCTTAGTGAGTAGAGTTTTGTTGGTTTTTAGATTTTGGAGGATTTGACAATCTGATGAATTATGTGAAGTAGTTTTGTGGAATGAGCATGAGAGTGTCCTTGTAGTTGTATTGGGTGTGGGGTTTTGAGTCTGAGGAGGTGGAAAGAGGGATGAGGGATGGGATCTAGATGGTTGAGAGATGGGGGGGGTTGGTGTAAGGGAGGGACTGAGGAGTACGACCTCTATGAGTGACTTTCCTTTCTATAGCCAAAGATCTCTAAAATGTTTTATCTAAAGTTGGATTTTCAAACATCTCTACTTCTCGACGGAATTGAATTAATAAACCAACCACAAATTTTAATATGAGTACCTCTTCCGATCCTGGAACATGAAGTAAGAGGGGAATCTTGTAGAAGAAGTCTATGTAGCCTTTCACTCCTTATGAAGGGAGTTGTCAAAGTTGGTGCCATTTGATCCATAAGGATTGCACATACCCAAGTCGGTAGAAGCGATTTCTCAAAGCTTCATAAAGTCGAGCCCAGGTTTTGATGGGTTGCAAAGTAGAGGATTCTAGAGCATCCCCAATCTCTATCACAAATGTGGTCTTCTCTTACTCTGTATCCCACGAAGTTTGTGCCAGTCCTTCTAATTGGAAGGAGGAAATCTAGAGTTTTCTTTCCTTGGTAAGGTTTGGACATGTATTGAAATAGGTGGATAGGCTACGAATCCAAGAATCCACCATTTCACCATTTGTTTTCTCAGCAAAATTGGGTAGTTGGATTCGAGTGTCCAATCGGAATGGATCTGGATTGTTTCGTTGTTACATTCTGAGTAGCTCATTGAGGATGAAGGTAAGATCTTGGACGGGATTTGATGTGTTGGAATCTGAGTTGACTACCAAAGGATCTTTACGTGGAGGCATTGTGAGGTCGGCTGAAGAGAAAACACACCCCTAGGTTGCAATGCTGAAAAAAGGAATCTGTTTTGAGAACAGAGGACTCAAAACCTTGAGGCAACGGAGCTTGAACTGGTCTAGAGGGATAGATCTGTATTGTTTTATATCTATGGAGATCCTCTCTGTGGCAATGGAGATGTGGGCACCCTTGGGGCTTAGGATATCTGTGAATCATATTGCATAAAATGGAAACCCTGGAATGGGCAAACTCTCGATTATTTCATGAAAACCCCCCAAAAAAAAAATTGGATCAATCTTCAAGATCGAAAGATTTTCCATGGATATTGAAGATATGATACCAATTGATCTGCCCAAGAAGGCAATCTATAGGATAAGGTGAGCACGCAAGCCATAGCTCGACTTCTAACCAAAAACTCTCCTCAGGTGCGCAAATCTGAACAGGGGTGCACCATTATTTTGGGTGACCAAGCAAATGGGGATCTAGACCGGGGTGATCCGAGAGTGGCCAAGAGGTTTTGGCGATCTCAGAGTGACCTCAGGGGATTAGTGGGAGAAGCCCAGTGCAGCCATGGAAGAGGGCGCACTCACTTCATTCCCACAAATAAGAAACCAGCAAGGGCGCAAACCCCAATTGGTGCACCCTCCCTTCTACCTCAGAAAAATCGAAGGAAATGATTTGCTTCGTGAGAGAGTGGCTATATAATGAGATAAGATTTCTCTCAGAGGTGGAAGCATGGCAAACAGAGTCACCAGGAGGCATCCATGAAGGAAGGTGCACTGGTTATTCTTCAAAAACCCTAAAAACAAAATTGTCGTGAATGTAAAATGAAAACTCAGAAAAGAAAACAACGAAGACACATAGCTTCAAAAGAAAAGGTAAGAATTCTTTATTTTAGTCCCAGTTCACCCTATATACCAAGGGAACCATTTATTTTACATATATCTAATTCATCATCAAAAGGTGAAGAAGTGTTGCGCCTAGTTGATTGACTTGTGCGTCCTAGGTGGGCATTCCCCTAGGCTTCCTCCTTGGCCCATATATAAACTAACTCTTTTTCATGTGATTTACACAAGATTTATGCCCTCACTTCTCTTTGTAACTCAGTTTTCCTTATAATAAAATTATGTCTAAGAACATTTCTTCAACAAAAACCTGCAGTGAATTTTCCTCAACTATTTAAAAACTTATATTTTTTTTATATTGAATTTGGTTCAACTCTTTAAAACCTTACATTTATCATTATATTGAATTTGTTTGGGCTTTTCAAAACCTTATTGTTTTTTTTAAAGTGAATTTGTCTAGCATTATCCTTTCGGCATAAATCTTTGATACAATTCATATTTTAAATCTTTGATACAATTTGTATATGACATAAAATTGAAAATTTTAGTGAGAGATATTAGAAACATTTCTAATTAAACTAAACTAGTTGAATGAGTAAAATGAAATATTTATAAAAAAAATAAAGAGACTTGTAAAATTATGTAAGAGAGTACTTAAAGATTGTGTGATATTAAAAAACTATTTTTAGTAAAAAAAATAAAATTCATATTTTAAATTATTTTTATTAAAAAACTATTTTTAGTAAAAAAATAAAATTCATATTTTAAAATATTTTTTTGGTAAAAAAGAAAATTCATATTATAAATCTTTAGTATCATAATGTTTTAGATTTTGGTTGTTTTTTGGTAATTTTTTCTGTTTGATTTTGTTCGAAATTTAGGGATGAATGGTTGGATCTACATATTTGAGTGGCTAAGTTTTTATAATCCTAGTATTTCATAGGTTCTTTAACACGTTGAATCCATTTATGCATTAAAAATGTAATTTAAACAACAGAAAATATAGATTTTGTCCAAATTTACATAGACGAATTCCGACCAAAAAATCCAAAAAGTAAAACTAGCCAACACCCATACAAACCATTCATCATTATAATAACTTTTATTTTGAAGACATCAAACCATGGATCAATAAGTCACTAATCAATAAACCAAAGACTTTTCAACTGAGTGCATCTTCAATAGAAAAGCTAAAAATATTGAAGAATATTAATTCAACACCTAAGCATCTTCTCAATCAAATTGTCAAGAAAGGTTTCTCTAGAAAATAAATTAAAAGTTTAATTATCTATATTTTTAAGTTTAAATAAGAATTACTTATTAATACTTTTGGCTGAATCTAATATGAAAGAAAAGGTTGAAATCAAAATTTAACATTTTGCATATTTTTAAAATTTAATTTATATATAAATTTCAAAAAATTATATATACAAACACAATCTATACACAACAATATAATCACATTTTCTTTTATAAAATATATATCTTTAGAAGTTCATAATTTTTTTAATGTATGTTTACTTAAAATAAAAATGAAAAACTAAAAATAATCTAAAATATTTATGAAGTGCACACAAATCTATTTAATGTATAATAACATTTTCTTTTTATAAAGTATATATTATTAGAAGTTCATAATTTTTTTAATGGAGGTTTACTTAATATAAAAATTAGAAACTAAAAATAATCTAAAACATTTATGAATTGCACACAAACCTATTTATCATAAAAGAGATGAAAGGAGTTTACCTTTAGAAGTTATAGTTTCATAAAACCTTATAAAAATAAGAATGAAGTTAGAAAATCTTCTGGATAAAAAATGTGTATGTGGTTTGGAAACGTTCAATCTTTCAATTGGACACTCCACCTATCATTAGAGACATAGAAGCTAATATGTTGGAAAAGAGTGTTGAGGATTGTATTCAAAGAGTATGATAGGCAAATGATTGTTGAAGGTAGAAACAAGGAAGAGAGATGATTTTAAAAGTCCAATTGGTAGTTGAGATAAAATATTCAAAATTAGTAAAAATTAATATAAAAAATGATTGAAATTAATAAAATAATGAAATATTCAAATTAACCTTTGAAATAAGAAATTGATTTGTTGAGATTAATAGATTAGTAATAGTAACAAAAAAAATCATAATAATTAATTAAAATAGTTGATAGGAGAATAATAAAGTGATCACTTATTCAAATTAGCCATTGAGAAATATATTAAATTGTGGAGCTTAATAAAGTATTAAGAGTAGTTGAGAAAAATTAATAATGAAAATAATAAGATTTTGTGATAAATGAATAAAGAGTTGATATGAGGTAATGATGATGATAACGTAAAAGAGTTAATTAGAATAGACAAAGAGAACACAAATAATTAAGAATGATTTAGCATGGTGGAAATGATGAAACCAAGGAAACAATTAGATTGTGATGAACCAAAGTAAAACCAAAAGATAAAAAGGGAGGGAGAGGATGGAAATAGAACAACTAAAAACTTGAAGTTTAATGATACAGGTGGTGAATGGTGAGTTTCCACAGGCTAAGGCTAGAACTTTAGTTTAGTGGAAGCAAATGAGGTGGTTGAATTTAAAGGAGTGTTCATTGATAACATATTTGGTGATTCAATTGTGGATAGTATCAGTTATATGCTCTTTAAGACTAGCTTTGAAGTATCTACCAGTTTAACCTCTATAATATTTTCCACATGAGCAAGGAATTTTGTAAATTAGTGGACCCAACGTCAGGTTGGAGTTAACTTTAACACCTTTAAATAGTTGTTTGAGGGTTTTATAGGGTTTGAATAAAGTTTTGATATTCTTCTTAACCAAGAGTTTTGAGATAATATCAGTAGTAACTTCTATGTAGGGAAGGGAGATGAGAGCAGAAGGGAAGGAGGATGAGGAGGATAATTTTGGTTTAGGTTTGTTGGTCAAGTGAATGGAATGCTTGATTTGAGAGAGAAGTCATTCAACAGGGGACCTTTGGTTAGATGGGTTTTTTCCTTTACAAGGAATTAAAAGAAAAATATGTACTTGGCTTCAATAATCGAGAATCAAGGTTTTAAAGATAGCAAATTTTTAAACAGAATGATGGTGGGAACTCTAATCAAGAATCAAGGTTTTAAAGATAGAAAATTTTTAAGATGGTGGGAACTCACATTCTCATAAAGGTATCTCAATGATTCTTAAATAAGTCAAAATTTATCAAAATAAGTCATTATATATAGATAAATATTATTGAAAGAAAACAAACTAAAAAATTTACAAATTCTACTTTGATTATGAAATAATGTATATAATCGATATTATTAAAATAATGTATGAAATCATTTTAGCAATTCAAAAGTATGAATACATGAAAAATTGTAGGCCGCAAACTGAAATTCAAATTCAATGTAGTGAATGACTGTCATATCATCTATTACATGCCGGCATCTTATAAATATACAAGAAAAAACACAATATCATTATTGCTACCATTTCTAAGAGCTTTCAGAGATGGTTCCTACTTCTTACAGAGCTTTGTCATTCACAAACTGAGTATTAACAGTACCCTCAATTGATAACTGTGGTACTCCATGCCGACCTTGATTTTGTTTCACATCAGTCCCACTGTTCTGCTCAAGAATATTCACAAATTGGTTCTGGTTCTCTACACGAATATTCACAAACTGCTTCTGTTTTTGTTCATTAATATTAACAAATTGGTTCTGGTTCTGGTCATGATTATTTTCAAATTGATTCTGGTTCTGGTGATGTATATTGTCAAAAAGGTTCTGAGTGGAAAAATAATAATCTACAAGAGCTTTTGGATCAGGAAAATGTCTTGATTCATTCTGCTGACAAGTGTTTCCCATGACAACCCTGTTGTTCTGCACATGCACGTCCGGTATCCCTGCCAGGTATGTCGGACCACCTTGAAATCCTTCAACACATCCCACATCAACCCCATTAATATGGTTTTGACTTAAACCTTCACCAGGATTAACTGTGGCTCTTTCAATGTGGCTCGTTGCCTGATTTCCTCGGTGCCCACTAAGGTATTGACTTTCTAATTGGTTCCCAACATGATTGCTACGCCTGGTTTCCTTCCTTCTCCGCTTAACGCCATTGTTCAGATTAGGAATGCCTTCATTCCCATTGAAAAATGGGTTCTCCGCTTGATGACCAGTACCGCTACTGTGAAATTGATCCCATCGCTGCTGCTGGTGAGATTGTGCAGTAGGATTGTGGAACTGGCCTCCGTTTCTGGGAAATTGGGAAGTGGATGTGTTCAATTCTAGAGGGATATTCATGGCAGATGGTAACGTCGAACTTGCATGGGGATTGAATCCATTCTTTATTGCTGCAGTGAATGGCTGTGCTTCGTGCAATAACCATTCTATAGTCTTTACACCATCTTTAAAGCCCAACAAATTGATCAGCTCTAACATCGGATTTGTTGCCATTTCTAATAGCCAATCCACGGTCTCTCCACCTCTGTCAAATCCTAGCTCCCTCGTAAGCTCCAGCACAGACCCGGCTTCRCTTTGCAGTGACAAATTTACTGCCTGTCCATCGTTCTGTGAGCCCAGTTCTTCTGTGAAATTCAATATACGCTCAGTTCCCATCCACGCTGTTAACAACCAATCAATGGTCTGTCCAGCATTCTCATAGCCYATCTCTTCWGTCAGCTCTATCAARCCCTTTAGATCAAATGGTAATAACCAATCAACTGCAAGTCCGTGAAATCTTAAGTTCAAATCATTTTTAATTTCATCTAACTGTTTTAAACTGTACTCGGGTATTTTCACTCTCAAACGGTCCCTGCTACAATATTTGTCCTCCTCTGGCCTCTTCTCCTGGTGTTCATTCTTATTTCCAGAACTTGTATCTGGGGTTTTTCTCTTATGACCAGCCATGTGGAGTAGATCWCACAACAATATTAAGATCCAATTCCGAAATCGCTTCAATTAGCTATGGTAGCTTTGTATATAGTAAACGTACCAATGTCTCCCTCCGAATGAAATGATGTCATATGAAAAGATTCAAACCCGTATTAATATAAACAAGACATAAAATCTTCAAATGTTAGGGTTAGAAATGACAAATGACAAAGGGTCGGCACTGGTATATAGATTTTTCTTATTTCATAACTAGTACTTAAATAAAGTGAATTAAAGCATGATTATATTTAAATCATGATAGGTTTTTGTTAAGTCAATGACAACCTAGCTTGGTGGTGCAATACAAAATTTGAAAACATGAGTTTTGCGCTTAAAAAATATTTAAAAAAATATTTTCCTTCTTGTAGGAGGTCCCTGCATTTAAGCTCTTATTAAGAAACTCTCCTACAAATGTTTCTCACCCTTACCTCAAAAATGCCTTTTGATCCCAAAATAACCATTGTACTTTCTATGATGGAAACCATTGTTTTGGTGACCACATGTCAAGTTGCTTCTTTAAATGGGAGTTCTGAAAGATATTATGAATTCTCCCCATCTTAAGAATGTCTATGAACATGAAACCTTCCAAAATTTTCTTAGGCTTTATATATGTTGGTGGAGAAAGTTCTCCTACGGTTTTGGGTTACTGTTTTGGGTTACAATCGCAATAGTTGACTGAAAAGACTACCCTCTATCCCACAAGAAAAATCAAATAATCTAATAACTAACTATCTAACTAACTTTCAGTCAAAAAGTGGGAGACATACCATGTTCTAAACTTTTGATGATGATCTCGTAGTTGAAACCTTTTGTTCCATCGTTCCTTTCTAACGGCTCCTTCAACTTCCTACACACAATTAAGAAGATCGGTGCAATAGGGTAGTTACAAGATTACTAATTCTCATAAAAGATGATTGCAAAATAAACCCATTAGTGTCTTAGTTAATAAATTTCTCAAATGAAATAAACATAAGCTAAAACACGAGATGGGACGAGAAAGAGATTTATTTTATTAATAGACAGCAGAATCAAGGGTAGTTACCACTTGTAACCGCTAAGGCACTGCTCCAGAACAGGACTCTAGGTCCCTCCACCCAGGCCAATGATGATCAACACTTCCTCTGACTCCTATGCTCAAGCAAGTCCAAGGAAGAGGAATGAATTCTTCTTAACAAGATAAGAAGAGCAAGGATGGCTAGAAACAAGGGTTTCCAAGCTTGAAGGGGATGTTCGCAAACACAGGATAAGAGGCTTGCAAACTCTAGCAAGAAATGGCCAGCATCTTGATGCTTCAAGGTATGATCCTCTCTCCTCTACCCCTTGTCTCCTTTTATACTATCTCCAAGTGTTTGGAGTGGTTGTAAACAATTGTATATGGGTAATAGGGGGTCAAGAATTGGGGGAACCCATAAACCCCACCCAAAAATACGTAATTTATTATTTTTTTGAGCCAAAAATATGTGTATTTGCCCTCCAAAAGAACAACATGCATATGTACGTGTCTTGCATAACTAATAGGGCGTGTGTATGTCACAAAATGAAGTTTTTTTTATGATTTATGGGGAGGAAAAGGGGAACTGAAGTCTGCAAGTAGGGAAGGGATTAAAAAGTAATAAAGCCAACAATGCATTAATGCCTATGAGCTAGCAAATGATGTTATAACAAATTCCCCATAATGTGTGAGGTCATAATGGCAACTAATGGTTGAAATACATTATACAATCCAAGAGGTGATGATTAGCCTTGGGGAAATTACATCCCCAAGCTAATACATGGACTTGTTGAAGAACTTGTAGATCGGATGTAATGTCCCCAAGGCTGAGCCCTGTTGTAAATCATGTTTATGAAATGAATTGTAATTATGTTTTATAGGCTGGTGAGCCAAAGTTATATAAGCTGGTGGGCTTATGTGATTGTTAGGCCAGAGAGCCTAAGTGTTGAAGGCCAAGAGCCTGCTTTTGTATATGTAATCATGCAGAACATTAATAAAAATATAAACACCACTGCATGCAGACCGACCACAATGAATGAGTGATGGGGGACTAAGCTTACACAGAGTGGGTAAGGGATTAGGGGCTGGAAGGTGGGAAGAGGGGCTAAGTGTTGAGCCTAGGGGCTTAAGTCCTTGGGAATAATATTTTAATATTATTCCAAAAACGCCATGTGAAATATGTGTTTTTATCCTAAGTTCCTAGAAGGGGAAAACATGTGCAAAAGGGAACGCATGATGATGGAGTGCATGCAGCTTCATGGGTGACAAGTGTCAACCCAAGCACATGCAGTTAAAACTGCTGAGTTGAGTCGTGATGGGGGTTCCTCGTCCATTCCACCATCGACCGTCCAAATGTGTGTCTTGTCTGACCTCTGCAAAAATACCCTCGTGCAACTCTGAAACCAGGAAAAAGGCTTGTGTTTATTCTGGGAAATCTGGTACACCTCCTCTGTTCTGAACTGTCGAGTCTGTGCTCGACCTCTGCGAGGATTTCTTGTCACGTAGCCCGAAGAACCAGAGTCGTGAGTCTATCCCATGTTGTCGGATTGAGAAAACCAAAGTGTCCCATTCTTGTTGAGCCTCATTATGTTGTTGCTCTTATCTGTTGTCATCCCTGGGGTGTTCGTGTCTAGGTTCCAGTGGATTTTGGTGGTCATACAGTGCTTGACCGCGTGTGGCTTGTTGGCCAGTATATACAACACTCTCTCCAGGTGAGAGAGGTGGTTGAGGTTGAAAGTTCAAGTTGCCTGGCTTGTGAGCGACTCTCTCCAAGTGAGAGAGAGTGTGCGGAGGAAGGAGAGAGCTCCTGGAAGGAACCCTGTAGCTACCACATAGCTCAGATATTTTCGGTCCAGTCTGTTGCTGAATCCCAAGGCAAGGGATGTTAGCAGCTGAAGGACTATCTAGGTGATAGAGAAGGTGTATACTCCTTGGGTGGAATAGGCATGTGGGGAAAGAGAGTCTATGGTCAGTGGGCATAAGTAGTTCTTGGGAGAGGATCCTTCCTTGTGACTGTGTGTTTTCCCTGTAACCTTAGCCTAGCCTAGGATTCCTTGCCTTGGGTCGAGCTTAGTCCCAGCTCGAGGGTGACCTACTGCTGAGAGTGATGAGCAACATGGTCTAAGGCTGGGAGGTTCATGGAAGGTCTACACGCAGTTGGTGTAATTACCACAGTTTTCAAAGATAAGTATCAGCTTATGCTTAATAATATGTTTTGCATGCCTGTGATGCTTATATTAATCATCTATTCCGTTGTAATCATGAATTACTGTTAATCTCATTAAATATGCATGTTAGAAGTAATCTGGTGCTTACTCTGAGTTAAATGTGTTTAATTGTTTTTTTTTAATTCATGTTATATAAAATCAAGTATGAGAATGATGTTGTTCCACACAGTAGCGTTGGCCTGGCCATTGGGATGGATGAAGGCCGGGGAGTGTTACAGAATGATATCAGAGCGCCTGGTTTCAACGTTGAGCCTAGATGGGCCGGATAAGTGGTCTTTGGACCGAGGTCTGAGCCTAGATGAGCTGGATAAGTGGTCTCTGGACCGAGGTTTTGAGAAGAAATTGTGTCTGGAGGACAAATTTCAAACCTCGGAATGTTCCTAAGTGTTAAGGAGTCACTTGGTTGTGTTACAAAGCTCAGGAGGTGTAGCGGTATTATTGAACCCACAACCGGTGTGGTATATGGCCACAGGGAGAGAGAAAGAGCACAACGCATAAAGTGTTGGAGCCGTAGGATCTGTTCAGGAGGAAAGGATAACCCTCATGAGCGTCAGATCTAGAAAACATGCACAAGGCTTAAAGCCCTTTGGAGTTGCACAAGAGTGTGGAAATCGTGATACGCGAAATCCCGAATTCATCATTGTTATCACCAATTCTTGTAAAGGGGGTTTTTTCCTAAGAGATAGGCCCCTTTGGATGGAAAAGTGCAAAGGAGTGGGGTGTTAAGAACCAAACATCAATATAGCATAAAAAAAACCTCAGGAAAAGTACTCAACGCCTTGAAAAAGAGATAATTTCATATAATAAGCCTCTTCAAGGGGGCAACCTCCTTTTACCCCACTTAAATGTTCAAGTACAAGATGATTCAAAATGAAAATGTCTCCTTGGTATATATANNAGACTAGGAGGTATAATTACAACTAATGGCCTAAAGCCGACATAAATAAAATAACATTACTAATATAATATGCCCTAATTAAGGGGTAATGAGCCAATATTAGGGCTTAACATGCCCCTCCCCTTGAGACAAGTGTTGTCCACAATGATTGAGTAACCCTGGATGCTTCTATATAAAATACTCATCTTCCCAAGTGGAATCTTCAGCCGGTAGTTTCTTCCATTTAATGAGATACTCTGAAATGGATCTATTCCTCAGCTAGTGAATTCTTGTGTTAGTGATGGCTTCAGGCTCCAATATGATTTTTCCTTCCTCGTCAAGTTCTGAAAATATAGTTTGAACTGGGATCTTGTCACCTATAACCTTTGTTAAGCATGAAACATGGAAAATTGGGTGTACTCATGAAGATGCAGGCAGCT
>ML779502.1:251138-266254 GCA_009831015.1 Picea engelmannii | reverse complement strand
CATTTTCACTTTCGGGTGTCTTCTCTGTTACGAAATTTTTCAATACTTCCATCAACTTAGCTTCCATTGAATCCATCTTAGTATCCAACTTAGCTTCCATTGAATCCATCTTAGTATCCAACTTAGCTTCCATTGAATCCATCAACTTAGATTCCATTGAATCCATCTTCTTTTGTAGTTCATTTATTTCCCTATGCATTTCTTCACCTTCATCAAGAGTCCAATTGGGATTTTCTGGAGGCTTATTTGGTGTAGAAGGTCCCTTTTTTGGTGGCATGTTGGCCAATATTTTGAGGTGGTTCTGCTAGAC
The DNA here is from genome assembly GCA_009831015.1 of Picea engelmannii. Lineage (NCBI taxonomy): Eukaryota > Viridiplantae > Streptophyta > Pinopsida > Pinales > Pinaceae > Picea > Picea engelmannii. The sequence continues at coordinate 265,944 of ML779502.1, read as the reverse complement.
AATATTTATTCTATTCTATCTCCCAATTTTCATCCCTTCTGGGTATGAAACCTTCTTTTAGGTAATTCTCTAATATTTCTTCTCTGCAATTCCACAGGTCTGATCAAAATTGGATGTGCCAAGTGGAATTTATGGTAACTTCCTCACAACTTGCCGATTTTTGGCATTTTCAGGAGATCTCACTTGTATAGCGTGCCCCACAGAAAATAATTGATATCAAATTCTGAAACTTGCACCCAAAATACTACAGACTATCCACGATCCAATGCAACCAGTCCCACTCAATTTGGATACTCTAGCAAGAAGTTATGATTGTTTTACCTGGAACACCTTCTTGAGACTAGTCAATAGGACTAGTCAGATACCCTATCTTACACAAGGTGTATCTACAAATTTAAGATGACCCAGAAGATGAAATTTTTACCACAAATACCTTACTAATTTTTGTAAATGGCCTCTGGAGTTCAGGGTCTAAAATGTTACAGAAAATATTTTATAGTGAAAATTCTGCAATGACTCATTTCAGGATGATTCCTGAACCCTATCTTGTACAGGCTGTATCTCCGAAATTATAAGGCCTCATGAGCTGAATTTTGAACCCAGCATACCTTGATAAGTCTAATAAATATACTCCAAGCCGTTCCTTCTGAAACATTGTAGAAAAAAAGTTATAGTGAAAATCCCACGGTGTCTCAGATGTAGCAGTGAAACCCCAAGACCTTGAGCTCTGATACCATATGTTAAGAACCAAACATCAATATACCATAGAAAAACCTCAGGAAAAGTACTCAATGCCTTGAAAAAGAGATAATTTTAGATAATAAGCCTCTTCAAGGGGGAAACCTCCTTTTACCCCACTTAAATGTTCAAGTACAAGATGATTCAAAATGTAAATGTCTCCTTGGTATATATAGGAGACTAGGAGGTATAATTACAACTAATGGCCTAAAGCCGACATAAATAAAATAACATTACTAGTATAATATGCCCTAATTAAGGGGTAATGAGCCAATATTAGGGCTTAACATGGGGTAAGAACCCACTTACCCTAATTTGGGTCGCAAAATGCGTGTTTTGTTAAGCGGCAGTCAAACCTGGGTGGCCAGAATCTGCACACCCAGATCTACGGCCAGGGTTCCATTCCGGACCCCCTTCGCCATTCTACCTTTAACAAGGGGGGTGGGGTTCGGAATTGAGCACGCAGGTTTCGACGGCTTATATTGGGGTGCTCGGATCTATGGACAAGATTGGATTCTGGACCCCCTTTTCCTTTCTACCTTTAATAAGGGGGGTGGGGGGGGGGTCTGGAATGGGCGACTTTGTGTGTGGGTCCCCCTATCTTCTCCTCATGATTGCCTCCACCTTTCACCTTCCGCCATCTGTCTTCCACTTTATATATCACCCCGAAACATCAAAAATATCTGCGTCGTAGATCTGAGAGCATCCTAACCATTGGATTTCACTTGGAATGGGTGTGTACCACGTTCCAGTGGGACAAAAAGAAAAGTGAGCATGGTGGGACCTGATGACATTGTTGAAGGTGACGTGAACCCTCCTGGACGTGCCACATGCCACGATGGTTGTGGTTGACAACTGTGCTATGTGGGCCCGGAGGGTAAAGTAAATCAGGATTTCAGAAGTCGGGGATTGGAGTTACAAGAGGTTGGGAGTCACTGCATCGTGAACTCTCGGGTACCGAAGACCCGAAACCTAAAATGTTGAAGTCCCGAAATCACTACCTTGGTGGGCGACAGCTGTGTTGTGGGCCCAGAGAGTAAGGAAATAGAATTTTTTAAAATCAGGGGTTGAAGAGGGAAGCAAGTATGAGAGTCTCGAGGACCAAAACTCCGAAACCCAAAGTCCCAATGTCCCAAAAATTACAGAGCCGAGCAGAGCTCGGAAAATTCGTGAAATTGAAACATTTTCTTAAATTGGATTGTTTATGAATGATGAAGGAATTGTCAAGAAATGAAGGCCTGACAAATTTGGGTTGTCTACACGTGTGTTGCAGAAGCTTAGCAAGTGCCAGAACTGAATAGGGTTATCATTGAGAGCAGAGAATGTAAGAGGTGTGGATTGCCTCCAATTTAGAGAATGAAAGAGAAGGAAGGAATGTCAACTTGGGAGTCGAAGGATCAAACTCTAATGGGCATGGAAAAGAGATGGATAAGGAAGTACATATGATGAAACTCATTGAAAGATTGCAGAAAGATGCCCAAGCTCGCTGAGTCGATAGCCGAAAGCTCATGAGGGTCAGGGATCAGCAGGGTGAATTCAACCTAAAGATGTTGAAGAGCCTGGAAAGAATAGAAAGGAAATTGGAAAAGGAGAGTGACACAAGAAAAACAGAGAGTTGCAGGAGCCCTGAGAGAAAAATAAGATCGAGGAGTGGTAGAAAACATTGTCGTCGCTCCCCAAAGCATTCCAGTAGGGAATCACATAGTAGTTCAAGCCCATCTCCTACCAGAAAGAACAGGAGATCTAGGATGGATGAATTGAAAGGGGAAATGAACAAGATCAAGCCTCCAACATTCGATGGAGAACATAAGAAGGAGGAATATGATGAAACATGGTTGCTTGGCATGAGGAAATATTTCCAATTGCAGAATTATTCCCCTCATGCAGAAGGAAGAATTGTGATGTATCAACTAAAATGAAAAGCATCCATGTGATGGGATCAGTGTGTGCAGGTGCAACACATTAGAGACAAAGATATCACTTGGAAGGAATTCAAGAGGTATTTCGAGAGGAAATACCTGACTAAAAGATACTATGACAGAAAGATGAAGGAGTTATTCGAACTCAAGCTGGGCAGCATGACCATTGATGAATAAGAACGAAGGTTTTTGGAATTACTGAAGTATGTTCCATTCATCAAAGATGAGGTTGTCAAGATTAAGAGGTATCTGAGTGGACTGCCACCTGCCATTGGTGACAAGATTCAGTATGATGATCCTAAGACTATGGAAGAAACAATAAGAAGGTTGAAATGCTTATATGAACAGCAAAGAGAAAAACCTACTTTTTGGAATGCTTGGGATGGTCAGAAGAAGTTCAGGAAAGAGCAGAGGCATAAGAGAAACAAGCCTCCCTTTTTCAAAAATAGTCCTCTAGGATAGCCATCTTTTAGAGAGCCCAGGAAGGCTGAAGTGCATGGGAAAATGCCAAGACTGCCACCTATGGAGTGTTGGGGTTATAAAGGAAACCATAGGTACATATATTGCCCCCACAGAAAAGATAGAGCGAGAACCGTCCACAATGTTCAGCAAGTTGAAATAGTGGAGTATATGGGAAATAGAATGCCAAGGATCTACGTAGCCCTGGACAACAAGCAAGATGAATTTCAATCGCACATGATTAAAGTACAAGGTATGATTAACAATCGACCATTTATTATTTTAATTGATTCAAGGGCTAGCCATAGTTATGTATATCCTAGGGTGGTGGAAAGTTTGCATTTATCAAGAAGCAAACATGAAAAGTCTTGGTTAGTGCAGTTGGCTACAAGAACCAAGAGGAAAGTCACTGAGTTGGTTAAGTCCTGTCCTATGGACATGAAGGGATTAAGCATGAAGGTTGAATTGAATATTCTGCCTTTAGGCTCTTATGACTGTTTAATTGGGATGGACTTGTTGGACCAGTACCATGCCCTCCTAGACTGTCGTAACAAGGAATTTACATGCCTGGATGAGGAGGGGAATTGGAAAGCAGTCCAAGGAATTCCCAAAGTTGTGGTTGTTAGAGAAATCTCAGCAATGTAGTTGAAGAAGTGCTACAGAAAAGGTTTTCAATTATTTGCAGTCCATGTGGAGGAAATGCCTAAGGATAAGGTGTCAAGTATTGAGGATCATGAGGTACTTAAAGAGTTCAAGGACGTATTCTAGGAAGAACCTGGACTACCTCCGAAAAGGGATATTGATTTCTCTATAAATTTGATGCCTGGAGCAGCTCCAGTGTCGAAATATCCTTATAGAATGAGTACGCCAGAGTTGAAAGAGTTGCAATTGTAGCTTGAAGAACTTCTAAAGAAGGGGTACATTCACCCAAGCGTGTCACCTTGGGGTGCCTCGGTCCTATTCGTGATGAAGAAGGATAGAACATTGAGGTTGTGCATTGATTTCAAACAGTTGAATAAAGTAATTGTCAAGAACAAGTATCCTCTGCCGAGGATCGATGATCTTTTCGATCAATTGAAAGGTGTGAAAATATTTTCGAAGATAGATCTCAAATTGGGATATCACCAGGTAAGAATAAAAGATGAATACATCAACAAGACCGCCTTTAGAACAAGGTATGGTCATTACGATTTCACAGTGGTGTCGTTTGGACTGTCAAATGCACCTGTTGTTTTTATGTGCTTGATGAATGGTGTATTCAGGGACTATCTAGACAAGTTTTTCATAGTCTTCCTGGATGACATTTTTGTGTATTCCAAGTCAGAGGAAGAGCATGAACAACACCTGAGGATGGTGCTGCAAGTGTTGAGAGAACACCAGCTGTATTCCTAGCTGAGCAAGTGCTTGTTTTATTAGGAACAGATCCATTACTTGGGACATGTTATCTCGAAGGATGGGATAGCGGTAGATCCTGAGAAGGTTGAGGCCATCAAATAATGTTCAACGCCAAGGAACGTGGTGGAAGTTATATCATTTATGGGTCTAGTGGGATATTACAGAAGGTTTATCGTAGGTTTCTCAAAGATAGATCACCCTATCACTTCCTTGCAAAGGAAGGAGAAAAAGTTTCAGTGGACTGAAGAATGTGAGGAAAGTTTCCAGCGATTGAAGTAGCTGTTAACCAGTGCTCCAATCCTGAGGATTGTAGATCCAAATGTAGATTTTATAGTATGCACTAATGAATGTAAAGATGCACTGGGAGGGGTCCTCAGTCAGAACGGATTTGTAATCTGTTATGAGTCTAGGAAATTAAAAGAGCACGAAAAGAACTATGCAACCCATGATTTGGAGTTGGAAACAATCATTCACGCTCTGAGGAAATGGAGGCATTACCTCATGGGAAGGAGGTTTGAACTCAGAACAGACCATAACGGTCTGAAATATTTGTTTGATTAGCCAACCTTAAACGTTAGACAAAGGAGGTGGCTAGAATTTCTGTGTGAATACGAATTTGATATCAACCATATCAAAGGGAAGGAAAACAAGGTGGCCGATGCACTCAGCATAAAGGTGCAATGAATTACATGCTACAACCATTAGCATGTACAGGACTGATATTAAGGATAGAATTTTGGAAGCTGCAAATGCAGATTTGTAGTACAGAGACTTGGTAGCAAATCTACAGCAGAGTGAGAGACCACAGAAAGAGGAAAATTACACCTTGGAAGCTGATGGAATACTTCTGTACAAAAACAGAGTGTATATACCCAATGTCCAGGGTTTGAAACTTGTGATTCTAAGAGAAATGCATAACGTAACTTATGGTGGACACCCTGGATATCAGAAGACTGTGGAAGCAGTCAAGAGCCATTACTTTTGGCCGGGTATGAAGAGAGAGATCGTTGAATACATCGCCAGATGTATGGAGTGTCAGAAAGTTAAGGCTGAGCATAGGCACCCAACAGGGTTGTTGCAACCTTTTCCCATTCCTGAGTGGAAGTGGGAAGTGGTGACAATGGATTTTATTACAGGATTGCCCAGAACAAGCAAGCTGCATGATTCGATCATGGTGGTGGTGGACAAGCTTACAAAAGCTGCCCATTTTATTCCACTGAAAACTACTCACAAGGCAGCAAATGTTGTTGATATTTTATTAAAGGAAGTGGCACGATTGCATGGAATTCCTAAAACAATTGTGTCTGACAGAGACCCGAAATTCACCTCGAGTTTCTGGAAAGGATTGTTCAAAGGATTCAGAATGAATCTTAACTTTAGTACAGCGTATCATCCTGATTCTGATGGACAGACTCAAAGGGTGAACAGATTAATAGAATACATACTGAGAATGTATGTGATGGACAAACCATCAAGATGGGAAGACTACCTGCACTTGGTAGAATTCGCCTACAACAATGGGTATCATGCATCATTGAAGATGAGTCTATTTGAAGCACTTTATGGAAGAAAGTGCAATACTTGATCTGGATTTTATGAGTAGAACGAAATGAATACAAATTATTAACAGGTGCTTAACACAAAATAATAGAGATACAGTAAAACTGGTTTTCTATTCAATAACAAAATAAGCTGAAACTGTAAAATGCAGCGGAAACAAGCTTGTTGGAATGGTGGCGGCTTATCTCTGAGAAGAGATGTGATGGCAGCGCGCATTCACAAGAAGAAGGTTACAATGAGGCTCTGAAGGCATTTTTACAATAATAAAGAATTCCAAAAAACCCTAGACATCCAAAAACCTAACCCTAGGAGATGAAGCGCCAAAAGTCATGTGGGCCCCATTTGGGTAAGTTAGTACATCAACTTCCCAGGGTCGTAACTTTTGCATACAATCTCCATTTTAGGTGTGTGATAGCCCATTGGAAAGGTAATGTTGAGGAGATTCATTTTGGGGGCTCAATCATGCCTTTATCTATCATTGAGGAGCTTGATCTCAAAAAACCCTCATTTAGACCCTCAAAATGGCCCCGAAAGTTAAAACTGCTAAAAATAGTAAATTGTCAAAATTGTCAGAAAACTGTTTTGAGCTAGTTGTAAAAGGTGGGTGGCCACCGATATCCATATAGATCAATCCTCCCTCCTTAGGAAGCAATGGTCTCCATTGCATTGAGGTCCCCCATTAGATGAGGAAATTTCTATTGAATTTGGCCCCGGGTGAGCCACTTGCCTTGGTGCAGGAGCTGCCCTGCTTTGACAACTCGATAAAGCTGGATCCTTTGTTGTCGAGTGCCCTTGATCTTTCTGTCCACAATTTGATCATTGGATTCCTATTGTAGGCAGTCAAGGTTGAGCTCTGTTGGTTTTATTTGTTCTGCTACTTCTGAGGTGTCCAATAATGGTGGGAAATAAGGGCGAAGGAGATCCACATTGAACACTAGGTGCAGACCAAGGAAAGGAGGAATGTTGAGCTCAAAAGCATTATCCCCCATAGCCTTGGTGATAGTGTACGACCCATAACAGAGTGGGTGAAGCTTATGATGGGGTCCTATAAGGCATTCTTTCTGCAAGTGCAACCAAACTTTGTCGCCCACTTGAAACTTATGCGACACCCGATGTTGATCATGGCGTTGTTTGTACTTGTCATTGGACTTCTGTAGGATATCATGAACCTGTTGGTAGATGTGCTAGATCCTCTTAATGAACCGGGTGGCTTTGTCAGCTTCAGTTGGAGCAGGAGATGAGTCGGTCGAGGTGACCGCAAGGGGAAGTGCAACATCTATGGGTCCCAATGGTTGGAATCCCAACCCCACTTGAAAGGGGTTGTGGTCGGTTGAGCTATGCAGGGCTCGGTTGTATCTATGCTGGACATAGGGAATTCTCTCATCCCATGTGTGAGGGTGCTTTGAATTATACATGTGAAGGATATGCACAATCATTCGATTTACAACCTCGGTTTGGCCATCTATCTGGGGTTGGAAGGCTGTGGATTTGGTGAGCTTGGTGTCCAGCAGTGACCAGAGGATCAAATAGAATGTGCTAAGAAATCGACTATCCCAATCTGAGACAATGGTTTGTGGGATTCCAAAATGTACCCAGGCTCATTCAAAGAAGAGCTTGGCAGTGGCATCTACTGTGATGCTCTTCTTGCAGGCAACCAGAATCGCCATCTTAGAAAAGCGATCAACAACCACAAAAACACAGTCATTTCCCCGCTTGGTGGATGGGAGGCCTGACATGTAGTCCATTGAGATGGATTCCCATGGCCTATCAGGAGTAGGAAGAGGGGTGTATAGGCCCTGTTTCTTAGTGGTCGGTTTGGCAATGGCGCAGGCAGTGCAGGACCTGATATACTTGTTGACCTCCTGTCGAAGTTTCAGCTAGTAGAAATGTTTCTATAGAATCGCCACTGTCTTTTCAACGTCGAAGTGTCCTGCCACCCGAATGTAGTGGAATTCCCAGATCAGCTTCGCTCGCTCACTTGATGGAACACAAATATGGCCCAGACAACACAACAACCCATCCTGAATATGGAAATTATCGACAACTGTGTTTGCACCCAACGTTTGGTAGGTGGTGGCAAAGTCAGGGTCTGTCTCATAGAGTTGGGGCCATCCATATGTCTCATGGATGCAAGAGTCTAGCACTGTGGTGAGTGCCGCGACTGGTGGTCTACTGAGGCAATCAGCAACACAGTTGGTGCTTCCTGTTTTATACTTGATGTTGAGGTGGAATTGCTGCAAGTATGTGGACCACTTTTGATGGCAGTCATTCTGCAATTTTCCCTGTGTCTACATGAACTGCAGTGGCTTATGATCAATGTGGATTACTGTCTCCTTCCCAAGAATGTAATGTCTCCATTGGCGGCATGCTTTCACAATGGAGTACATTTCTTTGTCGTAAGTAGGGTACTTACAGATAGTATCTGACAGTGTCTCACTGTGATAGGCCACAGGGTGGTCGTGCTGAGTGAGAATGGCACCCATAGCATAGTCTGAAGCATCTGTCTCGATCTCAAAAGGATGTTGCAAGTCTGGTAGTGAAATTACTGGGGATGAGCACAAGCGCTGCTTCAAATCATCGAACGCTTGTTGTTGGGACCAGCCCCACACAAATTTCGCCTTACCACCACCCCTGTTTATTTGGTTGAGGGCCCATGCAATATGGGAGAAACCCAACACGAACCTGTGGTAGAAATTGGCAAGGCCCAAGAAGCTCTGAAACTCAGTGAATGTTGTTGGGGATGGCTAGTCACGGATGACTTGGATCTTGGCTGGATCCACATATACGCCATGATGATCAATGATGTAGCCTAGGTAATGGACCTTGTCCATGATGAAGGAGCATTTTTCCAAGTTGGCGTATAGCTTTTGCTGTTGCAGGGTGTGCAAAACCTATTGAATATGCTGCAATTGTTCGGCCCAAGTCTTGTTGTAAATTAGAATGTCATCCAGATACACCACTACAAAAGTATTGGTGAATGGTTGTAGGATATCGTCCATCATCCTCATGAAAGTGGTTGGAGCATTTTTCAAACCAAAGGGCATGACCAACCATTCAAAAAGGCCTTCCTTTGACTTGAAGGCGGTCTTCCATACATCTGTTTGTTCTATCGGGACCTGGTGGTAGCCAGACTTCATATCAATCTTACTGAAGTATTTGGCCCCTGTGAGTTGATCAAGGAGGTCATCAATTCGGGGAATCAGGTACCGGTTTCTGACTGTGATTTTATTCAGAGCCTGGTAATCAATACAGAGTCGCCAGGTTCCATCTTTCTTCTGTACCAGCATGATTGGGCTCCCGCAAGGTGATGAGTTGGGGCAGATGTGCCCCTTGTAGAGCAGTTCTTGGATCTGTCGCTTGATCTCATCATTCTCTAACAAAGAGTGACGGTAGACTGGCCCATTGGGTAGTGGTGTGTCATGGGTCAAATCGATAGGGTGCTTGACCTAGCAATACAGAGGTACCCCTGTAGGTGAGGAGAAGATATCCGAGTATTCTTCCATGACCTTATCTAGTTGATTCTGTTGTGTGGAGAGGTCAGCCGCAGAGACCCTGGATGTGGCTATGATCTTTCACTTATTCTAAGAGTGAATCATGAAGAAGACAAACTTCCCCGTCTGAGAGATGACATTCCTACATTGCTTAGCAGAGATCAAGGAAATAGCACTAGGTGGGACTGCCTCGGGTATCCTGTACAATTTCCTGTTCAAAGTGATAATAACACTACGAGGCCTAGACTCATATACAACATGACATTTCCATAAATAAGATTGGCCCAAAAGAACATCACAAACTTTGAGAGGAGAAACATTACACAATACCTCGTCTTTGAAGGGCTTGATGTCGTACGATAGTCGGCATTGTTGGCTAACGCGGAGATCGCTTCCTTGGCAGAGCCATCCAATGGTGTACGGTTGTGGGTGCAGCGTTGTTGGCAGGGCTAGCTGCTTGATGACCTATACTGCGATGAGGTTCTTCTGGCTACCACTATCAATGATGAAGTGCAACGGGGTGCCTTTTACCCACATCTATGAATGGAAGAGGTGCTCTCCTTCTTCTGGCTCGTCTGGTTCACCAGGCTGGAGCTTGGTGGTAGCAACGGTGGTACTGGGTTCCGCATCAATGATCCATCTTCCCCTTTCTAGTTCTGGCTTAGATTCATAATCTACATATGATTTAGAGGCTTTCACTTTGGCCACCAGCGACTTCTTTGAGCGACAGTCAGCAGTGTTATGCCAAGAGCTCTTATGGAAGTCACACCACTTCCCGGTATCTTTCTTTGTCTTTTCGGTGTCCTTCTTTGCTTGCAGCTTGGACTGGTTGTCCTGATACTATCCATCTTTGCTCTGTCCTTTTTTCAATGGGTTAGGGCCACCCTTTCCTGGCTTTTGTTGTGAGGGGTTCCAAGGCCCAAATTGTTGCGTCTTTTGTTTGAGCTTCTGCTCAATTTTCATGGCATATCGGTAGGTCGCGCCCAAGGATGAGATGTCCAGAAATTCCATTTCAGTCTAGATGTATCTATGAAGAGAACTGCAATACTTGAGCACCAAATGTCGCTCTGAATCTTTGATACCCAACTTGGTACACAAGGTATGGAAGATATTTGTGAAATCTGGCACTGCTTGGTCTCTTTCTTGCCACAGTGTGGTCCATTTGGTATACAGGTCGTCATAACTTCTGACAAGGTAGTATTGTTCCTTAATAGCATCCCTAAAGGATTCCCAGGTGGTCGTGACTAAAAATAATGAGGTTTCCTCTATTTCCTTTTGCTCACAGAAAGTTTCCCACTAATCTTTGACATGGGGAACAGCTTTGAGGAGTGTAAAAGTAATCTTTTCTTTATTCGAAAAGTTATGGACAGAAAAATACCCTTCTAGTAGATTCAACTACTTGTCTGTAGCATCTGCGTCTATCTGACCTTCAAATATAGGAATATTGAAGTTTATTTGTACCTTGAAGGGGGTGGTGCCTCCTTTTGAAGAATATGTGTCACATGTTGGTAGTTGTCGAAGGATTTGCGTGAAACTATCCATCATCTCATTCCTCTGTTGCGTGAGGACTTCCTCAATCAAAAGTTTGAAAGGATCTCCTGTCCCATCATCTTTATTTTCTCCTGCCATGGGAGGTCACTTGGGCGTGCGAGAGCTTCTTTCCTCAAGAGAAACAAGCTCGATACCCAACTCTTTGTACTCCGACCTCGTTGGGGACATTCATTAAGACGACAAGGAGCACGCTGCTCTGATACCACTGATTCGGATTTTATGAGTAGAACGAAATGAATACAAATTATTAACAGGTGCTTAACAAAAAATAACAGAGATACAGTAAAATTGGTTTTCTATTCAATAACAAAATAACCTGAAACTGTAAAATGCAGCGGAAACAAGCTTGCTAGAATGGTGGCGACTTATCTCTGAGAAGAGATGTGACGGCAGTGCGCATTCGCAAGAAGAAGGTTACAATGAGGCTCTGAAGGCCTTTTTACAATAAGCAAGAATGCCAAAAAACCATATACATCCAAAAACCTAACCCTAGGAGATGAAGCACCAAAAGTCATGTGGGCCCCGTTTGGGTAAGTTAGTACATCAACTTCCCGGGGTCGTAACTTTTGCATACGATCTTCGTTTTAGGCATGGGATAGCCCGTTGGAAAGGTATCATCAAGGAGATTAATTTTGGGGCCTCAATCATGCCTTTGTCTATCATTGAGGAGCTCAATCCAAAAAAAAACCCTCATTTAGGCCCTTAAAATGGCCCCGGAAGTTAAAACTGCTAAAAATAGTAAATTGCCAAAATTGTCAGAAAACTGTTTTGATATAGTTGGAAAAGGTGGGTGGCCATTGATATCCATCTAGATAAATACTCCAGTGAGCTGGGATAATCCATCCAATAGAGAAGTAGTTGGGCCAGAGTTGCTCAAGGAAATGGAGAACCAAATGATAAAAAATAAACAGAATTTGAAAGCTGCCCAGGACAGGTAGAAAAGTTATGCCGATAAGAACAGAACCCACAGAGAGTTCAAAGTGGGTGATCATGTTTTCCTGAAAGTGAAAACTAGCAGGAGTTCCATGAAGCTAGGAAGTTGGGCCAAATTGGCAGCCAGATTTTGTGGGCCATTTGAAATCCTAGAAAGGATTGGGTCGGTCGCATGCATGCTTGCATTACCTGCATCTATGACTGTACATAATGTGTTTCATGTTTCATTTCTTAAGAAATATATACCTGATGCTAATCATGTTATTGACTGGAATGTGGTTCAGGTGGAACCAGAAGGTGTCCTGCAAGTGCATCCTATGCGCATATTGGATAGAAAAACAAATAGCTCTGGAATCGAGCTATAGGGCTTGTAAAGGTCCAGTGGACCTGGTACAATCCTGAGGACGCGACATGGGAGCATGAAGATGTTATGGGGGCAGAGTACCCGCATCTTTTTGAAAATTTTGAAAAGCTTGCAGATGCAATGTAAAGTTGCACTGAGGACGATGCATAAATAAGGGGAGGGGGATTGTAATGTCCCCAAGGTCGAGCCCTGTTGTAAATAATGTTTATGAAATGAATTGTAATTATGTTTTATAGGCTGGTGAGACAAAGTTATATAAGCTGGTGAGCTTATGTGATTGTTAGGCCAGAGAGCCTAAGTCTTGAAGGCCAAGAGCCTGCTTTTGTATATGTAATCATGCAGAACATTAATAAAAATATAAACATCACTGCGTGCAAACCGACCACGATGAATGAGTGATGGGGGACTAAGTTTCCACAGAGTGGGTAAGGGATTAGGGGCTGGAAGATGGGAAGAGGGGATAAGTGTTGAGCCTAGGGGCTTAAGTCCTTGGGAATAGTATTTTAGTATTATTCCAAAAAATCCATGTGAAATATGTGTTTTTATCCTAAGTTCCTGGAAGGGGGAAACATGTGCAAAAGGGAACGCATGCTGATGGAGTGCATGCAGCTTCATGGGTGACAAGTGTCAACCCAAGCACATGTAGTTAAAACTACTGATTTGAGCCGTGATGGGGGTTCCTCCTCCATTCCACCGTCGACTGTCTGAACATGAGTCCCATCTGACCTCTGTAGAAATACCCTCATGCAACTCTGAAATCGGGAAAAAGGCTTGTGCTTGTTCTGGGAAGGCCAGTACACCCCCTATGTTCTAAACTGTCGAGTCTATGCCTGACCTCTGCAAGGATTTCTTGTCATGCAACCCTGAGAACCAGAGTCGTGAGTCTATCCCGTGTTGCCAGATTGAGAAAACCAAAGTGTCCCATTCTTGTTGAGCCTCGTTATGCTATTGTGCTTGTTTGTTTTCATCCCTGGGGTGTTTATGTCTGGGTTCCAGTGGACTATGGTGGTCGTGCAGTGCTTGACTGTGTGTGGCTTGTTGGCCAGTATATACAACACTCTCTCCAGGTGAGAGAGGTGGTTGAGGTTGAAAGGTCAGGTTGCCTGGCCTATGAGCGACTCTCTCCAGGTGAGAGAGAGTGTGCGGAGGAAGGAGAGAGCTCCTGGAAGGAACCCTGTAGCTGCCATAGAGCTCAAAGATTTTCAGTCCGGCCTATTGCTGAAACCCAAGGCAAGGGAGGTTAGAAGCCGAAGGACTTTCTATGTGACAGAGAAGGTGTATACTCCTGGGGTGGAACGGGCATGTGGGGAAGGAGAGTCTGTGGGCAGTGGGCATAAGTGGTTCCTAGGAGAGGATCCTTCCTTGTGACTGTGTGTTTTCACTGTAACCTCAGCCTAGCATAGGATTCCTTGCCTTGGGTGGAGCTTAGTCCCAGCTCAGGGGTGACCTACTGCTGAGAGTGATGAGCAACATGGTCTAAGGCTGGGAGGTTCGTGGAAGGTCTACACACAATTGGTGGAATTACCACAGTTTTCAAAGATAAGTATCAGCATATGCTTAATAATATGTTTTGCATGCCTGTGATGCTTATATTAATCATGTAATCTGTTGTAATCATGAATTACTGTTAATCCCATTAAATCTGCACATTAGCGGTAATCTTGTGTTTACTCTGAGTTAAATGTGTTTAATTGTTTTTTTTTAAATTCATGTTATATAAAATCAAGTATGAGAATGATGTTGTTCCGCACAGTAGCGTTGGCCCGGCCATTGGGATGGATGATGGCCGGGGAGCGTTACATTAGAGCTCAACTCAAGAACCTGTAGATCGGAGCTCAACTCGGACTGGATGAGGACCAACATCGAAAAAGGTACATCTTCTTCCTCTTCTCTATACATTAGTTTATCTAGGTTTAAAGGGATGTTAGTGATCAACGTTAGCACCTTTCTGTCTTGGTCTTAGGAGTCTAGAGCCCAAGAGGGGATTCACCTGTCTGCAGGGGATTTCCTTGTAACATCTACAAGCATATGATTTTCATAACCCGAACCCTATGGGTCAAAATAACCTTCGCTCGGAGAGGTAATTTGGATTTTAATTAATACTTTCGTTAAGTAAATAATTAAAATAACTCTCTACTAATCACTTGTATCTCATTGTCTACAGATTAGCGTTTGCGTGATAAATTTCCTACACCAACCAAGGTACTCGGGTCCCAACCTAAGGATATACGTGCACAACTTTTCCATAAAGTCTGTGAATAAATTTTGATTTGTTGGTTACTCGAGAGGGATTCTTCCTTGAGTAAATAGAAATTTGGATTCCCTTCTTTACCATTTAGAACAGGGTTTTCATATACCTCTCTCTCTCTCTCTCTCTCTCTCTCTCTCTCTCTCTC
>ML779502.1:180818-196606 GCA_009831015.1 Picea engelmannii | reverse complement strand
TATTTATAAATAGAACACTTATCTAAAAAAACATGTAATAAGAGGCATCAAGACCCTCTATTCAATGTAAAAATAAATGTAGATAAATTCAATTGTGAAGTTGGAAACTAAAAAGACTACGCTTCACAACATCTTACAAAAAAAAAATTTATATGATGATCTAGTTTTGGGAAGCCTTACGAGAACACCTTAGAAGAAAGTTAAGAGATTTCAAACATTGTTTTTATTAAAAAATCTATGAATTAAAATATAGACCCTTTATCTGTAACGCACCCACTATCCTAAAACAAAATTTTTGGGGTTAATGTCTCCCAAAGGAGAAATCTCCAGAGACTTGCATTAGCAAAATGCCAATCCCCATTCCAATATCAGGATTTGGGGTTTTGGACTTTCCACTGTCGAGAGTCCCTGTCCTCTCGAATCCCCGATCAGCGATGGGACAAATTTCTGATGCACCCCCTTTTCCACCAGCCTCTTCTAGCGTGCTACGGGTCCATGTGACCCACTCTCATATGACCACTATCATATGCCTCTGTCGGGGTTTCTTCTATCGGGGTTTTGACATCCACGATGTTTTGGCAACTTTAATCACCGATCTCCGATCCCCGAATCGCTCCTTTATTACCTCAGCCTCGCTTGGCTAAGCCCTGGCCAATGTGACCACTGATTTTCGTGACCACGGCTATAACTCCCCTAGGAGTTTTGGCGTTTACGATGACACAAGGTTTATGTCCATGGGGCTCGCGATTCTCCGATCCCCGATGGCTCCTTTCATGCGCTAGCCCTCCTGAGCTTAACTCCCGCTCATATGACCAACTCCCGTGACCACAACCTTATCCCGTCGGGACTACGGGGTTTGTGATGCCCCAATGCATACACCCTTTGGTTTCTCGATCGTCCAAATCCTGACGCTCTGTTACACTGACAGCTGGCCTCCACTAAGGCTTTGTCCTTCTCCGTTGTTGTGCTGACAGCTGGCCCCCACTGATCGGGTTTTTTGCGGATCGCGATATCAAAGTGCACAAATCACTTGTCTGCGGGATTCTTGATTTCCCGATGAACAAAGTGTCGATGGTGCCCGATCCTTTGTCACGCATCCTTCCAGATGGACGACTCAGATTAACTCTCGGGATTTTGAGACTTTCGAAGCCCTAGTTCTCATGACCTCGAGAACTTCAATTTCCCGATGGCCACTATGCCGACTCGCTCTGGATCTCTAACACGCGTCCTTCCAGATGGACGACTCAGATTAACTCTCGGGATTTCGAGACTTTCAAAGCCCTGGTTCTCATGACCTCGAGAACTCCAATTTCCCGATGGCCACTATGCCGACTCGCTCTCGATCTCCGACACGCGTCCTTCCAGATGGACGACTCAGATTAACTCTCAGGATTTCAAGACTTTCAAAGCCCTGGTTCTCATGACCTCGAGAACTTCGATTTCCTGATGGCCACTATGCCGACTCGCTCTGGATCTCCAACACGCGTCCTTCTAGATGGATGACTCAGATTAACTCTCAGGATTTCGAGACTTTCGAAGCCCCGGTTCTCATGACTTCGAGAACTTCGATTTCCCGATGGCCACTATGCCGACGACTAAACCTCGTGCAGCTTCTACAGATCTGACGGCTGACGGGATCTCTGTTTCTGATCTAACGGCTCAGATCACTTCTCCTTCTCTGAGCTCCTCCTGAGGCTTAACCTCCATGCACCTTCTCCCGATCCAACAGTTGACGGGTGTCTACTCAAGATCTAACGACTCAGATCTATTCCACTATGCGCACTCTTCCACTACTTCGTGAATGTGGAAAAGATCAATGGTCCAAATGTTCTCGTGGACCTTAGGGAACCTACGATCCCGATTTCCTCACTATTCACAAAGATGGGTGGAAAAGAAACAAGAGGTAGGATGCTCTTACTACTTCCATCAGTATGATGGTCATGAATGATCATGGGTCTTCCGACAGGATCTCATCCGTCGATCTGTTACTCATCCCTACGCTACTACCCCTGAACCTTAAGGGGGGGGGTCATTCCTCTCTGTACAGGGTTAGTAAAACTTTCCCACTCAAGTCCTTTTTCTAGGTTCTTGGTGAACCTATCTAGGGAGTAAATCTCTGTGAAGAGATCGATACCGGGCATCCCTGGAGACGACTAAGGGAAAGCAACTTTTCGAGAACGGGTTGAATACCTAACTTCATTCAACCTATAATTAGATTCATTTATCCACTTAAATCATGCATGGCTTCCTCTGTTATGAGCATATGTCTATTAATCATTATCAAAACACTGCACAGACATTCTTACACAGGAAGCATTTACAATTTCACAGGTCTTATGAGCATATACATATATGTATCATTCTATGAGCTCCAAAAAGCAATATGTAAACAAAACACTTATCAAAAATGATTTCAGAAATGGGTGCAACTGCTGAGAAGGGTGCTTGTTTCCACCCAACCATAGGCATAGCGACTCCTAATGGATTTACCACTAGCCACCCCCGAGCTGAGACCAAGATGTTGTCGAGACTACGTCTCTCCATCTGCCAGTGACCAGGAGCGAAGGTTGCAATCCTTCCTCTCTGCTATCACTCACTCTGCATAAAAATTTCCAGAGTTCCCCTCGCGTCTTCCCTCTCAATCGTTTCATCCATACGCATTATCCTCTCGCGAGGTTGCGTGTGGCACGATTACCCTTGCATCGATCAGGATGGACGGCTCTACGGATGGGTAGTTTTATCATCCCATCCCTCATCAAGCCTTCTGCCTACCAGCCTGTGAGGCATTAAATTCCAGGGCCAGCAAGTCGCTTTTGGTTCTCCGAGCCAATGGATTCCAAATACGATATTCAATTCTCAGTGGAAGTTAACGCCACCTTTTCAGGGGCCTTCCACCGTCATCGTGGTCTCTTTTTCTGCACATCCCCTTTCAGCAGTCCTGCAATTGCATTCAAAGTAACATTGACATATTCACATTTATGAGTTTGCCATAGTCCTTGGCCAGTTCAGTTATATTTACAAGCTGGGGGAAATAGGGTGTTACAATTCCCTCCCCCTTAAAAAGGAACATCGTCCTCGATGTTCTTATCTACTAACATGAATTACATGTACCGAAGTAAACAAAATTGGATATGCCAATTTCATGGCATCTTCCATTTCCCATGTAGCCTCATCTGGGCCAAAATGTTTCCACTGCACCTTGACCTGTGCAATGGTTCTGTTCCGGAGCCGGGTTTCCTTTCTGTCCAATATGCATTGGGGTTCTAGTAGAAATTCTCCCTCCGGTTCCACCTGGATCATAGACCAGTCAATTATATGATTAGCATCATGTATATATTTCTTCAATAATGAAACATGGAAAACATTATGAGCTTTTACTGTGGGGGGGGAGTGCTAGCCAATAGGCTACAGGTCCCACTCTGTCCAGAACCTCAAAGGGTCCACAATACCGAGGTGCCAGTTTGGCACAAGCTCCCATTTTCAGGGAACTCCTTCTGGGCTTAATTCTGAGGTATACATGGTCTCCCATTTTGAATTCTCTTGGAGTTCTCTTTTGATCAGCATAACTTTTCTGTCGGCTCTGAGCAGCCTTCAGATTTTGTTTTATCTACGTCACTTGTTGTTCCATCTCTTTCAACATATCGGGTCCAATAGAAATCCTATTTACAAGATTACCCCAGCTGACTGGAGTATTACATTGTCTACCATAGAGGACCTCGAAGGGACTCATCTTTAAGGATGCTTGATAGTCGTTGTTGTAGGCAAATTCTACCAATGGCAGGTAGTCTTCCCATTTCCTGGGTTGATGCATTACACGCATCTTCAACGTATCCTCTAATATCTTATTCACTCTTTCTTTTTGTCCATCGGTTTGAGGGTGATAGGCGGTACTAAACAATAATTTGGTCTCTAAACCTGCCATCAGTGATTTCCAAAATTTGGAAGTGAATTTTGTGTCTCTATCAAATATTATCTCTTTCAGCATACCATGCAGTCGAAACACCTCTTTCATGAATACCTGTGCAATATCCATCGCCTTGCAGGTCGATTTGACAGGGATGAAATGAGCAGACTTGCTCAGTTTATCCACTACCACCATAATGGCATCATTCTGTTTGGCTGAAGTGGGTAATCCAGTGATAAAATCCATGGAGATGGTTTCCCATTTCCATTCTGGGATGGGTAAAGGGTGTAGTAGTCCTGCTGGGTGTCGATGTTTTGCTTTAACCTGTTGGCATTCTATGCATTGGGCCAAATATTTGGCTACATCCCTCTTCAATCCCGGCCAGTAAAATTGTTTTCGGGTGGCAGTAATCATTTTCTGGTATCCTGGGTGACCGGTGTAGGGTCTTTTGTGTAATTCATCCATGATGAACCTCTTCAAGTCGTCACAATTGGGGATGTACAATCTATCTTTATAAGTGAGCAGGCCTCCTTCGGTCATCTGATAGCCTTCATATTTTTCTCCAGCGGCCTCTTGTTGTAGGTACAGGGTCACATTTCAGACAAAGGGATCTGTTTCTTGTGCCTCTTTGACTCTGTTCTTGACATCTGTCTCGCAGGTACTCACCACTGCCAGGTGAATCATTCTCATGCTTCTGCTAAGGGCATCGACCACCCTATTTTCTTTCCCTTTGATGTGTTTGATTTCAAAATCAAATTCACTAAGGAGGGCCATCCATCTAGCTTGTCTAGCATTGAGCTTGGGTTGGTCGAACAAGTACCGTAACCCATAATGGTCTGTCATGAGTACAAATTTTCTTCCCAAGAGGTAATGCCTCCACATCTTTAAGGCATGCACTATGGCAGCTAGTTCTAAATCATGAGTCACATAATTGACCTCGTGTTCATTCAATTTTTGGGATTCGTGGCAGATTACCTTCCCTTCCTGAATAAGGAATCCTCTGAGCCCTTCCTTACAGGCATCGGTGCACACAAGGAAGTCAGCTTCTGGGTCAGCGATTTTCAACACGGGTGCATGGGTAAGTAGATGTTTCAGGGTTTGAAATCTTTCTTCGCATTGTTGTGTCCACAGAAATTTTGCTCCCTTCTTCTGCAGGGTAGTGATTGGACAACCAATCTTGGAGAAATCTTTTATAAATATCCTATAGTATCCCGCTAATTCCATAAAGGATCTGATGTCTATGACATCCTTTGGGGTAGGCCATTCCATGATAGACCTGATCTTGTCAGGGTCTACTGCTACCCCTTCCTTGGATAGAACATGTCCCAAGTAGTGTATTTTCTTCTGAAAGAAGTCACACTTACTAAATTTAGCATAGAGCTGATGCTCTCTTAACACTTGCAGCACAAGTCTAAGATGCTCTTCATGTTCTTCTCTACTCTTAGAGTAAATTAAAATGTCATCAATAAAAACTAGTACAAATTTATCTAGAAATTTACTGAGTACATTGTTCATTAAGCACATGAAAGTGGCAGGGGCGTTGGTTAACCCAAATGGCACTACCACAAACTCGTAATGACCATACCATGTCCAGAAAGCAGTTTTATGGACGTCTTCACCCTTAATTCGGACTTGATGGTATCCCAACCTCAAGTCAATCTTTGAGAAAATAGACGCACCTCCCAATTGATCGAATAGATCATCGATCCTGGGCAAGGGGTATTTGTTCTTTATAGTTACTTTATTAAGTTGTCGGTAATCTATGCATAGTCTAAGGGTACCATCCTTCTTTTTCACAAACAGGATTGGTGCTCCCCATGGGGACACGCTGGGTCAAATATAACCCTTGTCCATCATTTCTTTTAACTGTAGCTTGAGTTCAACTAGATCAGGTGTGCTCATCCGGTAGGGTGTTCTAGACACCGGCACTGCTCCTGGAGCGAGTTCTATCGAGAAGTCAATGTCTCCTCTCGGAGGTAAACCCAGTACCTCTTCCGGAAACACGTCTCGGTATTCTCTCAGTATAGGGTGATCATCAGGGCTGAATTTAGCGCCTTTGATTGTTTTTAGCACCTGTATTGCATATAGGGGACATCCCTTTCGACAATACTTTCTCATTTGCAGGGTTGATATCTGTCTTACCGAGACCGGTTTTCGAATCCCTTGAAGGGTTATCCTTTTTCCTTCTTCGCTCACCCATTCTACAGTTTTATAGTAACAGTCCAGTTTGGCTTTATGGGCGGCCAGCCAGTCCATACCAATCAACAGATCGTACGATCCCAGGGGTAATACATTAGGGTTTGCTTGGGTGGGGAATTCGCCCAACCTTAACTGGCAGGCTGGTATGGCCTCTACCACCTTTCTTTTAGTGCCAGTGGCTGACTGTACCAACCAAGGTTTAGTTTCCTTCTGTGGCTGTAGTTTACACTTATCAACAGCCCTAGGGGCTATATAACTCAAATTTGAACAAGGGTCAATCAAAATAGACACCGGATGGTTGAAAATCGTACCTTCTATTTCCACCACTGAAGCTTGGTGGTCATCTTGGTTGTTATCCAAGGCTACATATATCTGTGGCACACTCCTTGCCACATCATTGACTGTGGTAGCTTCCTACATGTTATAAATTTTTCGACTGTTCTGTTGTCGGAGTGGACAGTCTCTCCGGAGATGATCTCCTCTGCAATCCCAGCATTCCAAAGGTTTTCTCTTTGGGCTATCGGTCTTTACTGGTATAGGTCCAGAAGTTTTATTTTCGTCCGCCGAGGGAAATTTCTGCTGGAGTACACTCCGGGTTGGAAAGTTCATTCAGTGGTTCTTCTTGTAGTTTTTCAACCCTGAGGATTTGTTCCCCCTTTTTTGAAATTTCGAACCAATCTTTTGTTTCCAGTCTCCACGAGACTCTGCCCGTTGTCCATATTGTTCATGACAATATGTTGCTTTTTGAATAGTGTCTTCTAAGGTCTTTGGCTCGTCAAATTCGATTCGGTTCCGGTATTCTTTGGGTAGCCCATTGATGAAGCATTGCACCTTCGCCTTCTCTGCTTTGATGTAGGGTACATACCTCAGTAAGTCGAGGAATTTGTTGACATATTCCTCCATGGTAAGTTGTCCCAGTTTAAGTTCATAGAACTCTTTAGCCTTTTCATCAAAATACCTTTCCGACAAATACTTCTTCCGGAAGTACTTCTCGAACCATTTCCAAGAAAGGTCCTCCTCACGGACCCCTTTCATATTCTTAAGGTCTTCCCACCAAATGGAAGCCTTTCCGTTCAGGTTGAAAGTGGTCGCTCGGGCCTTCAAGTTCTCTGAGAAATCATGGACTCTGAAATATTTCTTCAGTCCAAGTAGCCAAGCCTCAGCTTCCTCTCCCTTCTTTATCTCACCATCGAAGGAGGGAGGTTTGGCCTTTTTGAACTCCTCAAATCTATGACTCTTAGAAGTCTTTTGCTTCTTTCATTTCTTTTGAGAATAGGAACTGGTCCTGCTACTGGAAGAGCCTTCTGAATCGCCAGCTTCCTTCTCGATGGAATCGCCTGGCACCGATCCTTTACCTCTAGGGTGGACCTTTTTGGATGTGCTTCTCTCAGTATGACTACTGACACAACCATGATTCTGCATCTCAGGTTCATGTTGCATTTGTCGTTGTAGGTTGGATAAGCTTTGCAGTAGGACTGCATTAATTTCGGTTTTCTTTTCTTGTTCTCTCATCATCCTTTCATTATCGGCCTTGCAGCTTTGTAGTTCAGCCACGAGACTCATCATAGTCTCAGCTAAGTTTGGAGGGGTTCCTATTGCTCTTCTTTCATCAGACTCTTCGTCTCTGTTGCGGGAGCATTCTCCCACCTCTTGGTGAGTCACCATACTCTGCGTTTGTAGATTCCCATGGTTGATCGTCCGCTTGAGTGAAAAGACAAACGCTGGCTGTTAGTCAAGAGTTAAATTCATTTCTTATAAATTGCGCATAATTTCATAACTTCTTTCATTTGTATACACAGTCAGGTTCTCATATTCCAATTTTTTAATCCTAGACAAGAGGTTTAAGTCAGGGAATCACTCCTCATAGGAGTGTTTTGAACAAGGTTTATGCGCGAATTGTGCATGTGCCCAATCAGGCCGAGTGTTGTAACCATGCTCTGATACCACTTTGTAATGCACCCACTATCCTAAAAAAAAAAATTTGGGGTTAATGTCTCCCAAAGGAGAAATCTCCAAAGACTTGCATTAGCGAAATGCCAATCCCCAGTCCAATATCGGGATTCGAGGTTTCAGAATTTTTGCTGTCGAGAGTCCCTGTCCTCTCGAATCCCCAATCAGCGATGGGACAAATTTTCGATGCGCCCCCTTTTCCACTAGCCTCTTCTAGCGTTCTACGGGTCCACATGACCTACGCTCATATGACCACCATCATATGCCTCTGTCAGGGTTTCTTCTATCGGGGTTTTGACATCCACGATGTTTTGGCAACTTTAATCACCGATCTCCGATCCCCGAATCGCTCCTTTATTGCCTCAGCCTCGCTTGGCTAAGCCCTGGCCAATGTGACCACTAATTTTTGTGACTACGGCTATAACTCCCCTCGGAGTTTCGGTGTTTACGATGACACAAGGTTTATGTCCACGGGGCTCATGATTCTCCAATCCCCGATGGCTCCTTTCATACGCTAGCCCTCCTGAGCTTAACTCCCGCTCATATGACCAACTCCCGTGACCACAACCTTATCCCGTCAGGACTACGGGGTTTGTGATGCCCCAATGCATACACCCTTTGGATTCCCGATTGTCTAAATCCCGACGCTCTATTACACTGACAGCTAGCCTCCACTAAGGCTCTGTCCTTCTCCGCTGTTGTGCTGACAGCTGGCCCCCACTGATCGGGGTTTTTGCGGATCGCGATATCAAAGTGCACAAATCACTTGTCTGTGGGATTCTTGATTTCCCGATGAACAAAGTGTTGACGGAGCCCGATCCTTTGCCACGCGTCCTTCTAGATGGACGGCTCAGATTAGATCTCGGGATTTCGAGACTTTCGAAGCCCTGGTTCTCATAACCTCGAGAACTCCGATTTCTCGATGGCCACTATGCTGACTCGCTCTGGATCTCCGACACGTGTCCTTCCAGATGGACGACTCAGATTAACTCTCGGGATTTCGAGATTTTCGAAGCCCTGGTTCTCATGACCTTGAGAACTCTGATTTCCCGATGGCCACTATGCCAACTCGCTCTGGATCTCTGACACGTGTCCTTCTAGATGGACGACTCGGATTAACTCTCGGGATTTCGAGACTTTCGAAGCCCTGGTTCTCATGACCTCGAGAACTCTGATTTCCCGATGGCCACTATGCCGACTCGCTCTGGATCTCCGACACGCGTCCTTCCAGATGGATGACTCAGATTAACTCTCAGGATTTCAAGACTTCCGAAGCCCCGTTTCTCATGAATTTGAGAACTCTGATTTCCCGATGGCCACTATGCCAACGACTAAACCTCGTACAGCTTCCGCAGATCTGATGACTGACGGGATCTCTGTTTCTGATCTGACGGCTCAGATCACTTCTCCTTCTCTGTGCTCCTCCTAAGGCTTAACCTCTGCACGCCTTCTCCCGATCCAATGGTTGACGGGTGTCTACTCAAGATCTAATGAGTTAGATCTATTCCACTATGCGCACTCTTTCACTACTTCGTGAATGTGGAAAAGATCAACGGTCCAAATGTTCTCGTGGACCTTAGGGAACCTACAATCCCAATTTCCTTGCTATTCACGAAGATGGGTGGAAAAGAAACAAGAGGTAGGACGCTCTTAATACTTCCATCAGTCTAATGGTCATGAATGATCATGGGTCTTCTGACAGGATCTCATCCGTCGATCTGTTACTCATCCCTACGCTACTACCCCTGAACCTTAAAGGGGGGGGTCATTCCTCTCTGTACAGGGTTAGTAAAACTTTCCCACTCAAGTCCTTTTTCTAGGTTCTTGGTGAACCTATCTAGGGATGAAATCTCTGTGAAGAGATCGATACCGGGCATCCCTGGAGATGGGTAAGGGAAAGAAAATTTCCGAGAACGGGCTGAAAACCTAACTTCATTCAACCTATAATTAGATTCATTTATCCACTTAAATCATGCATGGCTTCCTCTGTTATGAGCATATGTCTATTAATCATTATCAAAACACTGCACAGACATTCTTACACAGGAAGCATTTACAATTTCACAGGTCTTATGAGCATATACATATATGTATCATTCTATGAGCTCCAAAAAGCAATATGTAAACAAAACACTTATCAGAAATGATTTCAGAAATGGGTGCAACTGCTGAGAAGGGTGCTCGTTTCCACCTAACCATAGGCGTAACAACTCCTAATGGATTTACCACTAGCCACCCTCAAGCTGAGACCACTATGTTGTCGAGACTGCGTCTCTCCATCTGCCAGTGACCAGGAGCGAAGGTTTCAATCCTTCCTCTCTGCTATCACTCACTCTGCGTAAAAATTGTCAGAGTTCCCCTCGCGTCTGCCCTCTCAATCGTTTCAACCATACGCCTTATCCTCTCGCGAGGTTGCGTGTGGCACGATTACCCTCGCGCCGATCAGGCCGGACGGTTCTATGGATGGGCGGTTTTATCATCCCATCCCTCATCAAGCCTTCCACCTACCAGCCTACGAGGCATTAAATTCCAGGGCCAGCGAGCCACTTTTGGTTCTCCGGGCCAATGGAGTCCAAATACGGTATTCAATTCTCGGTGGAAGTTAACGCCACCTTTTCAGGGGCCTTCCACCGCCATCGTGGTCTCTTTTTCTGCACATCCCCTTTCAGCAATCCTGCAATTACATTCAAAGTAACATTCACATATTCACATTTATGAGTTTTCCATAGTCCTTGGCCAGTTCAGTTATATTTACAAGCTGGGGGAAACATGGTGTTACATTATCATACGATCTTATTCTTATTCAAGTATGTTAGCATTCTGTTGATTTATGACATGTAAATTCAAAATAAGGCATATTGATAACTGGTTGACCGATCATGGGTTGGGTTTGGACATTCTTTCGAGGGTGGGCAAGACTAATAAACACAGTAGGGTAGGTGGCTACAAGCTACCAAATCTAGGATGGAGATACTCATTAGGTGATGTATCTAAGGCTGCTTGAACATATGTTGTCTTCAAGAGATTTAAAAATAATATAAACATCGAAGTAAAATTTTGTTTGCGGGTGGCCAGCCCTGTAACCAAGCCGTGGGTAATTTAAATGATTTTATGTATTTGATTAGAATTAAATAAGAGAAATCATTGTTAACCATATCTCCCATTTCTGTTTGAAGGACTGCAATACCTGCACATGTGTTGCACTCCAATGATAATTCACAGGGATGTGCAGACTGCCAACATCTTTCTTGACAGCGATTTGAATGGAAAAGTGTGCGATTTAGGTCTCTCAATGATGACAATGGATAGGAAGGCTCCTATTGACACTCTAGTGGCAGGAACTTACGGATACGCGGATCCAAAGTAAATGACTTGCATTCTCTTTGGAATATTCTTTTGATGGCCGAGAGTAGTGGCAATTTCATTCATTTTTGGACATGTTTTTACAGGTATGTTATGAGTGGTGTGTTGACTCAAAAGAGTAATATATATAGTTTTGGAGTGGTTT
This sequence comes from Picea engelmannii, assembly GCA_009831015.1. Classification (NCBI taxonomy): domain Eukaryota; kingdom Viridiplantae; phylum Streptophyta; class Pinopsida; order Pinales; family Pinaceae; genus Picea; species Picea engelmannii. Next base: position 185,045 of record ML779502.1, on the reverse strand, counting down.
TGTTAGAAATCATATAGGACTCTACCTGAAGGGGAAAAGTCTCTCCCAAAATGGGTAAGAATTTATTTGTAATTAATCATCCAAATTAATTCATGATTTTCAAGTGTGTGACTACTAATAATCATCTATTTACAGGTGAGAAACTATGTGGGAATCAAAGAAAACCCTATCAAAATAGTGGAAATCATAGACAAGAAGATGGATGGGAACTACGACATGAAATCAATCACTATTGTTGCCAAAGTAGCACTAATTACATTTAAAAATAATTACATTAAAAACTAATTACATTTGAAACTTACTTGGCGCATCCACGCTCACGACCTCCCGGCGACCAAAGATGCGCTCACGAGCTCACGAACTCAACATGCAACAGACCTCAACATGCTCACAGACCGCAACACGCTCACAGACCGCAACGAGCTCACGACCTCAACACGCAACAGACAAGCTCTCAACATGCAACAGACTGCAACACGCTCACAGACCGCAACAGACCACAACGAGCTCACGACCTCAACACGCAACAGACGAGCTCTCAATAAACGACACCCAATTTTGTGAAATGTTTCAAATTCGTTGTGTGGTTAATATATAAACAATCTTTCGGCCGAAAGATTGTTCCGACGAACAACTTTTCGACCGAAAATTTGTTCATCCGAACAATCTTTCGGCCGAAAGATGATTGCCGGAAAGAAAATATCCGGCCAACTAAATTTGTACATGCAAATCGAGGGGGCGGTTATTGCACCGTTCGATTTGACATTTATTTTTTCGCGCCGAAAAATAGTTCGGCTGAAAAAAATATCTTTCGGCCGAAAAAAAATTATTAGTTCAGCCGAAAAAATGTTTTTCGAAATTTTGGAGACCTGATTGTCACGAAACTGTAACCCACCTTCGTGATTTCACCCAATAGTAACAAGAAATCATAATAGTTAATTAAAATAGTTGATAGGAAAATAATAAAGTATTCATGTATTCAAATTAGCCATTCAGAAATATGTTAAATTGTGGAGCTTAATAAACTATTAAGAGTAGTTGAGAAAATATAAGGATGAAAATAATAAGATTTTGTGATAAATGAAAAAAGAGTTTCAATATGAGGTAATGATGATGATGATGATGTAAAATAGTTAATTAGAATAGAAAAAGAGAACACAAAGAATTAAAAATGATTTCGCATGGTGGAAATGATGAAGTCGAGGAAACAATTAGATTGTGAGGAACCTAAGTAAAACTGAAAGATAAAAAAGGAGGGAGAGGATGGAAATAGAACAATGACTAAAAACTTGAAGCTTGATGATCCAGGTGGTGAATGTTGGGTTTCCAGGATTGGCTAAGTTTGTATCCATCCTTGCAATTCAAATTGTTAGGATGTTTTTCAATTTCAAGAGCTTCCTCAATGAAGTAGGAACAATAATAAGGGGCTAAGGCTAAAATTTTAGTTTAGTGGAAGCAAATGAGGTGGATGGATTTAAAGGAGTGTTCAGTGATAACATATTTGGCGATTTGGTTGTGGATAGTATCAGTTATATGCTCTTTAAGACAGGCTTTGAAGGATCTACCAATTTGACCTCTATAAGATTTTTCAGAGGAGCAAGGGATTTTGTAAATTAGTGGGCCCAACATCCGATCAGATTTATCTTTAGCAGCTTTAAATAATTGTTTGAAGGTTTTATAGGGTCTTAATAAAGTTTTGATATTATTCTTAGCCAAAAGTTTTGAGATAAGATCAGTGGTACCTTGGATGTAGAGAAGAGAGATGAGAGCACAAGGGTGGTACCTTGGATGTAGAGAAGAGAGATAAGAGCACAAGGGAGGGAGGAGGATGAGGAGGATAATTTTGGTTTAGGTTTGTTGGCCAAGCGAATGAATTGGTTGATTTGAAAGAGAATTCATTGAACATGGGGGCTTTAGTTAGATAGGTTTTTTCCTTTAAAAAGAATTGAAAGGAAAATATGCATTTGGCTCAAGTGATAAGAATCAAGGTTTTAAAAATAGAAAAATTTTAATGAGAATGATGGTGGGAACTCACATTCTCATAAAGGTATCTCAATGATTCTTAAATAAGTCAATTTAAATTTATCAAAATAAGTCATTATATAAATATAAATATTATTGAAAGAAAACAAACTAAAAAATTTACAAATTCTACTCTCATTATGAAATAATGTATATAATCGATATTATTAAAATAATGTATGAAATCATTTTAGCAATTCAAAAGTATGAATACATGAAAATTTGTAAGCCGCAAACTCAAATTCAATGTAGTGAATAACTGGCATATCATCTATTACATGCCGAGATCTTATAAATATACAGAAAAAACACAATATCATTATTGCTACAATTTCTAAGAGCTTTCAGAGATGTTCCTTCTTCTTACAGAGCTTTGTAATTCACAAACTGAGTATTAACAGTACCCTCATTTGATAACTGTGGTACTCCATGCCGACTTTGATTTTGTTTCACATCAGTCGCACTGTTCTGCTCAAGAATATCCACAAATTGGTTCTGGTTCTCTTCACGAATATTCACAAATTGCTTATGTTTTTGTTCATTAATATTAACAAATTGGTTGTGGTTCGGGTTCTGGTCATGATTATTTTCAAATTGATTCTGGTTCTGGTGATGGATATTGTCAAAAAGGTTCTGCGTGGAAAAATAATAATCCACAAGAGCTTTTGGATCAGGAAAATGTCTTGATTCATTCTGCTGGCAAGTGTTTCCCATGACAACCCTGTTGTTCTGCACATGCACGTCGGGTATCCCTGCCAGGTATGTCGGACCACCTTGAAATCCTTGAGCACATCCCACATCAACCCCATTAATAGGGTTTTCAATGTGGCTTGTTGCCTGATTTCCTCGGTGCCCACTAGGATATTGACTTTCTAATTGGTTCCCAACATGATTGCTACGCCTGGTTTCCTTCCTTCTTCGCTTAACGCCGTTGTTCAGATTAGGAATGCCTTCATTCCCATTGAAAAATGGGTTCTCCGCTTGATGACCAGTACCGCTACTGTGAAATTGATCCCATCGCTGCTTTTCTTGAAATGGATGGCCAGTGCTTTGGAATTTCTGGTGAGCTTGTGCATTAAGATTGTGGAACTGGCCTCCGTTTCCGGGAGATTGGGAAGTGGATGTGTTCAATTCTGGAGGGATATTCATGGCAGATGATAACGTCAAACTTGCATGGGGATTGAATCCATTCTTTATTGCTGCAATGCATGGTTGTGCTTCGTGCAATAACCGTTCTATAGTCTTTAGACCATCTTCAAAGCCCAACAAATTGATCAGCTCTAACATCGGATTTGTTGCCATTTCTAATAGCCAATCCACGGTCTCTCCACCTTTGTCAAATCCTAGCTCCCTCGTAAGCTCCAGCACAGACCCGGCTTCGCTTTGCAGTGACAAATTTACTGCCTGTCCATCGTTCTGTGAGCCCAGTTCTTGTGTGAAATTCAATATACGCTCAGTTCCCATCCACGCTGTTAACAACCAATCAATGGTCTGTCCAGCATTCTCATAGCCTATCTCTTCTGTCAGCTCTATCAAACCCTTTAGATCAAATGGTAATAACCAATCAACTGCAAGTCCGTGAAATCTTAAGTTCAAATCATTTTTAATTTCATCTAACTGTTTTAAACTGTACTCGGGTATTTTCACTCTCAAACGGTCCCTGCAACAATATTTGTCCTCCTCTGGCCTCTTCTCCTGGTGCTCATTCTTATTTCCAGAACTTGTATCTGGGGTTTTTCTCTTATGACCAGCCATGTGGAGTAGATCACACAACAATATTAAGATCCAATTCCGAAATTGCTTCAATTAGCTATGGTAGCTTTGTATATAGTAAAAATACCAATGTCTCCCTCCGAATGAAATGATGTCATATGAAAAGATTCAAACCCGTATTAATATAAACAAGACATAAAATGTTCAAATGTTAGGGTTAGAAATGACAAATGACAAAGAGTCGGCACTGGTATATAGATTTTTCTTATTTCATAACTAGTACTTAAACAAAGTGAATTAAAGCATGATTATATTTAAATCATTATAGGTTTTTGTTAAGTCAATGACTACCTAGCTTGGTGGTGCAATACAAAATTTGAAAACATGAGTTTTGCGCTTAAAAAATATTTAAAAAAATATTTTCCTTCTTGTAGGAGGTCCCTGCATTTAAGCTCTTATTAAGAAACTCTCCTACAAATGTTTCTCACCCTT
>ML779502.1:154145-174009 GCA_009831015.1 Picea engelmannii | reverse complement strand
TAAGGTTTCTCCCTTAGCCCACATAAGAACTTCTCCATCTATGAAGGAAACTCTATAGCCTTTCTTGTCTAAAGCTGATATGGAGAGTAAGTTCTTCTTTAGGCCCAGTACATAGAGTACATCCTTCATTGTTATTGAGTTTTTTGAATCTAGCTTGTAGTTTGATTCTCCTATTCCCTTGATGGGATATTGATAATCATATCCAAGAGTTACTTTCTGAGAAAACTTCTTTTCTGAGATACAAGAGAGAGTATTTTTCTTACCCGTCATATGCTTTGATGCACCGCTATTAATGAGCCATGTGTCTTCTCCAGGTGATACAGATCCTGAGAGAGCTGAGATTAAGACATGGTCCTTAATCATCTTCATAGGTGGTTCTTCATCTTCGGCAATGTGAGCATGTTGCCTTTTGTGCTTCCTCTTGTACTCTTCTCTTCTAACTGGACAATTATTCGCCTTGTGTCCCATCTTATCACAATGATAGCATTGTATAGATGAGAGATCTCGTCCCTTGCGTTGTCCTTTCTTCTGAAAAATTCTTGAATGAGATTATTGGTTGTTGAACTTGTTTGATGGTTGCGGTTATCTATGAGATTCCATTTTGAAGTAGGGTTTCTTCCTTCCTCCTTTTGTATGAGTAGCTAGGGATTGATCATTGTCCCTCGCTAGTAGTGCTTCACGGTTGGCTACCCTTGTCTCTTCTTGGGTGCATTCTTCCCATAGGCTTTCAAACTGTAGTTTCTCCTTTCTTCCACATACTGACCAGATGAAGGCATCCCAAGGTCTTGCAAGACCATTTAGGGCGGTTATTACAAATTCATCTTCGTCGATGGTGTCTCCAATTGCTTTCAACTGTTCTTTTATTTCAGAGATTTGGGAGAAATATTCTTGAATCATTTCTCCTTTCTGCATCTTGGTATTCTTCAACTGAGTTCTGATCTTTCGATTGATGTTCTTTCCTTCATATAGTTTGCTTAGATTATAAAACATCTCCTTCGGGGTTTCTTTTGACGATACATACAGGATCAGGTGGTCTTTGATTGAATCTGCAATGATTCTCTAAGCCCTGATTGAGTCCTTCTGATGCTTCGCTTTCTCTACGACATCTTTAGGTTCCTTCACTTCTTCTTTGATAAATCTTGATAGGTCATTCTCTACAAGGATCAGACCGATCCTATGCTTCCAGGAACGGAAGTTGTCTATGCCTTCTAATTTCTCAACAAGATTTGTGCTTGCAGACATCTTGTACTTTCGGCAACAAAAATAACCAAAAATTGAAGGTGCTTGAAATCAAGTTTTGACCTTACCAGGAGGTGCGCTTGGCTGAGGCGAGTAGCCTGGTGTCCTTAGATCTGAGAAAATCCAAATTTTACCCCGTCAAATCTGCTCTGCGGATTTCTGGACTGGTGCTTCCGGTACTTCTGCTACTCTGGTACTTCTGGTACTTCTGGTACTGGTTTTCTGGTACTTCTGGTACTCTAGTGAAACTAGGGTTTCACTTTTCGAGAGATCCAACCACTGAAAAGGTGCGCTCTATGTGCCAAATTGATCCTTAGGGGAGGGCGCATCTTTCTAGGAGGTTAGGGGGCTGAAAAGAGATACTTTTTCAAAACCCTAATTTGCAGGTGCTGCAACAGTGATGTTTTTCCTCCTGCAAATAATGCTTTCTTCCGGTTGGCTCTGATACCATGTTAATGTTTATGCCATTATTATAGTTCTTTTCATTTCACTAGATAAGAGCATAATAAGAACAACATCACTGAGAAATACACATTCACAAGAGACACAGCATTTATCCTAGGAAACCCTCTAGGGGAAGAAAACCCAGCAAAAACTTGAACCTTATCATAAATAGCTTATACAATGTTCAAGAGATAACTCAAACCAATACATAAAGTCCTCCCCAAGAGATGTGCCACCCTTCTTCTCCTCTCTTCAACTTGTAATTGCAGCTTGCCTCATAAGAGAATGAGCAAGTGAGTTGTGTGTTTGAAGTGAGGCGCTAGCCTCTTATTTATATCAAACTGGCACGTGTGAAAGGTCACCACTGGCAGGGCGGACCTCTCACTCTGGGTGGGTAAACCTGCCTTTAATTAATTCTGGGTCTTCTATTATAACTGTTGGGGCCGACTTCTTATTCTGCCCTTTGTAATTGTCTGATGACCAATCTGCAAAAGGGGATTTGGTCCTTATACAATTACCAACATGATTAATCCTCAATGGGGATTAATCCAATAATAAAAATAATAATAATGACATGATTAATCCGCAATGGGGATTTAATCCAATAATAAAATAAGAAGAAGAATGCTCTTCGTAGTTACATTATTTCAACAGCATCTTCGTCGCAAGTGTCGCAAGTGTCACAAAGATCATACTGCCATCTCACCTATGTCGTGTCTCTAACAACATCACAGGGACACTTAAGACACCTTCAAAGACTGATTTAAGAAGGATAAATATTTTGATAAAGAGTACAAATATTTTTCCATGAATAAAACCACTTAAAAATGAATTTTGAAGGGCAGTGCTCCCCTACCCACTATCACAGAGTGCTAACGCTCCCTACCCTCCTTTGGGGGAGCATTGTAGCACTCTGTACACCCTTATGGGGGCGTGCTAGTATTTTTTGAGAAATTCTTGGGCAACACTCCCCTCCCCATTGTCAGGGAGTGCTAGCACTCCCTACCCTTCTTTAGGGGAGTGTTGCAATGCTTTGTGCACCCTTTTGGGGGAGCACTGGCCTGTTTGAGAAAATTTGGGGTTGTTGAGGAAAATCAAGGAAAAATCCCCTTCATCTCTGGAATTTCGAATCTGAGGTCAAGGTTGGATCTTAAGAAGGATCCACAACTGATGGAGAAGGATCCTCAACCTATCCCAAGAATCTCTAAGGTGGTTGGGTCTCTCCAAGATTATATAAAGAGGCCTCCTCATGGTGAAAGAGGGATGGAGAGATTGAGAGACACCTAACTTATGATCTCATAAGGAAGGAGAGACATTGAAGGCATCAAACTTATGATCTCATAAGGAAGATAATCAGTGAAGCATAGTCATTATGTTTGTGGATCATTTGAGCAAGGGGTTGGACAAGGAGAGCTTGGTGAGGCTTCTACATCTGCATCTACAGTTGTAAGCACTTTACTTTGTTTTCATTAATATATATGTGCTTGGCTCGTTTCCTTCAATATTATGTTTATCTACATGAACTTGTCTTTAATGGATAGATCTAGTTTCAAGCTAATCATAGTAGAATAGGAAGCATGTTTTGTCTTTGATTGGATTGCAGCACTTGTTGAAGAACTTGTAGATCGGATGTAATGTCCCCAAGGCTGAGCCCTGTTGTAAATCATGTTTATGAAATGAATTGTAATTATGTTTTATAGGCTGGTGAGCTAAATTTATATAAGCTGGTGGGATTATGTGATTGTTAGGCTAGAGAGCCTAAGTGTTGAAGGCCAAGAGCCTGCTTTTGTATATGTAATCATGCAGAACATTAATAAAAATATAAACACCTTTGCGTGCAGACCGACCACAATGAATGAGTGATGGGGGACTAAGCTTCCACAGAGTGGGTAAGGGATTAGGGGTTGGAAGGTGGGAAGAGGGGCTAAGTGTTGAGCCTAGGGGCTTAAGTCCTTGGGAATAATATTTTAATATTATTCCAAAAACGCCATGTGAAATATGTGTTTTTATCCTAAGTTCCTGGAAGGGGGAAACATGTGCAAAAGGGAATGCATGATGATGGAGTGCATGCAGCTTCATGGGTGACAAGTGTCAACCCAAGCATATGTAGTTAAAACTGCTGAGTTGAGCCCTGATGGGGGTTCCTCCTCCATTCCACCATCGACCATCTGAATGTGAGTCTCATCTGACCTCTGCAGAAATACCCTCGTGCAACTCTGAAACCAGGAAAAAGGTCTGTGTTTGTTCTAGGAAAGCCGATACACCCCCTCTGTTATGAACCGTCGAGTCTGTGCCCAACCTCTACGAGGATTTCTTGTCATGCATACCTGAGAACCAGAGTCGTGAGTCTATCCTGTGTTGTTGGATTGAGAAAACCAAAGTGTCCCATTCTTGTTGAGCCTCGTTATGTTGTTGCGCTTGTCTGTTGTCATCCCTGGGGTGTTCGTGTCTAGGTTCCAGTGGATTGTGGTGGTCGTGTAGTGCTTGACCGCGTGTGGCTTGTTGGCCAGTATATACAACACTCTCTCCAGGTGAGAGAGGTGGTTGAGGTTGAAAGGTCAAGTTGCCTGGCCTGTGAGCGACTCTCTCGAGGTGAGAGAGAGTGCGCGAAGGAAGGAGAGAGCTCCTGGAAGGAACCATGTAGCTGCCATAGAGCTCAAATATTTTCAGTCCGGTCTGTTGCTGAATCCCAAGGCAAGGGAGGTTAGCAGCCGAAGGACTATCTAGGTGACAGAGAAGGTGTATGCTCCTTGGGTGGAACAGGCATGTGGGGAAGGAGAGTCTGTGGTCAGTGGGCATAAGTGGTTCCTGGGAGAGGATCATTCCTTGTGACTGTGTGTTTTCCCTGTAATCTCAACCTAGCCTAGGATTCCTTGCCTTGGGTCGAGCTTAGTCCCAGCTCGGGGGTGACCTACTGCTGAGAGTGATGAGCAGCATGGTCTAAGGCTGGGAGGTTCGTGGAAGTTCTACAGGAAGTTGGTGGAATTACCACAGTTTTCAAAGATAAGTATCAGCTTATGCTTAATAATATGTTTTGTATGCTTGTGATGCTTATATTAATCATGTATTCCGTTGTAATCATGAATTACTGTTAATCCCATTAAATATGCATGTTAGCAGTAATCTTTTGCTTACTCTGAGTTAAATGTGTTTAATTGTCTTTTTTTAATTCATGTTATATAAAATCAAGTATGAGAATGATGTTGTTCTGCACAGTAGCGTTGGTTTGGCCATTGGGATGGATGATGGCCGGGGAGCATTACAGAATGGTATCAGAGCACCTGGTTTCAACGTTGAGCCTGGATGGGCTGGATAAGTGGTCTTTGGACCGAGGTCTGAGCCTAGATGGGCCGGATAAGTGGTCTTTGGACTAAGGTTTTGAGAAGAAATTGTGTCTGGAGGACAAATTTCATACCTCAGAATGTTCCTGAGTGTCAGGGAGTCACTTGGTTGTGTTACAAATCTCAGGAGGTGTAGTGGTATTACTGAACCCACAGTCGGTGTGGTATATGGCCACAGGGAGAGAGAAAGAGCGCAACGCATGAAGTGTTGGAGCCGTAAGATCTGTTCGGGAGGAATGGATAACCCTCACGACTGTCAGATCTAGAAAACATGCACAAGGCATAAAGCCCTTTGGAGTTGCACAGGAGTGTGGAAATCGCGATACGCGAAATCCCGAATTCGTCATTGTTATCACCAATTCTTGTAAAGGGGGTGTTTTCCTAAGAGATAGGCCCCTTTGGGTGGAAAAGTGAAAAGGAGTGGGGTAAGAACCCACTTACCCTAAGTTGGGTCGCAAAATGCATGTTTCCTTAAGCGGCATGCAAACCTAGGCGGCTAGAATATGTGCACCTAGATCTACGACCAGGGTTCCATTCTGGACCCCCTTCGTCGTTCTACCTTTAAGNTATTGGGGCTCTCGGATCTAGGGACAAGATTGGATTTCGGACCCCCTTTTCCTTTCTACCTTTAATAAGGGGGGGGAGGGTCCGGAATGGGCGACTTTGTGTGTGGGTCCCCCTATCATCTCCTCACGATTTCCTCCACCTTTCACCTTCCGCCATCTGTCTTCCACTTTATATCTCACCCTGAAACATCAAAAAGATCTGCACCTTAGATCTGAGAGCATCCTAACCATTGGATTTCACTTGGAATGGATGTGGACACATGGGTGTGTACCACGTTCTAGTGGGACAAAAAGAAAAGTGAGCATGGTGGGACCTGATGATGTCATTGAAGGTGACATGAACCCTTCTGAATGTGCCATGTGCCATGGTGGTTGTGGGTGACAATTGTGCTATGTGGGATCAGAGGGTAAAGTAAATCAGAATTTTGGAAGTCATGGATTGGAGTGACAAGAGGTTGGGAGTCACTGCATCTGAACTCTCGGGTACCGAAGACCCGAAACCCAAAATGTCGAAGTCCCAAAATCACTACCTTGGTCGGCGACAGCTGTGTTGTGGGCCCAGAGAGTAAGGAAATAGAATTTTCGAAAATCAGGGGTTGGAGAGGGAAGTGAGTATGAGAGCCTCGAGGACCGAAACCCCGAAACATGAAGTCCCACAGTCCCAAAAATTATAGAGTTGAATAGAGCTCGGAAAATTCATGAAATTGAAACATTTTCTTAAATTGGATTGTTTATGAATGATGAAGGAATTGTCAAGAAATGAAGGCCTGACAAATTCAGGTTGTCTGCATGTGTGTTGCAGAAGCTTAACAAGTGCCAGAAATGAATAGGGTTATCATTGAGAGCAGAGAATGTAAGAGGTGCGGATTGCCTCCAATTTAGAGAACGAAAGAGAAAGAAGGAATGGAAACTTGGGAGTCAAAGGATCAAACTCTAATGAGCATGGAAAAGAGATGGATAAGGAAGGACATATGATGAAACTCATTGAAAGATTACAGAAAGATGCCCAGGATCATCGAGCTGATAGCCGAAAGCTTATGAGGGTCAGGGATCAGCAAGGTGAATTCAACTTAAAGATGTTGAAGAGCCTAGAAAGAATAGAAAGGAAATTGGAAAAGGAGAGTGACACAAGAAAAACAGGGAGTCACAGGAGCCCTGAGAGAAAAAGAAGATCGAGGAGTGGTAGTAGACATCGTCGTCGCTCCCCAAAGAATTCCAGTAGGGAATCACACAGTAGTTCAAGCCCATCTCCTACCAGAAAGCACAGGAGATCTAGGATGGATGAATTGAAAGGGGAAATGAACAAGATCAAGCCTCCAACGTTCGATGGAGAAGATAAGAAGGAGGAATATGATGAAACATGGTTGCTTGGCATGAGGAAATATTTCCAATTGCAAAATTATTCCCCTCATGTAGAAGGAAGAATTGCGATGTATCAACTAAAAGGAAAAGCATCCATGTGGTGGGATCAGTTTGTGCAGGTGCAGCACATTAGAGACAAAGATATCACTTGGAAGGAATTCAAGAGGTATTTCGAGAGGAAATACCTGACTAAAAGATACTATGACAGAAAGATGAAGGAGTTCTTCGAACTCAAGCTGGGCAGCATGACCATTGATGAATACGAACGAAGGTTTTTGGAATTACTGAAGTATGCTCCATTCATCAAAGATGAGGCTGTCAAGATTAAGAGGTATCTGAGTGGACTGCCACCTTCCATTGGTGACAAGATTTAGTATGATGATCCTAAGACTATGGAAGAAACAATAAGAAGGGTGAAATGCTTATATGAATAGCAAAGAGAAAAACCTACTTTTCGAAAGGCTTGGGATGATCAGAAGAAGTTCAAGAAAGAGCAGAGGCAGAAGGGAAACAAGCCTCCCTTTTTCAAAAACAGTCCTCTGGGACAGCCATCTTTTAGAGAGCCCAGGAAGGCTAAAGTGGGTGGGCAAATGCCAAGACCGCCACCTATGGAGTGTTGGGTTATAAAGGAAACCATAGGTACAGAGATTTCCCCCACAGAAAAGATAGAGCGAGAACAATCCACAATGTTCAGCAAGCTGAAACAGTGGAGGATATGGGCAATAGAATGTCAAGGATCTACGCAACCCTGGACAACAAGCAAGTTGAATTTCATTTGCACATGATTGAATTGGAAGGTATGATTAACAACCGACCATTTATTATTTTAATTGATTCAAGGGCTAGCCATAGTTATGTAGATCCTAGGGTGGTGGAAAGTTTACATTTATCAAGAAGCAAACCTGAAAAGTCTTGGTTAGTGCAGTTGGCTATAGGAACCAAGAGGAAATTCACTGAGTTGGTTAAGTCATGTCCTATGGACATGAAGGGATTAAGCATGAAGATTGAATTGAATATTCTGCATTTAGGCTCTTATGACTGTTTAATTGGGATGGATTGGTTGGACCAGCACCATGCCCTCCTGGACTATTGTAACAAGGAATTTACATGCCTAGATGAGGAGGGGAATTGGAAAGCAGTCCAAGGAATTCCCAGAGCTGTGGTTGTTAGAGAAATCTCAGCAATGCAGCTGAAGAAGTGCTGCAGAAAAGGTTGTCAATTATTTGCAGTCCATGTGGAGGAAACGCCTAAGGATAAGGTGTCAAGTATTGAGGATCATGAGGTACTTAAAGAGTTCAAGGACGTATTCCAGGAAGAACCTGGACTACCTCCGAAAAGGGATATTGATTTCTCTATAAATTTGATGCCTGGAGCAGCTCTAGTGTGGAAAGCTCCTTATAGAATGAGTACGCTAGAGCTGAAAGAGTTGCAACTGCAACTTGAAGAACTTATAAAGAAGGGGTACATTCACCCAAGCGTGTCACCTTGGGGTGCCCCAGTCCTGTTCATGAAGAAGAAGGATAGAACGTTGAGGTTGTGCATTGATTTCAAACAGTTGAACAAAGTAACTGTCAAGAACAAGTATCCTCTGCCGAGGATCGATGATCTTTTCGATCAGTTGAAAGGTGCGAAAATATTTTCGAAGATAGATCTCAGATCGGGATATCACCAGGTAAGAATAAAATATGAAGACATCAACAAGACTGCCTTTAGAACAAGGTATGGTCATTACGATTTCACAATGGTTTCGTTTGGAATTTCAAATGCACCTGTTGTTTTTATGTGCTTGATGAATGGTGTATTCAGGGACTATCTAGACAAGTTTGTCATAGTTTTCCTGGATTACATTTTGGTGTATTCCAAGTCATAGGAAGAGAATGAACAACACCTGAGGATGGTGCTGCAAGTGTTGAGAGAACACCAGCTGTATTCCTAGCTGAGCAAGTGCTCGTTTTATGAGGAACGGATCCATTACTTGGGACATATTATCTCGAAGGATGGGATAGTGGTAGATCCTGAGAAGGTTGAGGCCATCAAAGAATGGTCAGTGCCAAGGAACGTGGTGGAAGTTATATCCTTTATGGGTCTAGCAGGCTATTACAGAAGGTTTATCATAGGGTTCTCAAAGATATCTCACCTTATCACTTCCTTGCAAAGGAAGGAGAAAAAGTTTCAGTGGACTGAAGAATGTGAGGAAAGTTTCCAGTGATTGAAGCAGCTATTAACCAGTGCTCCAATCCTGAGGATTGTAGATCCAAATGTAGATTTCATAGTATGCACTAATACATGCAAAGATGGTCTGGGAGGGGTCCTCAGTCAGAATGGATTTGTAATCTATTATGAGTCCAGGAAATTAAAAGAGCACGAAAAGAACTATGCAACCCATGATTTGGAGTTGGCAACAATCGTTCACGCTCTGAGGAAATGGAGGCATTACCTCATGGGAAGGAGGTTTGAACTCAGAACAGACCATAATGGTCTGAAATATTTGTTTGATCAGCCAACCTTAAATGCTAGACAAAGTAGGTGGCTGGAATTTCTGTGTGAATATGACTTTGATATCAACCATATCAAAGGGAAGGAAAACAATGTGGTCGATGCACTCAGCAGAAAGGTGCATCAATTACATGCTACAACCATTAGCATGTACAGGACTGATATTAAGGATAGAATTTTGGAAGCCGCAAATGCAGATTTGCAGTACAGAGACTTGGTAGCAAAGCTACAGCAGAGTGAGAGACCACAGAAAGAGGAAAATTACACCTTGGAAGCTGATGGAATACTTCTATACAAAAACAGAGTGTATATACCCAACGTCCAGGGTTTGAAACTTTCGATTCTAAGAGAAATGCATAACGTGACTTATGGTGGACACCCTGGATATCAGAAGACTATGGCAGCATTCAAGAGCCATTACTTTTGGCTGGGTATGAAGAGAGAGATCGTTGAATACATCACCAGATGTATGGAGTGTCAGAAAGTTAAGGCTGAGCATAGGCACCCAGCAGGGTTGTTGCAACCTTTACCCATTGCTGAGTGGAAGTGGGAAGTGGTGACAATGGATTTTATTACAGGATTGCCCAGAACAAGCAAGCTGCATGATTTGATCATGGTGGTGGTGGAAAAGCTTACAAAAGCTTCCCATTTTATTCCACTGAAAACTACTCACAAGGTAGCAAATGTTGTTGATATTTTCTTAAAGGAAGTGGCACGATTGCACGGAATTCCTAAAACGATTGTGTCTGACAGAGACCTGAAATTCACCTCGAGTTTCTGGAAAGGATTGTTCAAAGGATTCAGAACGAATCTTAACTTTAGTACAGCGTATCATCCTAATTCTGATGGACAGACCAAAAGGGTGAACAGATTAATAGAATACATACTGAGAATGTATGTGATGGACAAACCATCAAGATGGGAAGACTATCTGCACTTGGTAGAATTCGCCTACAACAATGGGTATCATGCATCGTTGAAGATGAGTTCGTTTGAAGCACTTTATGGAAGAAAGTGCAATACTTGATCCATATTTTATGAGTAGAATGAAATGAATACAAATTATTAACAAGTGCTTAACACAAAATAATAGAGATACAGTAAAACTGGTTTTCTATTCAATAATGAAATAAGCTGAAACTGTAAAATGCAGCAGAAACAAGCTTGTTGGAATGGTGACGGCTTATCTCTGAGAAGAGATGTGACAGCAGCGCGCATTCACAAGAAAAAGGTTACAATGAGGCTCTGAAATCCTTTTTACAATAATAAAGAATGATAAAAAACCCTAGACATCCAAAAACCTAACCCTAGGAGATGAAGCGCCAAAAGTCATGTGGGCCCCGTTTGGGTAAGTTAGTACATCAACTTCCTGGGGTCGTAACTTTTGCATACAATCTTCATTTTAGGTGTGTGATAGCCCATTGGAAAGGTATCATTGAGGAGATTCATTTTGGGGCTCAATCATGACTTTGGATATCATTGAGGAGATCTATCTCAAAAAACTCTCATTTAGGCCCTCAAAATGGCCCCGGAAGTTAAAACTGCTAAAAATAGTAAATTGTCAAAATTGTCAGAAAACTGTTTTGAGCCAGTTGGAAAAGGTGGGTGGCCACCGATATCCATTTGGATCAATCCTCCCTCCTTAGGAATCAATTGTCTCCATTGCATTGAGGTCCCCCATCAGATGAGGAAATTTCTGCAGAATTTGGCCCCGGGTGAGCCACTTGCCTTAGTGCAGGAGTTGCCCTGCTTTGACAACTCGATAAAGCTGGATCCTTTGTTATCGAGTGCCCTTGATATGTCTGTCCACAATCTGATCATTGGATGCCTGTTGTAGGCAGCTGGGGTTGAGCTCTATTGGTGTCAGTTGTTCTGCTACTTCTGAGGTTTCCAATAATGGTGGGAAATAAGGGCGAAGGAGATCCACGTTGAACACTAGGTGCAGACCAAGGAAAGGAGGAATGTTGAGATCAAAAGAATTATCCCCCATGGCCTTGGTGATAGTGTACAGCCCATAACAGAGTGTGTGAAGCTTCTTATGGGGTCCTGTAAGGCGTTCTTTCTATAAGTGCAACCAAACTTTGTCGCCCACCTAAAACTTATGCGGCACCCGATGTTGATCATGGTGTTGTTTGTACTTGTCATTGGACTTCTGTAGGATATCCTGAACCTATTGGAAGATGTGCTAGATCCTATTAATGAACCAGGTGGCTTTGTCAGCTTCAGTTGGAGTAGGAGATGAGTCGGTCGAGGTGACCGCAAGGGGAAGTGCAACATCTATGGGCCCCAATGGTTGGAATCCCAACCCCACTTGAAAGGGGTTGTGGCCGGTTGAGTTATGCAGGGCTCGGTTGTAGCTATGTTGTACATAGGGAAGGATCTCATCCCATGTGCGAGGGTGCTTTGAATTATACATGCGAAGGATATGCACAATCATTTGATTTACAACCTCAGTTTGGCCATCTGTCTGGGGGTGGAAGGCCATGGATTTGGTGAGCTTGGTGTCTAGCAGTGACCAAAGGATCGACCAAAATGTGCTAAGAAATCGACTATCCCGATTTGAGACAATGGTTTGTGGGATTCCAAAATGTACCCAAACTCATTCAAAGAAGAGCTTGGCAATGGCCTCTACTGTGATGCTCTTCTTGTAGGCAACCAGAATCGCCATCTTAGAAAAGAAATCAACAACCACAAAAACACAGTCATTTCCCCGCTTGGTGGATGGGAGGCCCGACATGTAGTCCATTGAGATGGATTCCCATGGCCTGTCAGGAGTAGGAAGAGGGGTGTATAGGCCCTGTTTCTTAGAGGTCGGTTTGGAAATGGCACAGGTAGTGTAGGACCTGATATACTTGTTGACCTCATGTCGAAGTTTCAGCCAGTAGAAATGTTTCTGTAGAATTGCCACTGTCTTTTCAAAGCTGAAGTGTCCTTCCACCCGACTGTAGTGGACTTCCCAGATCAGCTTCACTCACTCACTTGATGGAACACAGATATGGCCCAAACGACACAACAACCCATCCTGAATATGGAAATTATCGACAACTGTGTTTGCACCCAACGTTTGGTAGGTGGTGGCAAAGCCAGGGTTTGTCTTATAGAGTTGGGGCCATCCAAATGTCTCATTGCCACAAGAGTCTAGCATCGTGGTGAGTGTCGTGACTGGCGGTCTACTGAGGCAATCAGCGACGCAATTGGTGCTTCCTGTTTTATACTTGATGTTGAGGTGGAATTGCTGCAAGTATGTGGACTACTTTTGATGGCAGTCATTCTGCAATTTTCCCTGTGTTTGCATGAACTACAGTGGCTTATGATCAATGTGGATTACTGTCTCCTTCCCAAGAATGTAATGTCTCCACTGGCGGCATGCTTGCACAATGGAGTACATTTCTTTATCATAAGTAGGGTACTTACGGATAGTATTTGACAGTGTCTCACTATGATAGGCCACAAGGTGGCCATGCTGAGTGATAATGGCACCCACAGCATAGTCTGAAGCATCTGTCTCAATCTCAAAAGGATGTTGCAGCTCTGGTAGTGAAAGTACTGGGGATGAGCACAAGCGCTGCTTCAAATCATCGAACGCTTGTTGTTGGGACCGGCCCCACACAAATTTCTCCTTACCACCACCCATGTTTATTTGGCTGAGGGCCCATGCAATATGGGAGAAACCCAACACGAACCTGCAGTAGAAATTGGCAAGGCCCAAGAAGATCTGAAGCTCAGTGAATGTTGTTGGGGATGGCTAGTCACGGATGACTTGGATCTTAGCTGGATCCACATTTACGCCATGCTAATCAATGATGTAGCCCAGGTAATGGACCCTGTCCATGCCGAAGGAGCATTTTTCCAAGTTGGTGTATAGCTTGTGTTGTTGCAGGGTGTGCAGAACCTGCTGAATATGCTGCAAGTGTTCGGCCCAAGTCTTGTTGTAAATTAGAATGTCATCTAAACACACCACTAGAAAAGTATTGGTGAATGGTCACAAGATATCGTCCATCATCCTCATGAAAGTGGTTGGAGCATTTGTCAAACCAAAGGGCATGACCAACCATTCAAAAAGGCCTTCCTTTGACTTGAAGGTGGTCTTCCATACATCTGTCTGTTCTATCGGGACCTGGTTGTAGCCAGACTTCAGATCAATCTTACTGAAGTATTTGGCCCCTATGAGTTGATCAAGGAGGTCATCGATTCGGGGAATCGGGTACCGGTTTCTGACTGTGATTTTATTCAAAGCCCGGTAATCAATACAGAGTCATCAGGTTCCATCTTTCTTCTGTACCAGCACAATTGGGCTCCCGCAAGGTGATGAGTTGGGGCAGATGTGCCCCTTGTAGAGCAGTTCTTGGATCTGTCGCTTGATCTCCTCATTCTCTAACAAAGAGCGATGGTAGACTGGCCCATTGGGTAGCGGTGCATCGTGGGTCAGATCGATGGGGTGCTTGACCTGGTAGTACAGAGGTACCACTGTAGGTGAGGAGAAGATATTTGAATACTCTTCCATGACCTTATCTAGTTGTTTTTTTGTGTGGAGAGGTCAGTCGCAGAGACTGTGGCTATGATATTTCACTAATTATGAGAGCGAATCATGAAGAAGACAAACTTCCCCATCTAAGAGATGGCCTTCATACATTGCTTAGCAGAGATCAAGGAAATAGCACTAGGTGGGACTGCCTCGGGTATCCTGTACAATTTCCTGTTCAAAGTGATAATAACACTACGAGGCCTAGACTCATATACAGCATGACGTTTCCATAAATAAGGTTGGCCCAAAAGAACATCACAAAATTCAAGAGGAGCAACATCACACAATACCTCATCTTTGAAGGGCTTGATGCCGTACGACAGTCAGCACTGTTGGCTAACGCAGAGATCGCTTCCTTGGTGGAGCCATCCAATGGTGTACGGTTGTGGGTGCGGTGTTGTTGGCAGGGATAGCCGCTTGAAGACCTCTGCTGAGATGAGGTTCTTCTAGCTACCGCTATCAACGATGAAGTGTAGAGGAGTGCCTTTTACCCACACCTGTGAATGGAAGAGGTGCTCTCCTTCTTCTGGCTCGTCTGGTTCACCAGGCTGGAGCTTGGTGGTAGCAACAGTGGCACTGGGTTCCGCATCAATGATCTGTCTTCCCCTTTCTAGTTTTGGCTCAGATTCATAATCTACATCTGATTCATAGGCTTTCACTTCAGCCACCAGCGACTGCTTTGAGCAACAGTCAACAGTGTTATGCCAAGGGCTCTTATGGAAGTCGCACCACTTCTCGGTATCTTTCTTTGTCTTTCCAGTGTCCTTCTTTGCTTGCGGCTTGGACTAGTTGTCTTGATACTGTCCATATTTTCTATGTCCTTTGTTCAGTGGGTTGGGGCTGCCCTTTCCTGGATTTTGTTGTGCAGGGTTCCCAGGCCCAAATTGCCACGTCTTTTGTTTGAGCTTCTGCTCGATTTTCATGGCATATCGGTAGGCCACGCCCAAGGATGAGATGTCCAGAAATTCCATTTCAGTCTAGATGTATCTATGAAGAGAACTGCAATACTTGAGCACCAAATGTCACTCTGAATCTTTGATACCCAACTTGGTACGCAAGGTATGGAAGATATTTGTGAAATCTAGCACTGCTTGGTCTCTTTCTTGCCGCAGTGTGGTCCATTTGGTATATAGGTCGTCATAACTTCTGACAGGGTAGTATTGTTCCTTAATAGCATCCCTAAAGGATTCCCGGGTGGTCGTGACTAAAAATAATGAGGTTTCCTCTATTTCCTTTTGTTCACAGAAATTTCCTACTAATCTTTGACATGGGGAATGGCTTTGAGGAGTGTAAAGTAATCTTTTCGTTATTCGAAAAGTTATGGATAGAAAAATACCCTTCTAGTAGATTCAACCACTTGTCTACAGCATATGCGTCTATCTGACCTTCAAATGTAGGAATATTGAATTTTATTTGTACCTTGAAGGGGGTGGTGCCTCCGTTCGAAGAAGATGCATCGCATGTTGGTAGCCGCTGAAGGATTTGCGTGAAACTATCCATCATCTCGTTCCTCTGTTGCGTGAGGGCTTCCGCAATAAAAAGTTTGAAAGGATATCCTATCATGTCATATTTATTTTCTCCTACCATGGGAGGTCGCTTGGGCATGCGAGATCTTCTTTCCTCAAGAGAAACAAGCTCGACACCCAACTCTTTGTACTCTGACCTTTTTGGGGACATGCATTAAGACGACAAGGAGCAGACCGCTCTGATACCACTGATCTGGATTTTATGAGCAAGATGAAATGAATAAAAATTATTAATAGGTGCTTAACACAAAATAACAGAGATACAGTAAAACTGGTTTTCTATTCAATAATGAAATAACCTGAAACTGTAAAATGCAGCGGAAACAAGCTTGTTGGAATGGTGGCGACTTATCTCTGAGAAGAGATGTGACGGCAGTGCGCATTCGCAAGAAGAAGGTTACAATGAGGCTCTGAAGGCCTTTTTACAATAATAAATAATGCCAAAAAACCATAGACATCCAAAAACCTAACCCTAGGAGATGAAGCGCCAAAAGTCATGTGGGCCCCGTTTGGGTAAGTTAGTACATCAACTTCCCGAGGTCGTAACTTTTGCATACGATCTCTGTTTTAGGTGTGTGATAGCCCGTTGGAAACGTATCACAGAGGAGATTCATTTTGGTGGCTCAATCATGCCTTTGTCTATCATTGAGGAGTTCGATCCCGAAAAACCCTCATTTAGGCCCTCAAAATGGCCCCGGAAGTTAAAACTGCTAAAAATAGTAAATTGCCAAAATTGTCAAAAAATTGTTTTGATCCAGTTGGAAAAGGTGGGTGGCCATCGATATCTATCTGGATCAATACTCCAGTGAGCTGGGATAATCCATCCAATAGAGAAGTAGTTGGGCCAGAGTTGCTCAAGGAAATGGAGGACCAAATGATAAAAAATAAACAGAATTTGAAAGTTGCCCAGGACAGGCAGAAAAGTTATGCTGATAAGAATAGAACCCACAGAGAGTTCAAAGTGGGTGATCATGTTTTCTTGAAAGTGAAAACTAGCAGGAGTTCCCTAAAGCTAGGAAGTTGGGCCAAATTGGCAGCCAAATTTTGTGGGCCATTTGAAATCCTAGAAAGGATTGGGCCGGTCGCATACATGCTTGCATTACCTGCATCTATTACTGTACATAATGTGTTTCATGTTTCATTGCTTAAGAAATATATACCTGATGCTAATCATGTTATTGACTAGAATGTGGTTCAGGTGGAACCAGAAGGTGTCTTGCAAGTGCATCCTGTGCGCATATTGAACAAAAAAACAAACAGCTCTGGAATCGAGCTATAGGGCTTGTAAAGGTCCAGTGGACCTGGTACGGTCCTAAGGACGTGACATGGGAGCATGAAGATGTTATCCAGGCAGAGTACCCACATCTTTTTGAAAATTTTGAAAAGCTTGCAGATGCAGTGTAAAGTTGCACTGAGGACAATGCATAAATAAGGGGAGGGGGATTGTAATGTCCCCAAGGCTGAGCCCTGTTGTAAATCATGTTTATGAAATGAATTGTAATTATGTTTTATAGGTTGGTGAGACAAAGTTATATAAGCTGGTGGGCTTATGTGATTGTTAGGCCAGAGAGCCTAAGTCTTGAAGGCCAAGAGCCTTCTTTTGTATATGTAATCATGCAGAACATTAATAAAAATATAAACATCGCTGCGTGCAGACCGACCATGATGAATGAGTGATGGGGAATTAAGCTTCCACAGAGTAGGTAAGGGATTAGGGGCTAGAAGTTTGGAAGAGGGGCTAAGTGTTGAGCCTAGGGGCTTAAGTCCTTGGGAATAGTATTCTAATATTATTCCAAAAAATCCATGTGAAATATGTGTTTTTATCCTAAGTTCCTGGAAGGGGGAAACATGTGCAAAAGGGAACGCATGCTGATGGAGTGCATGCAACTTCGTGGGTGACAAGTGTCAACCCAATCACATGCAGTTAAAACTGCTGAGTTGAGCAGTGATGGGGGTTCCTCCTCCATTCCACCGTCAACTATTTGAACGTGAGTCCCGTCTGACCTCTGCAGAAATACCCTCATGCAACTCTGAAATCGGGAAAAAGGCATGTGTTTATTCTGGGAAGGCCATTACACCCCCTTTGTTCTGAACCGTCCAGTCTTTGCCTGACCTCTGCGAGGATTTCTTGTCACGCAACCCTAAGAACCAGAGTCGTGAGTCTATCCCATGTTGCCAGATTGAGAAAACCAAAGTGTCCCATTCTTGTTGAGCCTCGTTATGCTATTGTGCTTGTTTGTTGTCATCGTTGGGGTGTTTGTGTCTGGGTTCTAGTGGACTGTGGTGGTCGTGCAGTGCTTGACTGCGTGTGGATTTTTGTCCAGTATATACAACACTCTCTCCAGGTGAGAGAGGTGGTTGAGGTTGAAAGGTCAGGTTGCCTGGCCTGTGAGCGACTCTCTCCAGGTGAGAGAGAGTGTGCGGAGGAAGGAGAGAGCTCCTGGAAGGAACCCTGTAGCTGCCATAGAGCTCAAAGATTTTTGGTTCGGTCTATTGCTGAAACCCAAGGCAAGGGAGGTTAGCAGCCGAAGGACTTTCTAGGTGACAGAGAAGGTGTATACTCCTCGGGTGGAACAGGCATGTGGGAAAGGAGAGTCTGTGGACAGTGGGCATAAGTGGTTCCTGGGAGAGGATCCTTCCTTGTGACTGTGTGTTTTCCCTGTAACCTCAGCCTAGCATAGGATTCCTTGCCTTGGGTGGAGCTTAGTCCCAGCTCGGGGGTGACCTACTGCTAAGAGTGATGAGCAACATGGTCTAAGGCTAGGAGGTTCGTGGAAGGTCTACACACAGTTGGTGGAATTACCACAGTTTTCAAAGATAAGTATCAGCTTATGCTTAATAATATGTTTTGCATGCCTGTGATGCTTATATTAATCATGTATTCTGTTGTAATCATGAATTACTGTTAATCCCATTAAATCTGCACGTTAGTTGTAATCTTGTGTTTACTCTGAGTTAAATGTGTTTAATTCTTTTTTTTTTAAATTCATGTTATATAAAATCAAGTATGAGAATGATGTTGTTCCACACAGTAGCGTTGGCTTGGCCATTGGGATGGATGATGGCTGGGGAGCGTTACATCGGAGCTCAACTCAAGAACTTGTAGATTGGAGCTCAACTCAGACTGGATGAGGACAAACATCGAAAAAGGTACATCTTCTTCCTCTTCTCTATACATTAGTTTAGCTAGGTTTAAAGGGATGTTAGTGATCAACGTTAGCACCTTTCTGTCTTGGTCTTAGGAGTCTAGAGCCCAAGAGGGGATTCACCTGTCCGCAGGGGATTTCCCTGTAACATCTACAAGCATATGATTTTCATAACCTGAACCCTGTGGGTCAAAATAACCTTCGCTCGGAGAGGTAATTTGGATTTTAATTAATACTTTCGTTAAGTAAATAATTAAAATAACTCTCTACTAATCACTTGTATCCCATTGTCTACAGATTAGAGTTTTCATGATAAATTTTCTGCACCAGCCAAGGTACTCGGGTCCCAACCTAAGGATATACGTGCACAACTTTTCCATAAAGTCTGTGAATAAATTTTGATTTGTTGGTTACTCGAGAGGGATTCTTCCTTGAGTAAATAGAAATTTGGATTCCTTTATTTACCATTTAGAACAGGGTTTTTATATACCTCTCTCTCTCTCTCTCTCTCTCTCTCTCTCTCTCTCTCTCTCTCTCTCTCTCTCTATATATATATATATATATATAACTGTTATTATATGAATAACTCTGAATTTATTACTCAATGAACTCAGGTTTATTATCCCTGATTTGTAAATATATGTTGGAGTTTCGAGTAGTTTTTCTACTATTGGAAAGATATTCAAAATTCCAAACATTTAGATTTCCTATAAAAAATCCTTTCCCTATCTCTAATTTGTGCATGTCAAGTTTTCTTATAAATTTTCTCTTTAAAGAGAATTTTTCTTTGTTTTTAATATATATATATATAGTCTTTTTCCTTGTAATAATCCTTGTATTCTAATTCAAATAAAATCGAAATCTTATTTAAAGATTTATACATATATTTGAGAATTTGCCTCTCATCTCAATTCAAGTCTTATTCCTTATACTTTACTCTGTACTACCATTTACTCCAAAATGTATAAATTCATCAATGGTATCTGAATATATATACACTCAATGCACAAATATTTTAACCTTATGATAACTTCTCAATCTAACATTATTCATATCTAACCAATATACTAATATGAAAAAGGTATTCACTAATGAACAGAAGATACATATCTGAACTAGATCATCCTGAAACAAATGGAACAACCACTTTCCACCCAATCGTAGATGCATAACAACCAAGTTACTTGTACCGATCACCCCCAAGCCTGAATATGACTCC
>ML779502.1:115729-126007 GCA_009831015.1 Picea engelmannii | reverse complement strand
ACTAGAAGTGGTGATTTTACTATTTGTGGATAAAGTGGTTGTAAGTGGACAAAGTAGTTAGAAGTGGGTTATCCCTAAAAGAAGGAAGTTGGGTAAAATAGTTAGAGGATAACCTCTAGAGGTACTTGGAGAGTATAAATAAGGGAGCAAGGATCTCTTAATAGAACCTATCGAGCATATTGAATATAAATAAGTAAAGGAGGTAACCAAGGATATCTGAGGCTAATTTCAGAGGGAAGATGAAGTAAAGAAGGCTGAAAATCCAAGGGAGGATGAAATCTTTTAATGATGTATTCTAAGGTATGTTATTTACAAGTCATCTCACCATTTTCGCAATAAAAAAATTTCTCGAATGATTCAGATAGTGAAACTTGGAGGATAGTGAGGCAACATATCAAGGTACATGTGGTAGAAATTTTAGCTTCTAAGTCATTTTATTTTTGGATATACATGTTGTGGAAGCTATGGTTTTTTGTTAGTCCTGAAACTAGTTTTAAACAGGTGCTCTGGATAAAACGGTCATTACTTCTTCATAGAAAATCCAACTTATGTGAGACAAATTTTAATGGAAAGAGTACAGTACATAGTTTTTTTTGTGCAAGTTTCAGAATAAGATATCAAATATTGAGCACGTGGAATTCGGTACAAGTTCGCTCTCTAGAATAATCCATAATTCAGCAAGGTCTTCCATTTTTTCTATAAATCCTTTTCTAGGAGGTTCCAAGTAGTGAAATCTGGAGGAATTGTAGAGAAGACACTAAATAATATTGTGTATCATTTTCAGACCTTTATTCATTTTAGGTACGTATTTATTCTTGTTTCAAGTTAGTGTTGTTGACTAATACAAAAACTAGTCATGTGAGACTTAGGTAAAGTTTGATGAAAATGTTATTCTCGTTGTTACCCATGATTTTGGTCGTCATGATGATGTATTGATGATGGTGTACTCAGGCTCTTCATAAGAATTTTCTCCTCAGAAAAGTTACTTTCATCTCTTCTCAGAAAACTCATTTTTGAAGAAGGTTCGCAGGTTGCTAGTATATTTGGCTGCGAGAATGAATGATTCTCGCAGGCTGCCTTAAGCCAGGGTGCGAACACCTTGCACTGTGTTGAACTGCTAGGGTGCGAACTATTCCTAAAGCAAGGAAAAAGATGAATTATCGATGCTTCTAGAAGGGAATCTTCTAGAAGAATGAGTTGGCATTCAAATGGTTATCCTAGTACTGGATTCCCTGATATTTTGGGATCATTCCTATCTAAGAAACTAATTCATTCTCTCCTATATATTGAGGGAATTCTCATGGAAAAAGTTAGAAGCAAGATTCATTGGAGAATTAGTGAAAGAATTGTGTGAAGGACTGAAGCTTGAACAGCAGCTTGGTGGCTCTAGCAAGTCCATCCAAGGGTTTTGATCTTCTTCATGCAAGGATTGAGCAAGTGTGTGTGTCGGAGCCAAGGGCCATCGAAAGGAAGTTTGYGACATCAAGGCTCAGGTTGTAATCTTTACTTTCCATTAATATGATACAGTGGCATGTCCCTTTCCCATAAAGCTATTTCCCCTTTATTGTATAATTCCTTGATCATATACATAGATTAACTGTTGAATATATTGAGTTGCCTTCACTTTGGTTGGTTTGTGTTGTCTTGGTCTCGACTGCATGAGATCACTGGAGTGAAGCGGGAGCAACAAAGACCATAGGAAGCGATAATAAGGTATGTCATTTGTTCTTGCCTCCTATTTAATTCAATGGTCAAAATCTAGGGAAAGAGTCGTGTCCTGTCTTTATTTTTTCTAGATCCAGGTGGATCTAGGGAGATCGGTTAGTGTCCACACCTACGGATTTATCCTATAACAAAATTGGCGACTCCACTGGGGAATTTTCCCATTTTCTTTGTGGCTTTTGGTATTTTTCTGTGGCCATTTTCTCTAGTTTTACTTTTCTCCTTTCCTGTCAATCTCTGAGTCTTCGAGATATCCTGATAGACCCTCTGGGTCCAGAGGCCATTTTAAATTTTGCTTCATTTTCCAAAATTTTGATTATGTTCAGTGGTTCTTGCACTGTACTTCATTGCAGCCAACGAAAATAGGTAGAGTTCGCACTCTGCCTTTAGGTTTCAGTGCGAGGTTCTCTCACCCTGCTCAAGGGTCACCTGCGAGAATCAGTGATTCTCTCACTGTGTAATATTGCCTACCTGCGAACTCAATTTTTCAAAAATTTGGATTTGAATTTTGGTTTTTTCAACTGCCCAGATCAATTTGAGTGCCTTATAAGAGTTTCTTGGACCATTGATTGATGTCTTTCTTGTCTTCGTTTGTGTGCATGAACAGTCTTAGGATTGCAAGGCTCTTCTTGTCACTTTTGTCTTGACTTTCGTTTCTTGACTTTTCTTGGAAAAACCATACTCTCTGATTTCGGAATCTGAGTGTGTTTGATTAGTTAAGAACCGGTGATCGGTTGAAAGTTGAGTTTTCTTGGTCTTTTATCATTTTTTTATTGTTTGAAAGATCACTTTTCTTATGCAATTAAAAAGACTAGTTTGGGTTTCTTTGTTTTAACAAAATTCATTATTGCTTTTAGTGAAATTTTTGAAACAAAAAAATCTAATTTCTTTCTTTATATTAGATTGGGGGCATCCTTGCATTTGAAGTAGCGAAATTGCATGATTCTTAGCATTTTTTTTATCTTAAATTATGAAAAAAATTCCCCCTCATGGCTGGGGGGGGGCATGAATCGTGCATTGGTGTTCAATACCTTTTTCTCCTTTCTTGCAAATCTTGATATGGATGATTTTTAAGATTTTGGGACATTGTGCATCTAGGAATGATAAACGTTTTCTCCTTCTCGTAGCATAGATTTCATCAAAATGAAAAGATTGCATCTTCATATCTTTGCATAATTTTCGATTCGGTCAAAACACCATATTGTCCACGCCATATTCCTTTTGAGTAACAACAACCATAAAATAAAGCGCTTATAAAAACTGATTAGACATTTTTATCTTTTCTGGTAGCAAACCTACATTAGATTAGTTGTAGGGATTTGGAATAGGTGTGAAAGATAACTTTCCAAAGTCGCAAACAAACATAGCATCTTGAGTTAGGGAGCGGTTAAATCCACTTATTACATTTTGTCCTGGGAAGCCCTTCTAACACAAGGGTCAATCACGAGGTTGCATTGAGACTGGTAGAGTTACTCACCCTGCTTTGTTGGTCTTGGTGTAGAGGTTGTGCGTATTATGGGGGTCGCTTGAGGGGTATACCCACAATGATGAGTGGAAACCTTTCAAGTTGATTTCGGGCTAGATACCCTACCCTTGCGTGTGGATCGGACTGTCGACTGTTTCCCCAGGCATCACTGTAGTGATTAGTAACCTTAGTGGCCTATCTCTCTAGGTTCTTTGCACGAGGTGACTGTGGAGGGGCAAGTCTTCACGGTACCTGGAATCGACGTTGGCCAAACTCACTCAGGATCCTTGGAGGGTATACCCACGATTATGTGTGGGAGCTTGCACTAGGGTGTAAGTCCATTAAGCAGGTCATCAATGTAACTTTTCCACTCGCTCTACCTTAACCCCTTCTTACTTTTTTCCCGTGAAGTTGGATTTCATCACCAACTAGTGAGTTCATTGTGAGAAGGTTTTGTTTGCTTGCTTGCTTACTAGATTTTTAGCGTGTGCTGTTTGTTTTCCCTAGCATACTCTAGATTGGATATGTATTTAATGGCATCAATTCCCGGAATGACCAATGAAGGAACCCCTACTCCAGGGGAACCTTTTGTTTTTCCTTCTTATGGGAATATTGGTCCTCCTCACATCGCTACTTTGAGCCTTCCAGGTCTCACAATTGGATTACCGGTATGGTTGTTTTCTACTCAGGTAATCCCGAATGCAGTTAGTGCTTCAGTCACAAGCACTTCCCCCAAAGAGCATCAAACTCATGTTGATCCTTCACCTTCTTCACCAGTAAGGTCTTCTTCGCCTTCTTCGCTTGCAAGGTCGCCTTCTGTTTCATCTTCTTCATCGAGTGAAAGTTCTGAATCTAGTAACCTGGTGAATAAGAAGAAGAAGAAAAGGAAGCTTAAGAAGAAGAAAGATAAACAAGGGTCAAAGCTTCCAACCACTGTCAAACATGTTGGAAAACAACCAGTTACTGTTAGTCGTGCTGGCAGTGTTGATGATGTCAAGATCACCCAAACTACCCATAAGCCCAAGTACCCTTGCAGGCTTTGTAAGGGTAGCCATCTTCTTAAGGATTTCCCTGGTCTATCCAAGGTTATAGAAGCTTGGTCTACACACCCTCGCCAACCCATGTCATTAGCCTCTGAACAACATGCTAACGACCCCTCGTCAACTAGTCAAGATACCATTGGGAAGAAGAAAAGTAGAGTCAAGTTCCCATGCATGCTATGCAAAGGGAGTCATCTCACTCACCTTTGCCCTCGTATGGACGAAGCCTCAAAATTACTGGAAGACATGACTATTTCACAGCCTCAACTTCCAGCTGCTTATCACAAGCTCTCTCAACCCACCTATAGTTGATGGAATGATCAATCCGGTTCCCCTGTTGGTCAGTCTGGTTGATCAAGTGGTCGATCTGATCCCATCCTCAGTCGATCCCACTCTCCCGTCAGAGAGTGAAACCCAAGCGGTCGATCCATTTCCACCTGTCGACCCCATTCTCCCCTTGGAGAATGAAACTCAAGTGGTCGATCTGATCTCTCCATCGATCGATCCTACTCTCCCGCTAGAGAGTAAACCCGATACTTCCCATGTTTTTCTCGTTGATACAGAATCTGTTGTGTCAGGGGGTATTCCTCCTTCTCCCGTGAAACTCCCTCCAAGTAATGAGGCCATCTGTTTTGATTGGGGTGTGCTAACTGGACCTCATCTTCCCTCTCACATTCCTTTCCAGATTACAGTACAGGTTTGTGGTCAAGATGTTCCTCAGACACTGATAGATGAAGGTGCATCCATTAGTATTTTGTCCTCTTTTGCTTGGAAATTTTTGGGTTGTCCTCCACTTGCGCCGATTACGCAGAATCTATTAGCTTTTAACAGAAGAACTAGTCAACCTTTAGGGACCCTTCCTTAGTTTCCTGTAACTTTGGGAGGGAAAATTGTCTTCATTGACGTCATGGTAGTCCAAGACCCCTTGGATTTTTCTTTACTCCTTGGGCGAGATTATGTTTGTGCCATGAAAGCTATTGTGTCTACTCTTTTTCGTGTGATATCTTTCCCCCACGATGGACGAGTTGTGACTGTTGATCAACTTTCATTCATTGACCCTAACTAGATTGCCTCCCTGAATGGTTCTTATATGCAGACAGTATCGCCCCCACCACAGGTCAATTATGTGGCATTGTCACCCATGGCTTCAACTTCTGATGACTTAGATCCAGTAGTTGACATGGTGATCTCTTCGATAGGGTTGTTAGAGCCTGATCTCTTTACTCTTGTCACGTACCTCGACGTGGTGTCCTTCCAAAGTGTGTTTCTTCCTTCCAGTGAAGACCTCTTGGAATCCATGACCAAGTTTTGTTCCTTGACATGGTGTCATTCTGGAGCATTGTCCTTTTGGAATCCATGATCAAGAAGAGAGACTTTGAGGATAGTTTTTGCATCTCTATGGAAACCTCATTAAAAAATGAAATAGAGGTTTCGAGGATAGTTTTTGCATCTCTATGGAAACCTCGTTAAAAAATGAAACAGAGGTTCCGAGGATAGTTTTTGCGTCTCTGAGGAAACCTCATTAAAAAATGAAACAGAGGTTACGAGCATAGTTCTTTTCCTGTGTCAAGCTCATTAAAAAATGAAACAGTCACCTCTCTTGAACCTTCTCTTCATCCACCCTTCTCCTTTTTCTCATCTCCTAGAGAAATTGGTGACGACCTCAGAGCCAGTGAATGAATCGAAGCTTGGAGGGCATGTCTCCAGCCTTTGATGATCATTCTGGAGCTAAGCCACCAGTTTTCAAGCTGGGGGCATTTCGAGCGTGGTATTTGTCCATTCTTGCACTTGAAAATACATGAGAATGCGATTGAGCATACTTTTATCACTTTTTCGGGCTCAACAAGGTTATACGAAAAAGGAACCCCCCTGGAGTCCTCTTTAAGCTCTTTTTCAGACTCTCTAAACATGAAAAGATTGTCGAGCGACCTTGATATTTTCACGCTCGATAAATTATTTGAAGTAAGCGTTTGGTGAGCAATAATTTATCTCTTTTTCGGTCTCATCCAGACTATTTTATGAAAAAGGAACTGAGAGAGTTCTTTTTTTAGTGTTTTTCCTAACTCTATAATCATGAAAAACCTTCGAGTTTTATATCGTTGGACTCGTTAAACAAACATCGACAGACCCATGATGGGATCGAGCCACTCCTTCTTAGGGTTTGTTAAACATACTCCGAGGGACTCGTCCGAAGGACGAGCTTACATCAACAAGCATATGTTATCCTCCTCAAGCTTGCGTAAAAATAAAGAGGTACGCGCCAGAAATGGTCGGGGAAAATTTGGGAAAGGGATATGTTTTCATCTTCATATTAATTGGCAGTAAGTGTCGCTCTTGAACATGACACCCCCTATTCATTATATTTGAATCCGGTTTGGGAAATCCATTCGTCTCTCTTGCGATTTTCTACAAGGTCATTCCCTGTGTCGTCTTTGAGTCAATGCTGCCAAAACATTGGTCATGTCATTCATATGTTCAAGAGAAGTCCATCTGAAACCTATATTGAGTCAGCCATCTACAGTTATCCATTCTCTCCGTGTCGGCCTTCCCTGTGTCCAGTTCGATTCATATCATACTCTATTTCACCTATAAAATCTGTTACTCATTTCGTGTCATTGATGGGGGATACATCAAGGCCCTCCTATGACGAGTTTTGTTCCGTCGACTTCAGCTCATTATCTGGAATCAAGACTTAGAAATATTTTGGTACCTTGGAGCTTGCATGCCTCAATGGCAGGTTCCTCGCTTTCGACAGTGGGTTTACATCATTAACCCCTGATCGAAAGATTCCATCGGATGTTCAACTTCGACTCATTCATTCACATTCGAGGGACTGTACTAGTGTACCTTGGGAGTCATTGACATTAATGGTGATTTCCCTCGCACTTGTTAATGGTTTCATCAATGACCGGTAATCAAGTGGTTTCTGCCATGTTCGACTTCAACACATGTAATCACATGGTTAGATTCGTACTTTGGGCGATGAGATTGAAGACCCTAGATATCACATCTTTGTCTAGGTTGTGATGGAGAATGTATGATCTGCGACACATATATCCACTGTGTATGTCTCGTGGCTATGTCGTCTTGGTTTAAAATTTCTCGTTTAGATCCACAGTGTATTTCTAGTGGCTATGCTACATTTTGACGGCATGGATCCACAATGTATGATTGGTGTCCATGAACTAGATCTACAATTGTCATCAGTTTATGATCTGAGTATGAGAATGCCTACCTCAAAATTGGTATATATGATATTCTGCAGATGCTTGATTGTTCGCAGGTTTTCGATTAGGTGTGCTCCTGATCTCCGACATACACACACTCAGTTTGCAAAGTATTTTGGTTGTCACTGATTCCAACCTCATACTTTGGGGGGTATTCTGTTACCCATGATTTTGGTCGTCATGATGATGTATTGATGGTGGTGTACTCAGGCTCTTCATAAGAACTTTCTCCTAAGAAAAGTTACTTTCATCTCTTCTCAGAAAACTCATTTTTGAAGAAGGTTCGCAGGCTGCTAGTATATTTGGCTGCGAGAATGAATGATTCTCGCAGGCTGCCTTAAGCCAGGGTGTGAACACCTTGCACTGTGTTGAACTGATAGGGTGCAAACTATTCCTAAAGCAAGGAAAAAGATGAATTCTCAATGCTTCTAGAAGGGAATCTTCTAGAAGAATGAGTTGGCATTCGAATGGTTATCCTAGTACTGGATTCCCTGATATTTTGGAATCATTCCTATCCAAGTAACTAATTCATTCTCTCCTATATATTGAGGGAATTCTCATGGAAAAAGGTAGAAGCAAGATTCATTGGAGAATTAGTGAAAGAATTGTGTGAAGGACTGAAGCTTGAACAGCAGCTTGGTGGCTCTAGCAAGTCCATCCAAGGGTTTTGATCTTCTTCATGCAAGGATTGAGCAAGTGTGTGTGTCGGAGCCAAGGGCCATCGAAAGGAAGTTTGYGACATCAAGGCTCAGGTTGTAATCTTTACTTTCCATTAATATGATACAGTGGCATGTCCCTTTCCCATAAAGCTATTTCCCCTTTATTGTATAATTCCTTGATCATATACATAGATTAACTGTTGAATATATTGAGTTGCCTTCACTTTGGTTGGTTTGTGTTGTCTTGGTCTCGACTACACGAGAGCACTAGAGCGAAGTGGGAGAAACAAAGACCATAGGAAGCGATAATAAGGTATGTCATTTGTTCTTGCCTCCTATTTAATTCAATGGTCAAAATCTAGGGAAAGAGTCTTGTCCTATCTTGCTTTGTTCTAGATCCAGGTGGATCTAGGGAGATCGGTTAGTGTCTGCACCTATGGATTTATCCTATAACACTCGTGTTGTTGAAGTTGAGGAAGGTCTGTAGGTATGTGATCACATAACATACACCAGGTTTGTTACAAATTTATAGGTATGTTTTGATGGGTACATTCGGTCATGACATGGCACATGCTTAAGGCTACATAACAGTGAGGTTTTGGCACATGGTTTGATGTCAGGGTTTATGGTGTTTGGTTTATGGATAGTGTGATGTATTTCTAGAGGCCTTTTGTTGGATATCTTGGTGTATTTATTTGGTATATGGTTGAGGTACATGTTAGGTACATGGTTGAGGCATGTAGTTGATGATTTGGCACATGCATGAGCTGTATAGTTGATGATGTTGGTACATCTTGATGATTCATAGTTGATGTGTTGTTAATACATGATTGGTACATGCTTGGTGCATTGTTAGAGACACTTGCTAGTAGTATTGTTGGCACATAGTTTATGGTTGATGTGTCATAAATATCTTGGTATATTATTAGAAGCACATATTGATCTTGGTGATGGTTTTGAGGTGTTTTGATGTACATGGTTGATGCACTTGCGCTAGTTATTGATGTACATGATTGGTTGATGAGATTATTGTGACAAGTTATTGGCACGGGTTGATGGTACAGGTTATTATAGGTTGTTGTTACAGGTTGACAGTGATAGTGGTTGATTTAGTGATTGTCTATATTTGGCATTTATATTTCAGGGTGGTAGGACGGGGTAAAGATAAGTGGTTGGAGCCGAAGAACCAGAGAGTTGGAGCTTCCTTCAGGTTGGAGCTCGAGAATTAGGGGGTTGGAGCCTCCTTCTAGTTGGAGCCATAGAATTGGGTGGTTGTATCCACCTTCCAGTTGGAGACGGAGAATGCACGAATTTGGAGCCTCATTCTCGTTGGAGCCAAAGAATTGGAAGTTCATGTTTCCTTGAATGTAATTATTAAATACATATAAAAAAATCATTCCATGGTTTTCTCCCACATTGGGTTTCCACGTAAAATACTGGTGTATTGTCCATTGTGCGGATGTGTCTATTATTGTTTATTATGCTTTGATGGATGTTAATGTTATATGATCAATAACATATTAATGGTGAACTGATGAACATTTTTGAATAAGTTAAAGGAATATAAATTGTGATTAAAAGTATATAAATTTCCCATTACTAATTCACTCCCGCCCCCCTCAATAATCGAACAAGATATTAATTTAATATGGACCTTTGATTTTATTTCAAACATTTTCTTACTATAACTTAAATTTAACAGTAACAAAACCTATACAATATCACCAACACACATAATAAATACAATTACAATCTCACTAAAAATATATAACTTGATAATTACTCCAATCATGACTATTAAACTTCCTATAAGAACTCACATTATTAATGTTATTTTGAAGTTATAGAGATTACCAACTCTCCCAAAATGAAAAATATACATTGTCAGGCCAAACCTTCCTAAAACTTTAAAACTTCCAAGACTAGGTAAATCTAGGTTCAAAGTAATCTCACAATAACATCCTCCCATAATTCAACAAGAGGGGTTGTTATCTCTATGAAACTGAGCGTCCCCATTTATACAAAAATAAAAATAAGAAACAATAAAATAGTATAGTTCATCTAAATGAAGCAAAGAAGAAATAAAAGTATTTGACCTTTATAAAAAAAAATGTAGGATGGTTGTCTTGGTTTTTTTTGCCAAAATCAAGTCTACACACAATCTC
>ML779502.1:70820-82187 GCA_009831015.1 Picea engelmannii | reverse complement strand
TCTCAACTTAGTGTATCAACTTCATCAAGAACAATGGGCAATTTGTTTTTTCTCATTCCATATAACTTTAAAAGCATGAAAGGGGCAACTAATTTTCTAATCCATTTTCATAAATTATACATTGAAAAATAACTTGATTTAGACATTTAAAAAACACAATTAATTAGTATCTAACCCATCAAATGTAGAATGCATTAATCTTTTATTAGTTCAATATTATTAATTTGAACTTATTTTTTTCTGAACCGAAGCTATTTTCTCTTTTGCATGAATTTGGTAATATGAATATACTTTTGTTTCTTGATTTCAAAATGGATATTAAATGAAATAACTCTCATTAATTTTGAAATAATGACATTCAATATCAACCTTCAATTTGTTAAACTATAATGCACATTTAAAAGTATATCCATTGCTTTGTAGTAACTATATTCAAGTTCAAGAAGCTTGCAATGAATCAATCTACGAGGCAATCCCATGTTCCCAAAAGCGATAAAAGATAAGTTGGCAGGGTAGTATCCATGCATGTCATATGTACTTCTTCTCTTCAATTGTAAAATTTATAAATGGTAAACATAGGCAAGAACATAGTCAATGATTTTGCCTCTAGCCTCGATAACTTAAATTATTGTTTGAGAAAAAATGTGCATAAATGAAGGTTTGCATTCAAACATGTATCTAACCTCGATAAACTAAATTATTGTTTGAGAAAAAATGTATACAAATGAAGATCCACATTCAAACAAATGTGTTTCATGCTCGTATCTTAATGTGTGGGGTAAACAAAAAATTTAAAGAATGTAATCTAGGCCACATGCCACTTGTTTGAAATGGGATTTATGCCCAATTCATGGAACATATATACCTTAAGAAAGGATAGTCATCAAAACCAATGTGTCATCATTGATGGAAAATTATTGGCATGATTATCCTTTCATGCACAATGGACTATTGATCTTGTTTGAATCGATGGTTTCTCTCATTTAATTGCATCGTACTAGCAACCCACGAAATTGTCCCATGTCATAACAATGACCCTCTATTTCCTCATTTTCCAACAATATTTGGGAGTTCTTTTTATATATCACCACTACACTACTCTTGCCACATGTCTCATTTGGATTAGGCATCAAGCTTTTAACTAAAACATTGTCAAACCTCTATGAGAAACCCCTATTGTTGTTGATCTCGAACTGAGTTGATAATTATTTGGCATCTACCCTAATTTTTGTTGACCGTGAACCGATTTGACGAGGCATCTCACAATCTCATCCATCACATCCTCCCAACATATGTCCATTGATGCTTAGCCCTTTAGAGGCTTATCTTAATTAATTATTCATGAACCATATTCAACATATCCTTTATTAATTATTCATGGACCATTCAAAAACAAAAATTCACTTTTTGAGAAACATGACCACCTCAATCTTGTTCATAACCACCCTAATCCAATTTGATGTTCCCTTCCCCTACTTCGAGGGTATGCTAGTTTTATTTTATAATGTTTAATTTCATTTTTTTAATTTCTTCTTAGCATGTATCTTTTTATTGATTTAACTTTTATATTACTTATTTTAAATTTTAGATTGTTTTTCCTAGCTTTGGTTTAACTTTTTTTCCTTTTAATTTTTTCCCTAATATAGGTTTTAGTGTGTGTTTTTTCCAATATGTTTTAGAGTTTTTTTTAAATAATATTTTTTTTAAAGGACGATGAAGTGTTTTTTATTTTAAATTTTTTTAATATTTATATTTTTTAAAAACAACTAAATTTATGTTTTATTTTTAATTAAAAAATATTGTTTTTTCTCTTTTTTTTCATTTTTTTTATTATTTTTTTATGATTTTTTCGTAATACTATTAATCTTTTAGTCTACAGTTTTAAAAATGTCGTAATTTTAAGTTTGAAAAAAGAAAGGGGTGGTATTGGGAGGACCTATTTTTGATTCGAGAGTTGATTTTAGGATTTTTGTTGCAACAGTATCAATAGTCAAGGTCATGGTCTCAAAAAAGTTGTAATTTATCCTTATAAAACCTATGGGTGCCACTAATAGCACCACTTTTCGATTCAAAAGTTGATTTTAAGATTTTGGTTGCAATGGAATTGGTTGTTAAAGCCAATGTGTCAAACAATTTGTAGTTTTAACTCCTAAAAAAATATGTTGCTAGTAGCACTACTTTTCAATTTGAAGATTGATTTTAAAGTTTTAGTTAACAACATTACAATGTCGTTAAAGCGATGGTCACAAAGGAGTAAAATTTTAAATCCGAGAAAAAACTTATTTAATAAAAAATGATACTAATAACACCAATTTTTTTATTTAAAAATTGATTTCGATGTTTTTTATTCAAAATATAAATTTTTTAGAATAAATTTTTTATTTTAAAATCATAATTCTAGTCAATCCAATAATTATATTTGACACTTAACCATCACAAAAATAGATTTAAACAATAATTATAAATTATTACTAAACATAAAAATAAAAATAAAAATATTTTTTTGTGTTTTTTTTTTTTTTTTAATAACAATAATCGTTGACCATCATTAAAGAGAATATTTAGCATCACGCAACGATCATTGCCCAAAAACTCCATTTTAATTTATGGCGACACTCAATAACCATCCCCACGAGTTCCGCGCTTTTGGAAATGGTTAGTGGCTAATATTTTTTTGGTAACTATTGCCAATTTAACCCATTTCTAGTGTGGCAATTTAATTAAATTTTCATAAGTGTCTTCAATACATGTAACTTCTAGTTGACTTAACACAAAACATTCCATGGAGGGTTTACATTCTTTTACATTCTGGAGTGGACTTTCTTTAGGTAAATTGTTTTAGGTAAATTGTTTTGTTAGTTGTTAGAAACAAAATATTTTATAAATTTTCTAAACAAATAGAGGAAAAATATTTAGTTTTAAGGTATTTATTTGTTGCTCGGAACTTAAGATCTGAACATTCATATAATAGAATGAATCTAAAGTGCCATCATAATAATAAGAGATTTTGTATACAAAATCCTAATAGGTAGGTAGGTTTTACACTTTTTATGGTGATGTGAACAACTAAAGGAAAGGAATAGAATGAATCTAAATGAATAAGAGATTTTGTATAGGGAATCTTAATGAGTAAGTAGGTTTCACATTTTTTTATGGTGATGTGAACAATTAAAGGAAAGGAGGAAAGAAATAAAGTAGTTTTTTTGTGTTTTCTCTTTATAATACTTAATTTTCTTCATTAAAACTTCTATTTTAATCTATAATTAAAATTATTTAAATATTTATGAAGTTTCTAACCAATATTAATTATGGTAGAAATGTTTATGGATTACTAAACCATTTCATTCCAAATAATTATTAGAAATATTAGAGTATAAGGATTTCAAGTTGTAGGTTGGAATATAGTCTATAAATTGGTCACCTTTTCAAAAGAATTATTTGGTTATGGATAAAGTGGTTGGAAGAACATAAGGTATTACCTCGTAACATTTGTCTCTCACCATGCCAGTAACACATTAAGAAAGATTCTAGATTTGAGGAGGAAGAAAACAAATTGTAAAGAAATTAGATTGACAAATTACTATTGTAAAGTACTAGATAGAGACATACACTATAGGGAATAATGTGCGTTTGGAAATATAACCAATGTCAATAGATGCAGGTGTTAAAACCTATTTTGTACACCTAATGGATTAATTAGTGAACTGTATATAACTATTCATTACCAATTATGTCCTAGACATAATCAAGTGTTATTGTTTGAATAACATAATGAACTAATAAGAAACAATTATATCTATGTGCTAATGAAAAATGCGTCTTTATCTGAGGTACTTAGTTATGTGTTTAAGGTTTATCATTATTAGGTGGTTATGATTATTGTACTATTTATTGTACATCATTTTGTGAATATGAATAATATCAATTTTGTCGCCATTTTCTTGATTTAATTTTTTTTATTATTTATAATGTTTTAATCGGTATCATAGTGTCTATAATCTTAAGTACCTGGTGAGTAAATTATTATCCATTTCTACGATATCACATTAACATATCCTTTTATCAAGGGCCTAGTGCACATCATTAGTGATTAGTTGTAATTATTTCACCTTATGTTGTTGATGAAGTGTGTTGAATTGATAATACAATCAAATCCCAAATTTGTAAATCAAATAAATTATGCCCATGAATGATAGTCTGAAAACCAGGATGAAAAAGATTTTCAAGAAAAAATGTATAACCTACAAATACAAAATCAAAGATAAGTAGATGCTATGATAATTTTTATTTCGTGGTCTAAGTAATTTAGATTTTATTTTAAAAAAAATGGAAAATGTCATATAAAGAAGTTGTTGAAATGGGATATCGTCACGCCATTTAAGATATGTTGTAAAATATTAAAATATTTTATGTTGTTATATTATGTTTGAGATATGTTGTTTCAGATGTTGCAAGGATTTGTGTATTTTTATACTAGTGAAACAACCATTTAAGATATGTTGTAAAATATTAAAATATTTTATGTTGTTATATTATGTTTGAGATATTGCAAGGATTTGTGTATTTTTATACTAGTGAAACAACAACATTGTAATTGATTACCAGCATGGTTGAACATCGTTATTTTATAAAGTATGATCAAAGCTTTGAAATTTATATCCCGCATTTAATAGGGTAATGTATTTAAATCTATTTATAATAATTAATTTGAAAGCGTTGAGCTAAAGTCAAGACTTAAGAGAAGTGGTAATGATGCTAAAGTCATATCAAAGCTTAAGAGAAATAGTAATGATAAGGCTTAAGAAAACTGGTCATGATGCTAAAGTCATCTCAAGAATTAAGAGGATTTAAGCGAAGTGGTAATTATGATATATATATTGGTATAACTAAAATACACAATTGTCTGGATCATTTTGAATAAGTAAATATTTACCTTGAAGGTTACATCAACTATAAAATCAATAAAATGTTTTTTAAATAAACTAAATAAGTAAATATTATCTTGAAATTTGTATCAATTACAAAATAGTATAATACAAAATCAACAAAATGTTTTTTAATAACAAAATAGTATAATACAAAATCAATAAAATGTTTTTTAATAAGTAAATATTTATCTTGAAATTTGCATCAATTACAAAATCATTAAAATATTTTTTAATAAATTAAATAAATAAATATTTACATTAAATTTTGTATTAATTACAAAATTAATAAAAAAAAAATTAATAAAATGAATAAGCAAATATTTACCTTGAAATTTGCATCAATTACAAAGTAGTATAAGTAAATATTTATCTTGAAGTTTATATTAACTACAAAATCAATAAAATGTTTTTCAATTAAGTAAATATTTAAAATGTTTTTTAAAGTTTGTATCAACTACAAAATCAATAAAATGTTTTTCAATTAAGTAAATATTTAAAATATTTTTTAATAAACTAAATAAGTAAATATTTAAAATATTTTTTAATAAACTCAATAAGTAAATATTTACTTTGAAATTTACATCTATTACAAACTCAATAAACTTTTTTAATATTTGGCTGGATCAATTACGAAGTCAACAAAAGTCAAGAAATGTGAAACGTTTTTAGGGGATTATAAATGTATAAGCAAATATTTAAATATTTACTTTGAAATTTGCATCAAATACAAAGTGGATAAATATTTTTTTTAAGAGGACCATAAGTAAATATTTAATACCTACTTTTGAATTTACATCAATTATAAAGTTAATAAATGTTTTTTAAGGGAACCATAAATTATAGCAGTAGTCTAATTGTTTTATGTTTTGGTTCTTTTTTTATGATATTTTTTGTTTAAATTTGTTCTTGAAAGAAATTGTTGGATCTGCAGATTTGAGTGGTTAATTATGTATAATTCAAGTGCGCCAGAGATTTTTCAACATGCTGAATCCATTTCTACATTCAAAAATGTAATTTAAATAATAGAAAATTATGATTTCGTACAAATTTATGTTGTCAAATTCTGATAAAAAATCCAAAACATAAAACAATTAGAAAACACCTAAACTATATAAGAAAATATTTACTTTGAAATTTGCATCAATTATTACAAAGTTGATAAATGTTTTTTTTTAAATTATGCCTTAGCCAAATTGTAGGCTAATTACGAAATATTTGAAAAGAAAGAACCATTAAATTGGATAAATGTTTTTAAGCAAATATTTATCTTAAAATTTGCATTAATTACAAATTTAATAAATGTTTTTTTTAAGAGCGATCATATTGTTGTGTTTTATCCAAAGTATGGGCTAACTA
Source organism: Picea engelmannii (assembly GCA_009831015.1). Lineage (NCBI taxonomy): Eukaryota > Viridiplantae > Streptophyta > Pinopsida > Pinales > Pinaceae > Picea > Picea engelmannii. The sequence goes on along the minus strand of ML779502.1, from coordinate 75,903 downwards.
GGAAATATTTGAAAAAGGAGATGTATGATGAAGAAATCTTATCTCTTGCTAATAGGTACTAATAGGCACTGGTTGGGTTTGGAAAATATGATAGAGTGGCAGTCCCTTCATAGTTAAGTTTTTTAATTTTGATTAAATAAAGTTTAAGGTATTGTGTTTTTTTGCAAAGTTTGAAATATTCAAGGTATTGTATTTTTCACAAAGTTTGTACAATGTGCCAAACTCCAAAGAGTTATAATCTTTTAATTGTAAATTTATGAAGTGTTTTGTAATTTATAAGGGGTTTCGCTCTTTCAAATTATGAGGATGATTCATAATTGTTAATTAAAATAGAATATTTTTGTTTTGAATCATATAAGGGGGTTTTTTAATTTTTTTAGGTGCGGCATGGTGACTATTGGTACATTATGGTATTATTGGTGCATTTTTCTTATATTACTCTTTTGTAGAAATAAGCATAAGCACACATGATGAGAAACTTAAAATACTCTCCTATAAAGAAGCAATAACTTATATATAGAAGGAAAGAAAAGGGATATGATCAAAGATGTAAAGCAATTTTTTAAGCTGTCACTCATAAATCTCAACAAATCAATTCTCACAAAGGAAGACAATTTGCAATATTTATTTTGTAAGGTACTAGAATTATTTTAAGTCAAGGTTCCTTGTATTAATCCATTAATGTCTTTGAGTGCAAAGTTTTTTTTATTAATTAAGCCTTTAAGAGTTTTACTTCAAGGTGGAGTTACAAGAAGCCCTTACAAAGTCTTCGTAGCTCCATAAATTTGTATTTAAAGTTATAAGGTTGGAATACATGTCATCATTTGAAACATAGTTACCAAATTCAACCGATCAGGGCAATTAGTATGGAAATTTGGAAATTCAATTTGTTTGATGAATTAATCGATATGGTTTGGTTCGCTTTAATCCAATTTTGAGACCTTGAATTTGACTTATTGAATTCTTGATGTGAAAGGGTTCCAACACAGTCTTGGAAATATATGGTAGTGAAGCCTCTACCTAGGCCCCAAATGAAGGTAAGTAAAGGAGACCATTACAACCTATGCATTTCAAAGAATTGTTTCTACTTGTTGAAAAGGTCCTTTCATTTCAAAACACAAATTTTTCCTTATTGTTGGATAAATATTTTCAAAGAAAAAAAAGTGAATTTATAATTGTAATAAACACTTGGGCTATGGTCGTTTGTGTTGGAATATTTACCAATACTAAGAGGGGGGGGTGAATCAGTATTGAGCATGTTTTCCACATTTAATTAGAACATGCAATATTCATGTTATCAATCAGTTATCACTTTGCATTAAACATATCATGAACATATAATCATGAACAATGCATCACATCATACATAGATACATAGTACACCAACATTTTACGTGGAAACCCAAATGGGAGAAAACCACAGCATGCTTTCTTATATATCAAAGATTACATTCATAGGAAGCATCAACATCCAATTTCTCCAACACCAACTGGAAGGAGGCTCCAACCCCCTATTTATAGGCTCCAACCTGAAGGAAAATACAACTCACTAAATTCTCCAACTACAGTTGGAAGGAGGCTATGACCCCTTGATTTATAGGCTCCAACCTGAAGGAAGATACAACTCCTTGAATTCTCTAGCTACAACTGGAAGGGGGTTGTGACCCCCTTTTCTTTCCTTATCCTACCTCCCTGAAAGATAAGTGTAGACTCAACCTATCACTACCATTGATATTGTCACTGCCATTGTCATTGATACATAAATATGCCACCATCGATGTCACTGATATACCATCGTCAACTTGTCACTGTCACTGTCATTGATATACCATCATCAATCTGCCATTTTCACTATTATACCATCAACCTGTCACTGTCAACTTGTCACCGATATATCGATATCAACCTATCACATATATACCATCGTCAATTTGTCCTTATCATTGATGCTCAACATCAATGAAACCAGATCCACTCACATATATCATATGCCAAGATCCCCAAGAACATCTCTCAACCCGATGCCCAACATCACCAAAACATGCCTTTATTCATGTGTCAAATATGCACCAAGCATGTACCAAGATCTCCAAGAAGTGCCTCAACATGTATCATACCATCATCAAGATATGTGTCTCAACCATGTACCAAAACATTAATGATATGAAACCAACCATATACCTCAAGCATGTGCCAAATCCATGTATCAAAATGTGTGCCTCAACCATGTACCATATCATTCATGATATGCCTCAACAAAATACCAAAAGATATGCTATAATCCATGTACCACAACATCACCAATATGCATCAACATCACCAAGAAATGTACCTCATACATGTGCCAAATATATGCCTCAAACATTGCACCAAATATGTGCCTGAAGCATGTGCCAATGTCTTAAAAATATACCAAAGACATGCCTCAAGCATGAATCATAGCATCACCAATATATAACCCTCAAAACATGCATATAAACATACCTTTAACTATGTAACAAACCTTACTACATCATCATACCTTGCTTAGACTTTCAGCAACCTGGAACAAGCATCTTTCTCAAATTTCCCTCAGCCTCGCTAGGCATAGGCCAGTGATCTCGCGTGACGAGTGTCATACAACCTGCGGGAGTGCCTCGTGGGACACCTGTAGCATGACCCATGAGGGTCAACTAAATTAGGGTTTTCTTAGAAAAACCCTTTGCACACTTGCAATATTGAAACTTATGCTCTGCACTCCTTCACTTCCTCATATTCACTTCCTCTTGCTCGCCAATAGATCACTTGCTCACTTAGAAGATATTCAATAAACTTGTGTGTGTGAATGTACTCATGAGAGGCTTCTTGAGATGTATTTATATTTTTTCAAAGTGATTTATTTCCTTAAATTTAGGGCAGAACTATACTTTCTTGTTATAACCACTTTAACCTTTAATTAAATTCTTGTTGAAATCATTTAGGGGCTTCTTAACCATCTTCGGGGCTTTCAAATTCATGAGGGAATTTCTCCTTAACTGTGAGGAATCATTTGGAATACCACCTACCATTGGAAACAACATGACAAGGACTATCCATCTATAAGTGTGTTACATACATTTGCACTATCCTTCATCCTCTTTTTCCTCAAACAACTTCATGCTTCATGACCACAGATCTGGGGCTTCTTAACCACTTAACCATTTAGCCATCTTTCCAGGGCTTCTTGTAGACTTCTTCAAAGTGTCTTCCCATGAGGGCCATATTGAAAGCTACGCCATAATGGGACCACTTTGGAGACTTCTCCAAATACACCCATCACTTCTAGATTCTTCCAAACTTGCTTTGAGGCTTCTTCTAGGGTTGAATAGGGTTGACATCAATGACAACCAACAATCCAACAGTTTGCATTGTCATCAAATTGTTCTTCGTCACTATTATTGAATCGTAATCCATTTTCAATGTGAATCATCCAGCCTCTCTACCTACCAATCATTTATATTTGTCATGCACACTATTGAAGAGAAATCCCCCTATGGACAAGTGGATTCTCTCGAGGTCCCTAGACCCCTAAGACCAAGACAGAAAGTGCTTAACATGGACACTGACTTTCTTTTATATCTAATCAAGTTAATGAATGAAAGAGAAAGAGAAATATATGTACCTTATGAATGATGTTTGTCCTTGCAAAGTCCAGGTTGATCTTCGATATTGAGCTCCTTGATAGGTCTTGCAAAACAAACAAAGGTACAAAAGACTTCCTACTCTACTAAGATTAACTCAAACATAGATCCATCTACTGTAGACAAACTTATATGGAACAAGTGCAAGTTTGAAAGAAACAGGCCAAGCATTGATTGTATTAATGAGAACAAGTAAAAGTACTTACAATCCTTTGAATGAAGGTGCGGTAGCTTTTTCCAGTTCTTTGTGTCCAACCCCTTTGCTCAATCAATCTCCACTTATTGCTTTGATGACAACTCACTCATGAGATCATAAGTTTTATGTAATTCCAAATTGTCATTCCCTCCATGTACTGTATGTTGTCTATGAGATCATAGGTTTCATACCTCCAATCTTTCCTCTCAATACCACTTATGAGATCATAAGTTTGGTATCTCAAATTTGTATCTTCATCATGTACCTTTCACCATGAGAAGGCCTCCTTATATAAGCTTTGAGAGGCCCAACCACTTGAGAGATATTTGGGATAAGTTGAGGATTTCTCTCCTTCAGTTGAGGATCTTCCCTAAGATCATGCCTTGAGATCATATTCGAATCCAACCACCTTCAGATATTGAGGGGATCTTTCCCTCATTCTTCTCAACAAACCAAATTTCACCCAGAAAAGGCAGCGCTCCCCCAAAAGGGGCACCAGAGTGTTATAACGCTCCCCCAAAAGGGTACAGGAAGTGCCAGTGCTTCCTGACAGTGTATAGGGGAGCGTTCCTCTCCAAAATCCATTTTTGAGTAGTTATTTCAATGGAAAAAGGCTTGTACTCCCTGTCAATTGATGTCTCTTCTTCCAAACTAGCCTTTGAGGTGTCTTAAGTGTCTTTGTGATGTCGTTAAAGGCACGACATGGGAAAGATGGCAGTATGATGTTTGTGACACTTGCAACACATGTAGTCAAGATGCGACACTTGCGGACAAGATGCGAAACTTACAACACTTTTAATGACGACACTTGTGACACTATCAAAGTGAGTAATTTTGAGGTGTAACACATGCTATGTACCAATATCTAAAATCCATAATGTGAATGATCTTGCCTCTCTACCTACTAATCATTTATCTTTGTCCTGCACTCTATGTATCAATATCTAAAATCCATATAGTATTATAGCTTGTTACCTCTTAATTAATAAATATATGTTATTACATATCCAAAAACTGATATTATTATTTTTTTATGTGATCCAGATTATTTTCGACACGAAATGAGAGCGGAGATATAATAAGGAAATGCACAGAGATGTCGCGGATATTCAATAATATAACAGAAATGTATCAGAGATGAAACCATAAACACAGATATACAGTAATACACGATTTCTATTAATGAAAGAAATGTACAGAGACTGTAAAAATACAGAGTGAAAGACTC
>ML779502.1:24909-51886 GCA_009831015.1 Picea engelmannii | reverse complement strand
AGGTTGCTTAATGGATTTTGTCCTGTGAGTAAAATGGTTTTATTTTCATATAATATCTTCATATTCTTTGAATAATTGATTATGCATTGATTTAAATAGCTTTAGTCTTTTTTATCAATACATGGTTAATTATTATCATTTATGTATGATTTTTTTTTTAATCTTTAAGAGTCTATTATCTCAAAAAGTTCTTCCTTGACTACAAAATGGACAAGTGATTCCAAAACATAATAGAACAGCATATATGCATTTTGGCTTTAGCCTTTTGTTTATAATGTTGTTATTTATGTTTTGTTAATCATGTTACATGTGCAGGTCTGATATCTTTAGATTAAATGATCTGTGATGTGTAGGAGGTTTATATTATAAATATCATCTATCATTTGCTTCTCAAAATACAAATGTTGTGATCATATATTTGATTTAAATAATGGGATTTATCTTTGAGTTTTAAATTGAATGATAAAATGCATAGATTGCTTCCAGATTTATCTTGTTGTAATCATGTATAATTATGAGATCACAGGTTTATGTTTGTGTTTCCTTTTCTGTCATTAAAACCTAATCTGCCAGTACATGTTCTGAATTTATTTAGAACAATCATAAGGTTCATTGCAGATTTCTCTCTTGGACATGGCAATTAGATGTTCACCACACATGCAGATGCTTGGATACACCTCACTAATTCACTGACAGCACAGCTTCTTTGTATTTTTCTTTCATTTACATATCATTAAAATTAGAATGTATGGTTCAGCTTTGACTATCCACATGTTCATGTTTCATTAGCTTTTTTGCAAGATTCTTTAAATTTATAAAAGAAAAACAATAAATATGTGTATGTGCTTTCTTTATCTACTTCCTAGAAGCAATCATTTTTCCATTGATTTTTGTAAGTTTCGATTAAAACTTGCATCTTGTAAATCATGTAAATAAATGAGACTTGTATATATTCTGCTTAAATACAACTACTACAATTACATTAAAGCATGTGTGTGTGTGTGTGTGTGTGTGTGTGTGTGTGTAGTGTTTAGTAATTAGTTAGTTATTTCTCTCTTTTAGTAGTTTCTTTTAGGATTCTTAGATTGGCTAATGGAGCCATTAAATCTGTCAGAACGAGTTACACCAAATGACCTGGGTTATTTAGACAACCTCGGACCGGACTCGCTCTTCTAGTTGATGGATGTTCAATTTCGCCCATCAACAAGTATCAAAGCTCCTTTGGTCTTAAGGGTCGGATATCTCCTCTGAGGTAGTGATCCATGGGTAACTCGGAACTCTAAATATATATTAGAGTCATATTCTCTCACCAATCCCACAAGAACCGGATGATAAGAAAAATATTTGATTTTCTAAAGAGAATAATTTTGTAAAGGATCAATATGGCAATTTGGTATATGAAGAAATCTCTTGCTTGTGATCACAAGAGGGATAACGCATAATAAAATATGTAACATACCCAGCCCCCAAGATGAGTCTCGTCACTGCAAAAATGACTTAGTCGGTCAAGTGGTTGTATCTCAATTGGTTGGGGTGGGGAGTTTTGTCCTCCCCACCTAGGTTTGAGTCTCATCTATGCGACATGGTGCTCTCTGTGAGCCAATATTCTAAAAAAAATTGACCCTCCTATGTTCTTCAGATTTCAAGGGGGTTATTGTGGACATAGAAAACTTTGCGTCATGAACCACAAAGGAAAAAAAATGACTTAGCCTACTAAATATGAAATTAAAATTCCTCGTACATATAAAAGAAAACCAAGGGACAACATGCCCACAAAAATTATAGCAAAACAATATGATGAGTGAGATTGTTGTTGGTGGGATTTTCAGTTTTGATCGGAAAAGCCACAGTGTAGTCATTACATTGTCGACGTTTCAGATCCAGATCAGGATCCATCTTCAGGACAAAGAGCCTAGGTTTTAAGAGAAAGGGAAGAGCTGGTATAAATATTCATGCATCTAACAACATTTATAAAAGCATGAATGCATCCAGAAATAACACAACAAACACATATAGCATTCAAATATTCATTTACACAACGGAATAATCACAATAAAACTACATAACACTTATATGTTTATAAATATAACCAACTAGATGCATACGAAGGTTGAACCTCCTAGCCATACACACTACTATTCATTTTCTCTCAATAGTAGGCATGTTAGAAAAACAGGATCACAGAGCAATAAAATAAAACAAATGCGGAAATAAAACACAGAAGATACACAATACAATAGAGACAGATATACGTGGTTCACTCAGTGTGGACTACGTTCACCAAATAAATTGTCAGGTATTTTCTTTATTATTATCCAGCAAATGAAGGGACACAACCTACAGCACACCCTTTGTAACTTCATCTTCTTTATCTCATAGTCTCCTCACTCAGAATACAATATTCGCAATGATACATAGCCGCAATACATTTGCCTCATAAAAGAGGGTTTCCTTATAGGGAAAAAAAACCCTAACATAACTTCTACCATCATACTTGCAACCTTATAATGAACGGTCCATATTTACAATGAAATTACAATATACATTTACAAGGAAATTTTTCCTCCAGGGGCCTACTTACCCCCGGACCCCGTAGAGGGGGTAACCCCCATCTACACTCCCCCGCGTGGAGGAGTGTATATTCTTCCGGGGTGTAAAGTATTCATGGGGTATAAACATGGCTGAAAATAAAGACCTCTGAATCAGGAAGATAATCAGGCTCCACAACCAACAATCTCCCACTTGGAAATTGATCTCAACAACTCCATTGTTCTTGTATATGTCAGACTATGATCCTTCTTAGACCTGGAAAATTTCTCATATTCATCTTCATTCTTGAAGACCAACTGAAACTGAGCAGGAACTTAGTTTCTCCCCAGTTACTCCCTTTGTTAACATGTCTACGGGATTCTGGCTAGTGTGTATCTTTTCCAACTTCAAATGTCCATCTTCCAAGACGGATCGTATGAAATGGTACCTGAGCTATATATGCTTAGTCTTAGAATGGAAGGTTGAGTTATTTTCAATATGAATGGCACTCTCACTGTCACAGTACAACCTACTATTATCTTGCTTCTTTCCCAATTCCTCCAAAAACCTTTGTAACCAAATCATCTCTTTACTAGCCTTTGTAGCAGCAACATACTCTGCCTATGTTGTTGAAAGTGCAATAACCTTTTGCAGTCTCGAAATCCAACTTATTGTTGTTCCACCTACAGTAAAAACATACCCTGTGGTGCTCCTCCTACTATCTTTATCACCTACCATATATGAATCAACATATCCCTGTAGAACAGTGTTTGAACCTTCAAAACATAATGCATGAGTAGCAGTACCTCTCAAATATATGAGAATCCACTTTACTGCCTCCCAATTTTCTTTACCTGGATTATTCATATACATGCTCACAACTTCCACTACATGTGCAATATATGGTCTTATTCAAACCATCACATACATCAAGTTTGCTAGCAAGAAAATCCCCCCTTTAACTACATCACGGTTTAAGATGTAGACAAAGCGAATGATCATCTAAAATTTAATCTATTCTCTACTCTACCCCGAATATACCAAAACAAATGAAAAGAAAACAATAAGAGAGAAGATCAGGTAATTGTACCTTTGATCCCACGTCTGGTGATGATCTCCTCAAGCTCTGTAGTTACAATGATTGCATGTCTCCTCCAAAGGCTTATCTGCATCCAAAGATAGGCAAACAAGGACTACAAACATGTTATTCTATTCATGAGTTAGGGTTAGATATCAAATGCTAAGTATAAATCAATGAAAATACAGAAAACATCATCATTTGGGACAGCAAAATGTGATTATTTTATTCATCATACAAAGACTAAAACTTATAATCTGTGTCGGCCATTGTTTCGTGAATCTGGTCTGGGATCCTCTTTACCATGCTTCAAGTGCACCTTGAATAGACTTATTCTCTCAATCTTCTAATCACCTCAAGAAAGGGAATGGATTGAATAGATGAAGAATGGGTTGATGAGGGAATGCTGAGGAAATATCTCACAAAAGGTAGAAAAAACTTGGGCAAGGAGGGGAAGTGAAATTGGGCTTAAAGAAGACTCCAGGGGGATGTTTTTCTCAGTTAAGCCAGATGAGATCGAAAAGAATAAATACACTCTTTGTTGTCTTTCAAGATTGCTTTGAAATTAGAAAACAACATCCAACGAGACTGTATTTATTATTTTCAATCTCGTCTGGCTTAACTGAGAAAAGCATCCCCCTGGAGTCTTCTTTAAGCCCTTTTCAGACTCTCTAAACATGACTATCTCCAACATGACTTGCAGAGGTTGGTGATTGAACTCCAATATGACTTGCAAGGACTAGGTTCATTCCCCCAGCATGACTTGCAAAGGCTGGGTTTTGGTCTTCAACATGACTTGCGGAGGTTGACAACCTTTCTCCAACATGACTCACAGAGGTTGGTAATTTCTTCTTCCTATTCTTCCTCTTTCTATTTCTTTTAGACCTCTAGTGACTAGTAGTTATACTTTCACCAGAGGAGGAGAAGACTTTGTTGATGAAGGAACATCAATATTGTGCCCATGACATAAGGTGCTTAACTGAAAAGCATCAAGAGCATTCGGGACATTTGGAATGGTACCCAACCAAACCGGTAGTCCCACATTCAACCCAGGAATGTACAAAGTAGCCATCAAAGGGACACCAACGTTTCCAAAAAAAGGAAAAGCACAAGAATCCCCTTTTGAAGGGGTTCCTTGGTTGGTATCATCAGGAACTTTAGCCATGAAGATATTATGCACAGGTTATCCCCTTTCGGGATCATTCAAGTCCATAAAAGTCTCACACATTGACTCTGGCAAACAGTGTTATAAAAAATGATGCCTATAAAGAGGCAGCTCCACGTTTATAAGCGGAAGACCGAAAAGTCTTCACGGCCAGAGGAGTGGGCGGTCTACCACCTTAGGTCAAAGACCCAAATTAATGACTGACTAACTCACCATGGAAAACTAGGGAGCACAGAGCACACACTAAAAGTTTCCTAAAGATAAATCAAGCAATCGACTAACAAGTGGGAAGGAAAGTTACGCCAATCGATACTAGAGCAACTAACCGGTGTAAGTGCAACTCGAACACAAAAGAACCCTCCAGGTATACTCTACGAAGCGCGATCTCACAAACGCCCTAGGTACCATGGTATGCCCCCGCAGTCACCTATGTAAGTCCTTAAAATATGGGCAACTAGGTTGTCAATTCGCAATCAGTTACCAAGTGGGTACAGTCGATAGTCGAGCAGATCATAATGAGCGAGATAACAAGTTTGAATCCCTTCAAGGGTATCAAAATAAATTGGTCCGGAAGACAATTGAGGATCTCGATTGGATTTGAGGTCCACGAAGCTCCGTAGGCAAATGCAATCAGTATTGTTCCAGAGAAATACCCTCAATATACAATCCCCACTACGTTCAGTGCAGCTTTGAAGGGGTTATCTCCTACCACTTTCCTCACGCAACCTCGTGTTTATCCCATGTGTTAGAGGGGGGTATCAGCTAACTCTTACGACACTGGACTTAAAGAAATCCCTAACTCAAACTCCAATGTTTGTTTTAAAGTGGCCTTGAAGAGTTTCCTCTTCACACCTAATTCAAGGCCCTAAAACCCTAAACTATTCTATGAACCCTACAAACAAAAAGGTCTAATGTATTTTAGATTAGGCGTTAATTTTAAGGCTTGATTTACTCAAAAGGTATGGTAGTAAAACTGATGGTGTTTCAAACTCTTTCAAAAAAATGAAACTTATAAGAACACTGGCAAAGAAGGATTTTATTTCTTATTTTTCTTTTATAATGCTTTCAAGATGAGAAGAAAACACAACATTAGGCTAATTTATTTTTCTTTTTCAAATAAGAATGCAAAGCAAATGCGAAGAAAGAAAGAGACCTAAACAACTAGGTTTTTTTTTTCATTTTCTTCCGATCAAAGAAGAACTAACAAAAGATGCTAAAAGAAATTGATGAATACACGATTCATGGCTAAAAATAAGCTAAAAATGCTAGGAAACGCAAGAAGATTAAGGAACAAGTAAACCAAAAATTCAACCCAAGCTATGGCCACGGACAAAGACTCTAATTGATTCAAGAAAGTCCTGAGAAGTCTGAACTTCTATCAGAAAAGAGGAAAACTCTCTATTTATTAAAAAAATACTTTCATGAAACAGAGACGCGAGTTGTTGCATCAGTAGGTTGCGTGTACATGCGGGTTGTCTATTGTGCAGAGCACGTATGTACACGAGATGACCCTTAACAGGGTGTGTACACCTCTGAGTCTTTTCAAAAATAAAAAGACAAGGAAGACTTACAAGGCAGGGAAAGATGGTATGCACATTGCAGGTGACCAGAACCCCTTGACAAACTCGGTAAACTTGACTGAAACTCAAAAGGAAAATAAAAACCAATCAATCAACCCAAAACCCCCTAAAAAACCCTAGAGAGATCCCCAGTATGGTCGTCAGTTATGCTAGCAGGAAAATCCCCCATTTAACTACACCAAGGTTGAAGATATAGACAGAGCGAATGATGTTCTAAAAGTTAATATGTTCTCTACTCTACCCCAAACATACCAAAAGAAATGAAAAGAAAGAAATAAGAGAGAAGATCGGGTAATTGTATCTTTGATCCCACGTCTGGTGATGATCTCCTCAATCTCTATAGTTCCAACGACTGCACGTCTCCTCCCAAGGCTGACCTGCATCCAAAGATAGGCAAACAAGGACTACAAGCATGCTATTATATTCATGAGTTAGGGTTAGATATCAAATTTTAAGTATAAATAAATGAAAATACACAAAACATCATCATTTGGGACAGGAAAATGTGATTCTTTTATTCATCATACAAAGACCGAAACTTAAAATCTGTGTCGGCCATCACTCCACGAACCTAGTCCGAGCTCCTCTTTACCATGCTCCAAGTGCACCTTGAATAGACTTCTTCTCTCAATCTTCTAATCACCTCACGGAAGGGAATGGATTGAATGGAGAAAGAAGGGGTTGATGAGGGAATGTTGAGTCAATATCTCACAAAAGGTAGCAAAATCTTGGGCAAGGAGGGGAAGTGAAATTGGGCAGAGTTTCACTGTTCTTATGCTTGGATGTGAAATGAGATCCCAACACCTCCTTTTATATGACAAAAGGATGGTTATTTGGTTGGGTGACGGTCCATAGCTAGTGAATTGGTTGGGAAACCTCCAATAGCCCGTGAATTTCAACGAATTCCTTACAACTTTTTAATTTTTACAATTTTTGCAAGTATACGCGAGTTTTTTAGTGTGCAAGTATGTACGCAGGTTGTAGTGGTGTAGAAATTGTCTCTATGTGGGATGTAATGGTGCAGGATGCATACATCCTCTAAAAAATGGTTTTTAAAGAAGATCTCCTCAGCAATGCTTTGGCAAATTACGCATGTAAGAGGGCCAAGGCCATGTATGCATGAGTAGGGAATTTTAGGGCTATAACAAAGTTGTCAACTATTGATGAATAAGGGACTTTGGAAATGTATTCTATCTCCTCTCGTGTCTTGGGACACATTTCCTTAGTTAATTTTAAATGGTTGGCCAAAGGTGTACTAACTGGTTTTGCATTCTGCATTCTAAACCTCTCCAACTCCTTCTCTATGTACTCACCCTGAGACAATGTCAATTTGTGATTTTTCCTGCCTCTTGTTATTCTCATACCAAGAATTTTCTTTGTAGCACCCAAATCCTTCATCGCAAATGAATTAGATAATTTATTCTTGAACACATTTATATCTTGCATATTATACCCCGCAACAAGCATGTCATCTACATACAATAGCAAGATAATATAGCTTCCATTTTCTGGCTTTTTAAAATAAACACAGTGATCAGAATGACATCTACTATAACCCTGTTCTGTCATAAACATGTCAAACTTCAAACACCACTGCCTTGGAGCTTTCTTTAGGCCATACAATCTCTTCTTCAATCTGCATACCAAATTCTCCTTCCCTTTGACCTCATACCCTTATGGTTTCTGCATATAAATCTCTTCCTGCAAATCCCCATGGAGAAAAGATGTTTTTATATCTAACTGTTCAAGATGCAAATATTATACTACCACAAGACTTAAAATAGTTCTAATTGAAGTCATTTTAACAACAGGAGAAAATATTTCATCAAAATCTATACGTTTCTTTTGTGCAAACCCCTTTACAACAAGTCTAGCCTTGTACCGTTTTTTTCCTCCATCTTCTTCCTTCAACTTGTAAACTCATTTATTCTGCAATGCTCTTTTTCCTGCAGGCAAATGAACCAAGTCCCAAGTCTGTTTATTTACCAAGGAATCCATTTCCTCTTTCATGCCTTGCTCCAACTTCTTTTTGGTGTCTACTTGCATTGCCTCTTCATAACATTCTGGTTCACCAGAATCAGTCAACAATAAATAATACAATGAAGGAGAGTATCGTTCAGGGGGTATACTTAACCTGGTAGATATTCTAACAACACTTGCAGGAGTTTGAGGTACCTGTTCATCCTATTGTTGTACTTTTTGATTTTCTGGTACCTTTGGAATTTCTTTTTCAGTGATCTCATCAAGCACTGTGTATTTTGGTTTTTCTTTTTCTTATTTATTTCCCTGCAACTGATCTTTGTACATGACCTTGTCATTGAATATGACATCTCTACTCCTAATTATTTTTTTATTTTCATAATCCCATAAGCGATAACCAAAATCATTAACACCATATCCAATAAAGGTACACTTCTTGGATTTTACCTCAAGATTTGTTTTATTTTCTTTATCAATATGGACAAATCATTCACAACCGAAAGTCTTCAAAAAATAATATTTTACCTATCCATGCCTCCTCTAGAATTCTACCATCCAAAGAGCTTGAAGGTCCTTTGTTTATTAAAGTAAACAGCAGTATCTACGGCATCTGCCCAGAACTATAAGGGAAAACCAGCATGCAATCTCATACTCCTTGCATGCTCCATGATTGTCATATTCATCCTTTCTGACACACCATTTTCTTATGGTGTTCCTAGAACTGTATTCTCTTTACGAATCCCATGGTATGAACAGTAATCATCAAACTCCTTGCTGCAATATTCACCTCCATTGTTTGATCTGAGACACTTCAACCTTTTTCCTATCTCATTCTCAACCAAAGATTTCCATTTCTTAAAAGTATCAAAAACATCAGATTTTTGTCGAATGCAATAAACCCAATTTTTTCTATTTGCATCATCAATCAAATTAACATAATAACGAGAGCCACCAAGAGATGATACCTTAGTTGTTCCCCATATATCTGTATGCACAAGCTCTAACCTTTCACTCTTCTTTTCTTTTCCAATTCTGAGAAATCTGACTCTCTTATGTTTTCCATAAACACAATGCTCACAGAAATCCAAATCAATTTGTTTAAGATCTGGAAACAAATTTAAATTGTGAAGTATCTACATCCCCTTCTCACTCATGTGTCCAAGCCTATGATTCCACAGTTTTGTATCCACTCTTGTAGAATCTAAAGAGATAGAAGAGTCAGTATTACCAGTACATAAATACAATGTACCTACCTTCTCTCATTTTTCTATCACCAATGATCCTTTGGTGACCTTCCACACCATATCTGTAAATATGAATATAGAACCTTCACTTTCCAATTGCCTTGTTGAAATTAGATTTTTCCTTAGATCTGGAACATGTCTTACCTCTTTCAACAACCATTGGTTTCCATTGATTTGCTTTATTTTTACCTTTCCCATTCCAATAATTTTGCATGGTGCATCATCACCCAAATGAAAATGTACAAAATCACCTTGAACATAATCTAGAAAAGGTTTCCTATGGGGTGTGGAATGAAATGAAGCCACTGAATCTACTACCCAAGACTCAAAAATATTATCTACAAAAAGAATCAAAGCATCTTGTAACACATCACCTATTACATTTACTTCCTGATTTTCTTGGACATAATCTAGAAAATGTTTCCTATGGAGTGTGGCATGAAATGAAGCCCCTCAATATACTACCCAAGACTCAGAAATATTATCTATAGAAAGAATCAAATCATTTTGTAACACATCACCTGTTACATTCGCTTCCTAATTTTTCTCTTGTTTTCCATCTCTTTGTTTCTTTGGAGCTCTGCAGTCTTTCTTCAGATGTCCTTTCTTCCCACAATTCCAGCACTCTATATTTCCAAATTTGGATTTGGATCTTCCCTTCCTAGAATTCATGTGGTTCCCTGAGCCCTTTCCTCTATCCTTTTGTCTTCCCCTGTTCTCCATGTTTAATGCATTACCTGATGTCTCACCTGTGTTTTTTTGTCGCATTTCCTCACTAAGGATAACACCAACAACATCATCAAATTTTAAAGTGTTTGAACCAAAGACAGGGTTACTTATAGCCATGACCAAGTCGTTCCAACTTTCTGGCAATGAGCACAAGATTAGAAGAGCCCTGACCTCATCATCAAAGTCCACTTTACAGAACTTAGTTGATTAGTAACCGTATTAAATTCATTTAAATGATCTGCAAGAGACCCACCTTCTGACATCTTCATATTAAATAATCTTTTCATTAGAAATATCGTATTGGATGTTGAGGGTTTTTCATACAGATTATTCAATGCATCCATCAGCTCCTTTGTTGTCTTTTCTTTCGAAATATTGAAAGCCGCCAATGCTGTCAGGCTCAGTCTTATCGTTCCTAGTGTCTTTATGTCAAGAACCTCCCATTCTTCATCCTTCATGGTCGTCAGCTTCTTTGTTATTCCACCCAATGGTAAGAATAGATCCTTCTAATATAAATAATCTTCAATCTGCATCTTCCATAACTAGTAGTTTTGGCCGTTAAATTTCTCGACCTTAAACTTTTCATCTTCCGCCATTGCTCCCACTTGAACTCGGAACCCTCTTTTCCTGTGAGTTACCTTTTGCTCTAATACTAGTTGTTATAAAAACAGGATCACGAAGCAATAAAATAAAACAAATGTGGAAATAAAACACAGAAGATACACAATGCAATAGAGACACAGATATACGTGGTTCACCCATTGTGGGCTACGTCCACCAGAGAAATTTCCAGGTCTTTCCTTTATTATTATCCAGCAAATGAAGGGATACAACCTACAGCACACCCACTGTAACTTCATCTTCTTTCTCTCACAGTCTTCGCACTCAGAATACAATATTTGCAATGATACATAGTCGCAATACATTTCCCTCATAAAAGAGGGTTGCCTTCTAGGGAAATAAAACCCTAACATAACTTCTACCGTCAGATCTGCGACCTTATAATGAATAGTCCATATTTACAATGAAATTACAATATACATTTAGAAGGAAATTTTTCCTTCGGTGTCCCGCTTTCCCTCAAACCCCACATAGGGGGTAACCCCCCTCTGCACTCCCCCGTGTGGAGGAGTGTACATTATTTTGGGGTGTAAAGACTTCATGGGGTATAAACATGGATGAAAACAAAGACCTCTGAATCAAGAAGATAATCAGGCTCCACAACCAACAAGGCCACCCTTGAGTTGAGGTTATGCATCCACGAGGATATTTGGCCCTCTTTCTTGTCCACTCATCACATTCAATATCCCAAAAACTAAGTTGTACTCCAACAACAATTCCAATCCACCAACTCTCTTCCCCACAACCTGCACAACCCAATGAATGTACCCCCTTCACTGCTCTCATTCCAACATATTGTTCCATTCGTTTATCAATTCTAGTGCACTTGGTTGGACATGAAATCTCTTAGTTGGGGACACTAGGAACTTTCATCCTCTCTATGAATGCTCACAGTAGCCTTCACAAGGCTCTTGAGACATGTCCTCAATAGGAAAACGCACTACATGCTTACATCTTGTTTTATACGAACACATGCCACATTTCCAGCATAAAATACAGCCTAGTAATTGTTTCCTTCAAGCATGGCATGGTTGGTTCTATTTCCATCACTTAGCTCCTCTCTTGCTATCCAAAAACTGCCTATAAAAACTCTCTACTTTATGCATACAAATTTCCTTCTCTTTCCCTTGCTTGCTTGACTCGCACTCTTCTCAAGGATGATTATACTTCAGCACTATGCTCCCAATAACTATGGGATGTGACTCCTCACACCCACCCTCTTTCATGAGCTTAATAATTGGCTTTGGGAACACTCAACATAAAATAGAAATTTATACACAATGATAATAATTTTAGGAATGTGGGTTGGATTAATACCCACGAATATTTCCCCCTTGGACCCCTCTCTCTTATGGAATCATAGCCCCCCGTCATTTTCATCCCTCTCATATTGCAGCTAGAGATTACCACATTTATCAATCATTTCAATGTTCATAATATACAATTTGGCCCTTGGCCATATCAATCAATGCATGTTCTTTGCCCCAAACATATTAGCTCACCATCCTAAATGACATCTACACTGTTACATTATAATTTGTGGGGGTCAAAACTAGGGATGTTACATTCCCCTCTCCCTTATTTTTGCACTTTCTTTGGTGCATAACACCATATGGTGTACATACAATTACAATGCTAGGCTCCCCATCCTTTAATCAACATATAATCTCTTTGTCCTAATATCACACAATTATCTTGATTTCCACCAGCTCTCTTCCTCTTGACCTACCCAACCCAAGGAATGTACCCCTTCACTTCTCTCATTCCATTGGGATATACCATTATTTTATCAGGGTTGACCCAAGGAATGTGCCCCTTTTTAGCACTACAATTTACTCTTAGACTGTTATAAGGATAAGCCCAGTACCCATCAGAATCTAAATAATTAAATCAAATTTGGTAGGTGGATCAGCAAGACTCTACAAGAAAGGAGAGGGCACCAAATTAATTGTAGATTAGTGATCTTTCACCATTGGGAATGGAGTCATAACCTCTCTGCAGATTGAAGGAAATCAAGTTGCATATCAGGAGAAAGTTTTATATAATGATGGATAGAAGAGTGAAGAAGATTAAAAAAAAAAAAAAGGAGAACATCCATCAGGAAGGAATCCTCTCTACAAAACAAATGCAAGATACTTGAAATAAAACAATGATTAATAAGCAGAATGCAGCAAATCCTCTGTTGATCATGGATTTATTAATAACAGACAACCTTTGATCTTCAAAATATGCAATATATTCAAGCAAGATGAAAGACTAGAATGGAAAACAAAAAATACACAATCCGATAAACAACTCTTATGAATCTTCCATGGCAGAAAAATGTACATCACAGGCCCTCAGGCATACAAATAAGCATATACAGGAAAATTGCCCCTCAATCTCTCTTGAGCCTCTCTTGGATCATGGACTGAACCCTTTTCTCTTGTTAGCATTAAAATATATAGGATGTCATTAAAAATCCTTGATTCCTCCCCCAAGGGATTCGAATCCTTTTGTTTTACCAAAAATAGCAATTGTTACATAATTATAGGATCTGAAACAGAAAACGGAATAATATTTAATTCTAGATCCTATTTTTTAGGATTATGTTTTTGACCAACTAAAAATGTGCTAACTGAAGAGAAAATCATGGGATTTGATAGAAAAATATTCAAAATTTATCATCCAACTCAATTTGGGGTCGTTCTTGCCACATTGGAGCTCCACCAAGTCAAATTCTAGAAATCTGTCCAATTTCGCAGCACACTTTTGCTGCAAAACTTATGTAGCTGGTGTTTTTAAATTTTATCTCAAATGGTAAATTGGGTCGGGTTGATTTTTTTTTCAAAAAGTAAATAACATTATAATGCTTCTACAAAAAATATTTGAGCAAAACCCAGATCGTTGTTTAGAATATATGTTGAAAATACAATTTCCTAGCATACCAATTCATTGCAAAATTGTTGCTATAGGAAATTTCGCAATGTATTGTATTTCGCTGTGAAATCTATGTTCTTGAATGTATTCCTTTAAAACCTAATTTTACTCATGTACAGTCTTTATGATGGTGTTATCCTTTGAATTTGATGAAATTAGATCGTGTCATACTTGCTCCATATCCAAAAAACCAATCTGAGTGGAGAATTTCAAAACCCTTTACTTGTCAGTTTCAAAATTTGAGCAGACCAAAAATAAGACCTCCCTTGACCATTTATGAATCACTTAGTTGTTTTTTTTTAGATGACATAACTGCTGGTAAAAATCATAAAGATAATGGCGGGCTTCAGCAGCAAACAGAATTTTCGCAACGCAGTTTTGCAACGCCCAGGAATTTCGCAGTGAACATGGTTTTGTTGTTTGAAATATACAAATCACGTAAGACATGACCAAAATTATACTCCACATCATTATCTTGTGCAGGTTCCATGGCGTTGAATCAACCAACAATTTGAAATCAGAAACTTGTGTAGCGTATTGGCTGCAAAACCTTTGTTTCAACACTTTTGCAGCGATGTGACAGAAGTGATGTGATGCTATGAAATATTAGGAGTTTTTGCAGCGACCTTTGAAACTAATTGGCTACAAGTCATAAAGGTATCAACTTGATTTAAAATCTTAGGGAACCTTATATTTGTAACATAACAAGACCCCTAGGCTTATTAGAACATGATATAATGACCTTAGATGTATCTTATTGAAGTGACTAAAAAACTTTATACATGAGACTAAATTGACCATGTGACTTCAAGTAAACACAAACAAGAGTAAAAAATGAGGTGGAATTGACCCCAGTGCATTTCATGTGCTAACATCCCCTTCATTATCCTCAGTCTATCAAGTTGCACCATTCATTTATCAAGGTCTCTATGGAACATGTAACTAAGAATCTCACTACTGGGATATCAAGGGATTCATTGCTAGGAAAACTACCAATATAAATAACCAATAATAACCTTCTTGTTGTAGTGAAAATCACATAGGAGTTCACTCTTTATGCCTGACAATCTGGTTCTTTGACCATGGAACTCCCACACAGGAGTTCACTCTTCATGCCAAACAACCTGGTTCTTCTGCAAACCTGACAACTTACTTCTTATCTTCTCTTTTGTAGTTTTGCTTCCTTTCTTTACTCTCCCTTTAGGCTCAAGCATCCCTTTTTTTGTTATACAATTCCTTAGGTGATCCATCATAATGTCAACTCATTGCTAAAATTCCACTAGAAATATGTGACCTATGGAAATCATCCCATCTGCATCATATGCATACAGCCAATATGAGACATCATCATACAATTTTTTAATTATAATTTTTCCAATCTATTTTATACATGAAAATAGAATTTCCCAAGCATGAGTATTTTGCTCACTATGTTTGGCTCTTGCAGTTGTAGATATCAGTCTTCCTTATGGGCTTACATCCCTACCATATACAAGACCATTCTCCTTGCAATTTTCTCAATTTCCATGTAGTCAAACTAATTGTTAGCATATCATAACAATTTTCAATTATTAACTTCTAAAATCTATTTTATACAGGAAAATAAAATTTCTCATGCATGAGTTTTATGTTCATTATGTTTCGCTCAGGCAACAGCATGCATCTGTCTTCTTTATGGGATTACATCCCTACCATATCCAAGACTATTCTCCTTGTTATTTTCTCAATTTTATTGCAATCAAAGAAGTTGTTAGCACATCATAACAAATTTTGATTATTAATTTCTCAAATTTGTTTTATACAAAAAAATAAAATTTCTCATGCATGAGTTTTCATCTCATTATGTTTAGCTCGCACAATAGAAGAAAACAGTCTTATTTATGGGCTTACATCCCTTCCATATCCAACTTGACCATTCTCCCTGCAATTTTCTCAATTTTATTGCAACCAAACAAGTTGTTAGTACTCATACACATTTTCAGCAATTCATGAAATGATATTAGAATTGCATTTTACCAGCAATTTGATCATATCCATCCCTTTCTCATTTAAAAATTGAATTTACCTATTAATCATATCATCTGAAATGAAACTATCATTCATTGTACATGCATTATAGCACACCAATATTTTCACAATGCAATCAAATTTTACCAATAAATTATTCCAATGTTCCAATACCCATGGCCATATCTACACAATGCATCCTTGAAATGACTCTCGAATACCATGTGTTCATGTCATGTATTCCACCATGTGAGTTGGAAGGTCTAGCCAACGCCTCAACACATTATCCAAACTCTTCCCCAATTACTTCTTTTATTATTTGGATACCTTCCTCTTCAACCCATACATAGCACTAGGAATATAATTCCCTTGGTGATATCTTGTATCGACAAAGAGGTTGCGGTCCAAACATCACTTATGTAGGGGAAAACCATTAAGCACTTGGATGGTTCTATAGCCCTTCCAATTCCAACAATATCGTGGCCTCACACATGGTCATCTCTAATGGTATTCATTATTACAGCAAGAGTAATGTCTCCTGACTTGACTTGATTATGATCTCATAACCAATATAACATAATATGCAATTAAATTTTGCATAAATGCACTCAAGCATCAATACAATTTGTATATTCAAGGCCCTCAACCTTCATACACCAATTCCAATATTAAATTTTGATTGAGATAATTCTTACCTCAATTCCGTTCATCATTTATGCATCATAACAACCTCAAATGCATACGTGCATGGTTGTTATCATTTCACTTGATGCTACCTAACCAGTTGACATTGTTGTGGCAAATTGCAATCTCCTTTTATGAAACTCTTGATCAACATCTTACCATACTTATTTTTCTTCAAATGGATGGTTTTCATATGCAGCAGCAACATCACCATCTTCATCCATTCTATAAACAATTTTCCTGGATACACAAACCATCATTAGTCTTATTCAAATATCACAACATCATTAATTTGTGTATATATCAGCAGACTACTCTTAGTCTACAGTCATTCCATATACATGTCTAGGCACGTTCAGATGCACAAACACACATCAATATACATTAAGCATTAAATCTTATCATTCCCACTTCATGCACATGCATTCTATCATTCTTATATGCATTATGTATCACTTCCATTATGCGCTCCAACGCATAATTATTTCAGCTTTATTTATTTATTTTTGTTGGTGTAGATGGTTGTCCTTGAATTATTGTAGACCCTTGTTGCTCTACATTGCCATTTTTCTCATATGTGCACCACCAATTCTTCTTTCTAAGCATCTTCCAGCCAAGTCCAACTTGACTATTAAACAGTTCCATCCAGTGTGCCTTATTGGCAACTACCCCCACTCAAGAAAATAGGGCCCAACTTTACCTTACTAGAATTCTTCCTGCATATTGGAATGATGTAATTTCTATCATTCCACCTTCTAATGCCACAATATTTTCTAACCTACTTAACCCTTTAGAACTATAGCAATTTTCTTGCGAAGCCCTATTCATCTACTCAAGACTAAATTGCTTCCAATGGAATGCTATATTTTTTCATTTATACTTAAAAGTGAAATTGAACCTTCATTATTCCATCATTCCTTTCACTTGTACTAGGATTTCACTGTGCACTATGATAACATACGTGGATTTCTTACTTTGGGTACTTTTAGATGCAAGTAGCTAAGTCGTAGCTTAACCATTCCTTCTTCTTGTATTTATATGATTTCATATAGAGATGACTCATCCACTCCATGAGTCACACCTCACCTTATGAGACCCTTTCTTTTCTTTTGCAACAAACTTTGCCACTTTCACCACATATCTACCTTCAAGGCTATGGAGTCCTCCTTAACTCCCTATGCATGAAAATGACATGCTTCACCTATTAGTTTCATGTTCATGTGAGAATCTCTATTTGATTCTCCTTTGTAGTCCATTTAGACTCTGTAACATCTAAATACTAATCTTTCTCTCATCTTCATTAATCCTTTGTCAACCTTTCAATACATGGTCTACAGCTCTTCGTTGCCTCAGCCAACTACACAATACTTGACCTGCTTCCCTGTCCAATAGACCTTTGGATTACTCTAGAATAGACCCACGCAATCTTCATTTATGGAATCTTATCCTCTTGCTAGCAGTCCCTTCACCCAACACTCCCTACTTGAGTGCTTCCCTGCTTGTTAGCAATGCCCTGTTATTAAGCTCGACCTATTTTATTGCCAAGGGGTTTCACTTCCAAGGGTGCCTCTACACCACTGCATAGGCACTTTCATATGCATCAATACTCTTATTTTGAACTAGTACTCACCTTTAGAATGTATCTTTAACATCTGGAAATATTTTTACAAAATTCACTTGTTTTGGAAAACATTCACATTGAGCAATTGTATAGCTCATAGATTCCAATTGCCTTTTTTCTTGTATAATTATAACACAATTACATGCCCCCTAGGAGAACCTACTCCTACTATCATATTGTCCCCCGGATTACCTTTCCAATGGCTATACTCATGCCTCATTCTAATTTATGAGCTCCAAGTTATGGCTTCCTGAAATTTTCATTTCTGCTCAATTATGCATGTCAAGTCCACCAATCACTTTCCTTTTGATTCCTTCATAAATCTCCCACTCAAACCTAAAATATGAGTGGATATTTGGATTATCATATCCAATAGATTTCCAATGACAACTTTCTTGCTCAATTCTAAGCATTGAGCAGAATGTTATATCCAATTGAATATTGTTAATTCACCCCTTTTACGCACCTGCTCCCAACTGTAAAATAATCTCAAACACCAACTTTAGCCACCTACAAAGGTAAATATGTTAAGAACCAAGGAAACTTTTGTATGAGACACAGGTAACACTAATGACAGGGAATTCACAGCAACTCTCAAAATTATCAATCTAATGTTCCAGTGAAACTATTTATCTCCCAAACTGTGCACTTCTTGAAGAACTTCACTCAACCAAGGTTGTCTATATTGATGAGTATACAAAACGTCGAGTAAACAATTTTTCTATGTTTTCCATCTGGGGACCTTTTTCCTTCAAAAATCCCCAAAAAGTGGCCTGGAATAGTGTATTTTGGCCTATTTTGATATCTCCCCTCCAAACTCCTTGGAATCTGGCCAATCCCTTCACACGTTGTTTTTATGTCTATTTTTTTGACACTTTGTATAATTTTTAGCAGTAACTGCGCTCCTGCCACTAAGCTTGACCTTGATCTTTAAAAACATGTAATTTGCATTTTACGGAAAATCAGAGCATAATTGGTCAGTGGCCCTCTCTGGCATTACTATAAACCTCAACATTGTGAACAAAACCCATAAAATTTTATCTTATTCTAAGTTATTATGCTCCTATTATGGACAAAATGTGATTTTGGCTCCAGCCTTTTTTTTAGACTATAGGATAATTTTCCCTATGTGGCATCTTTGCTGACGCGACTACTAATGTGGCCTTTTGGGTCCACATGGCACCCTAAGGTGATGGAATATCATCCTCCTAGCCACCCTAGCCCTGCCCTGTCAGCCTCCATCATCTTCCTCCTTCCCAACACCCTTCTTATTTTCTTTCTTTTCGAAGCCCACGCGCACACTAGTGTTGTATCATGCACCAATATTCAGCGTGCACAAGTGCTACACATGCAACATAAATATTTAGTGCATGTACCGTGCACTAATGTTAAGTGTGCACAACTATTTCCGCACCGCACAGTGCCAATATTTAGTGCACACAACATGCACCAATATTTCGCACACAGCATGCACCAATATTTCACACACACCGCGCAACGCCAATATTTAGCGCACACACCGTACACCAATATTCCGCACACACCGCCATTATTACATTGTGCAATGCCAATATTTAGCGAACACACCACACACCAATATTTCACACACCGCAACACCAATATTTAGTGCACATATCGCACACAAATATTCCACATGCACCACTAGTGTCACGATGCACCGCACAATGCCAATATTTAATGCATACACCGCACACCAATATTCTGCATGCACCACTAGTGTCGTGTCGCGCAACGCCAATATTAAGCAGACACTGCACACCAATATTCTACACGCACCACTAACATGACACGGCGCAACGTCAATATTTAGCGCACACGCGCGCACCAATATTCAATGTGCACAACTTATATATCGTGCACCAATATTCAATGTGCACAATTTTTATACCGCGCACCAATATGAATTTTGCACAACTTTTGTATGACGCACTAATATTCAATGCACAAAACTTTTATATTGTGCACAAATATTCAGTGCACACAACTTTTATACCACACACAAATATTCAATGAGCACAACCAATTTTTCACTGCACAGCACCAATATTCAATGTGCATGCACTGCGCACCATCAATTATGCACCATGCAATGCCAATATTCAATGTACATGCACTACGCACCAATATTACGCGTGCACCACTGATTTTGCACTATGTGGCGCCAATATTTAGCGCACACAAGTCCTTTTCTTGTTTAGCTAAAACAATTTCCATATTTCTAGCTCATGACCATCGCAACCATCATGAAAATGCCTGACTCATCTATCTAAGACAAATTCAGTCGCTTGGAAGTTGAAATGACCCTTCCATAACAACCATTCTAAGTGCAGTTCCTACTTGAATTTTTCTTAGAAATTTGAGAATTTTACTCATATTTTTTTCGTTTTCCCCAAATTCGGCACAACTCAAATGTTGAGATGATGAATTTACCTACTTCACGTTAATCTCAAGCCCATACCATTCTGGTGTTGAACCAAAAAACTATGATACCACTTTGTGGCGTACCCAACCCCTAAGTTGAGTCTCGTCACTAGAAAAATGACTTTGCCTACTAAATATGAAATTAAAAATTCCCCATACATATAAGAGAAAACCAAGGGACAATAAGCCCACAAAAATTACAGCAAAACAATATGTTGATTTATTCATGCATCTAACAACATTTATAAAAATATGAATGCATCCAGAAAGAACACAGCAAACACACATAGCATTCAAATATTCATTTACACAACAGAATAATCATAATAAAACAACATAACACTTATTTGTTTATAAATCTAACCAACTAGCTACATACGAAGGATGAACCTTCCAGTCATAGGCATTGTTGTTCATTTTCTCTCAACAACAGGCCACCCCCAAGTTGAGGCTATGATTCCATAAGGAGATCTGGCCCTCTTGGTTATCCACTCATCACACTCAGCAACCCAAAATCCAAGTTCTACTCCAACAACAATTCAAATCCGCCAACTCTCTTCCCCACAACCTACACAACCCAAGGAATGTAACTCCTTCACTGCTCTCAATCCATCGAACTATACCATTCATTTATCAAATCTTCTAGTGCACTCGGTTGGCCAGGAAATCTTCAATGGGGACACTAGGAAGTCTCAACTTCTCTATGAGTGCTCGCAACAGCCTTCACAAGACTCTTGAGCCATCTTCTCAATAGGAAAACATACTACAAGCCTACAGCCTGTTTTACAGACACACGAGTCACATTTACATCATAAAACACAACCCAGTAATGGTTGCCTTCAAGAACGGCATGGTTGGTGCTCTTTGTAGCACTCAGCTCCTCTCTTGTTATCCAAAAATTGCAAGTAAAAACTCTCTACTTTCTGCATTTGACTCACATTCTTCCCAAGAATGATTATACTTCAATCCCATGCTCCCAATAACTATGGGATGTGACCCCTCACACCCACCCTCTTACATGAGTTTACTGATTGGCTTAAGGAACACTCAACAACAAATAGAAGGTTATACACAATGATGATAATTTTAGGAATGTGGGTTGGATTAATACCCATGAATATTTCCCCCTTTGACCCCTGTCTCTTGTGGAATCATATCCCCCCATTGTTTTCATCCATATCGTATTGCAGCTAGTGATTACCACTTTTATTAATCATTTCAATGTTCATAATATACAATTTGGTGCTCTGACATATTAATAAATGTAAGCTCTTTGCCACAAACATGTTGGCTCACCAGCCTAAATGACATTTATACAATTACATTATAATTTGTAGGAGTTAAAAATGGAGATGTTACAAAATCAATTTTTTTTGGCTTGTGTCCTAGATCCACCCGAAATCTGAATAAGGGGATCTTAAGCACACCTAGAATACATTTGTGATGGTGTATGCTTCTGATGCTACTCTCTTTTATGTCTTGTTTTGACATAATTACACTTGAAAATTCATCATTTAATGCAACAAACATGGAGTACAAAGCAAGTTAATGAAATTCAAGCACATACACTTAAACAAGCACATGTGATCAAACACCTACAAGCATATTCAAGCAATCAAGTTGTCAATTTACATCACCATTCAATGACAAAATCTACATCATAATTAATTTCAATCAATTCAACTTCAAAAGCAACATCAATTTTATGGAATGTATTTGAAATAATTCTTTTTTGTAAGTGTAAAATCGAAAATCAAGTTAAATTGTAATTATTGGGTGCATTCTCGATTGAACCCAATGCTCAAGAATTGATAGAGTCGTTATAATTACGATTCTACAATGAATTGTTTGAGTCGTTGAATTGTATACAGGGTGGAGTTGCAAGAATCTCTTCTTTGTTGTTGAGTCTATTGTACTCTGGACCTGCCTGCACAAGGACTCATTCAGTTTTTTCAAATGGAGCGAAGTCTCGAATTGTTAGAGTTACCGAATACTCTAATAATTACCATTGAAGACAACACAATCTCCATTCACAAATATACTCTCAAATCAGTTCTAACTTGTTTACAAGTGACACAAGTTAAAGTTAAACTTCTTCAAACTCATACTCAACTTCTTCATAATGAGCTCCAGCAAAAGAATCTTCAACATTCTGAACTAGTTTTTGTTTAGAATAACCTTCTTTTTTATGTATGATGATTCAAATCAAAAGCCCACTCATCAACAACTCAATTAAATAACTTCAATTGTAGATGATGAAATTGTGCATGATCAAGTTCAATGTAATCTTTCCAATTGCATTGTGAAGCCTTGGAAATAAATACAATTCAACAAAAATTGACATGGTTTAGGATATGACAAAGACAACAACTTTCATACCTAGATTACTCCAAATCGCTTAAGTTTGTGAGTGGAAGATTTCTTGATCAAAAGACATCAAAAACAAATGAGATTAATGGTAAGTTGAAGAAAAACTTGAGAGCTTGCATTGTCAAATAACTGGTCACATGGAAGATCAAAGTTTTTATCTCCATCCTTTTCATCGTTGTGGTAAGAATAATCATTCAATGGACAAATGCTCCAAACGAAAGAAAAAAATGCAAGATTAAAGATTCACTATGGGTGGATCAATCTTTGGCAATGACCATCAACATCCAAGAAGATATATCAATCTTATTGTATAATTTAATGTCGAGTAAATGCAAATTTTGCAGCAGACAATGAAATGAGTATGGTACTCCCTTGCACCTCAAAGGAGAGAGTACAATGTTGAAACACTCATGCATCTTAAGAGGGGGAGTCCAAAAATCAAGTGAAGAGGGTTAGTGGTCAATCAAAAACCACCAAATATAGTTATGTTGTCTCTCCTTTCAGTAGACAAAAGGGGGAACATATATGGTTGTCAAACTTCAAGTTTCAACAACAACAAACAAATCGTCAGATGGGCAGCAACAGTATGTAGATGGCATACTTCAACGAACAAATCGTCAAATGGGCAACAACAGTCTATAGATGGCAGACTTCATCAAACAATATGTCAAATGGGCATCAACAGTCTGTAGATGACAGACTTAAAATTGTCAGATGGGCATCCATAATCTATAGATGACAGAGCTGGACAAAACATTAAGGATTGGAATATTGATTGTAGCTTGGCATTTGATTGAGTTGTCAAACATTTTTAGGGATGTGTCAAACTTGTGGTTGATTCAATTTTGTGTTCGCAACATCCAACTTTGGCGATTTTTCAAGTAGTTATTCATTTAAGCACAACTCAGGAGTTTCAGCATGAAGACTTGGAGATAGTAACAATTTATGTACCCGCTTTGTTGGTATTATTATTCGGACTTATGATTGAAGGGGGGAATGTTAGCCTATGACAACCTATACAATCATCACCTTTGTATATTTCACATTATAGGATATAATTGTTATTCTAAGTGTGTTCTAGATCCTACTTTGTCTACTCCTATCTTATATCTTAATGAAGTGTTGATGTGATAGAAATTCAAATGGTTTCACCTATGTATTATATATTTGTATCATTGCAATGAATACAATATGTGAGATGGCTTGAGGCCTTTTCCGCCAATTTCTTGTCCTGGATTTCGTTTTATTTCTTATCAGCCAAGGTCGAATGAGGTTATCTGAGTGGAAGATCAAATACTCAAACTCCACTAAAAAACATTGTGGTTGCCATCTTCTATTTTTAGGGGGGTATATGTTGGTATTGCTAATTTACAATTCCTAGGACTTCTTACCTTCCAATGGATAAAGGGGAAGATATTAATGATGATTGTCAAACTTCAAGTTTTGAAGTCTATTTAGTTTGATTTTAAGGATTATAATTTATTCAAAATAATGAATTAAAGATTTGATGATTTTGGCATGAATCACTTACATGGAATTTTTGGATTTCTCAGGTTGATCTTCAAATACTATTTGCCAACACAAATAAACACTTGGCATTTTTTAGGATATTAACATAGATGATATTTTAATGAATCATTTTTTTAGAATTATTCTAAATTTTTTAGGATATTGGCATAGACGATATTTTGATAAATGGTTTTCCATTTTGGCATTTGACGATTTAATCACTTATTCTAGAAGTGTGACATGCATGGTTTGCATGGTTGTTCGACATGTTTGATCGACATTTTGGTTTTAGGATTTGAGACAATACTAGTGGTTCACTTGGTTTACTTCTCAACGTTTTTTGGCAGGATTATGATTCACTCATTTTTAAATCATTCACAGGTTACATTAAGAAAGTTTTTCTAGACATAGGATTAGGATGTTGATCAACACTTTTTCTATCAACTAGATTATTGACAAATTTTGTGTCGATTTCTAAGAACAATTTGTGAGCACATTTGTTCACTTGATAATCTTCAAACTTCACAGGGATAGTAGCAAAGGACATATGATTATTCTGCATTTTTGCTTGGCACATTGGATTGTCAAGAATTTTTAGGATTCAAGATGTGTAAGACTTGCAACCAATGCACTTCTCATCAAAGTTTGCTCTCATCAGTTTTGGTTTGCATCAATGAACACTTGCAATTTATTGGACTCATTTGTTGCATAGTGAAATTTCCAAAGTTGGTATTTGACATCCACCTTTGATGGTTTTTTAAGTGTATTTTCATTGAGACTTTTGAGGTTTCAAACCATAAGTATCGAGTTAAAGACTTGAAAATGTTGTCAACTTTTGCACTAGTCTTTGTTCCCTAGTTAGTACACTTATATTGATTTAAGAGTGAGGAGGGGATTATTAGTTGTTTTGGCTCCTAATCCTAATTCCTTGACCACCCTTATGTTTACCTTGGGATATAGTGTTTATCCTAGGTACTTGGTTATGGGTTAAGGTTAATTATTATAAGGTGCCTTATGTTTACCTTGGGATATAGTGTTTATCCTAGGTACTTGGTTTTGTGTTAAGGTTAACTATTATAAGGTGCCTTATATTTACCTTGGGATATAGTGTTTAGCCTAAATATTTGGTTTTGTTAAGGTTAACTATTATAAGGTAGTTATGATTACTGTACATCATTATATGAATATGATTGATATTGGCTTTTAGCATTTTCTATCACTTTATTTCTTACTTATTTCTTAAGTATTTTTTTATTGTTTATAATCTTTCAAAAACAACATAAATAATTAACTTCATCAAATATTTATGTTCTACTCTAAGCCATGTGCATATAATAAGAACAGAATTAAATACAAATGGCACAACAAATGGAATCATTTTTCGGTTTTGAAATAATTAATAAAGCAATTAAATTCCATTAATTTATTTTAGAAAACTAAATAGTCAATGTTATCGCACAGTTTGTAGGAAAGGTTTAAGTAGCTTGAAGTCAAGGCTCAAACTGGTGTAACAGGAGCTTCCCCACCCACTGTCACCTCAATGGGGAGCTCTTTCTATTTAGGGTGGCTAATCCCAAGGGAGACGTCCCTAGTAATCTGGGGCGTTGAAGGAAAAAGGTCAAAGGTTTTAAGGCTCTACGGTTGAGATAAGCTTTCCCTTCACAGATTACTGTCAAATGGATAGTCAAAGAGAAGATATTCCACTGAATGGCACCTGTTTGCGAGATAAGGAAAATAAAACTAAAAGAATGTGCTGCAGTGGTTAGTACTTCAAATATTAATGACTATCTTTAACACATATGAGCAATATTAAATGTAATTATTGACGAAGTCAATGATTGCAAATAAAGGCAAGGGGTTTTAATACTTCTTCAATAAGTACAAAATGATACTTGCATTCAATGTATAAAATCAATCCTTATTATATCACAATGCAATAAATGTGCTCATACACCAATATTGTTGCTGCGTCACTATGCAGATTTAAGGTGACGTCAGCCCTACTATTAGGTTAATTTTGAAGACAATGAGAGGAACGTTTTGTCAATTAAACTTATGAATATGATTAATAACTCAAAGTCTATTAAATAGATGACTATACCACAATGTTTTAAAGCCAAAACAAGGGTTTAAACAAGTATGATGTCACCTTAGGGTTAGGGTAGGTTAGCTAGACAAAGAGGTGAACGTTTTGCTAATTGAGCCAATGGAATTGTTCAACACCTCTATGGCTATCAATGGATGACTCAGCCGCAACTTTTAGACCAAACAAAAGTTCAAAATAGGGCAAGACGTCATCAGCAATTAGGGTTAGTTTAGACGCTAGGGTTAGTAGGGTTTTCAAATTAAAAACTTAAAAAAGGTTGTTTTAAACACAAAGAGCTCAACGTTTTAGTTTAGACTAGTGCCTTGGGTTAATGGAGTCAAATGGAGAAAGGCTAATGGCTTGGAAAGACTTAAACCTAAGGACGGGAGGGTTAGGTTTAATGGTGCTGCAAT
>ML779501.1:937166-1017533 GCA_009831015.1 Picea engelmannii | reverse complement strand
GAACATGGTGAAGATCATCCAACAAGGTTATGAAACCAACTTCTTAGAGAATTTGAGTTCTAATACCAACTATCATGGACCTAAGAGTCTTGACCAAATTTTTACTTTTTGTCATCTCCGATGTGTGGCATTGCCTTTCCTCAACCACAGTGGCTTGACTAACTTGCGCTTACTATACACAAGATACACATATTTACTTAAGGTATACCCATGACTTCTCCTTAAGATACACTAAGTTAGATGCACATCTATGTCCAACACAAGAAAGTTCACCCAACAATAAAAATTTAATCCAACCCTTGAAGCAACCATAGGCCTACCTCTTGCAAATCCTATCTTATTCTTCTTCTCACCCAACTAATGCAATTCGTCCTACTCTACCTAACCCTGGACTCAGACTGTAAAGCTCCTTTACACTAAAATGAATGACCAATGCTTACTCTTCTACATATTATCACCATTAAGGTGTCATTTTATATGAGACTTTTCTTAAATTAAAACCTTATATTTATTATATAGATGTTGTTATGATTTGTTTTAATTCTTTTATTTTAACATAAACTTATTTTAATACTTTGATAAATTATTAATATTAAATTTTAACCTACAATAAAATAATTAATTAAAAATATATGAAAATATAATAAATTATTAATATTAAATGTTAACCTTAAAAACACATTCATTAAAAAAAAATATGCCAAATAAATAAGAGTGTAGATTAAAGATGGAAAGGTAATCTACATTATCCATACACACAACATATTGAACCGAACTACTTTGTCCATCGAAAATAACTTACTATATATTTTTTAATAATTAACCAATACACTGAAAATAAAATAAAAATGAGAAGCAAAATAGATTTAACGTGAATTGTTTCCAAAATCTCATTTTCATACTTGTTTTTCTTTTCAAACAAAATATAGTACATAATGGAGACCAGACGCGTAGATTGGAGAATTGATAAGCCATTTCGTGGTGAGGGAAGTGCAGTTCACTATGTAATGAATGAATTCCACACCTTACAACAAATAATCAAAAGAGCTGACAGTTAAAAAGAAATAAGTGATCCTTAGCGAAAAGGAGCAAGGTGCGATAATGGATGCCGGCTCCACTGTCCTATTCAAATATCATCTTCATAATAGGTCGACTGGTCAATATCTCTTAACACTTAATCCCTTGATCTTGGCAATTACCCTTCTTGTCCAGCGCTTGCCTCTGGGCGTGACCAACCGCTCATAATCCTTCTGGGAAGCGTTAACTCAGATGGGAAAAATGTTGAGGCAGAAGGAAATACTTGTTTCCCACCTCCAGTTTCTCATTCGGAGTGGGAGTGGCAGATTAGATGGTGAGGGAATTCCTGAATGATTTGGCCAGCATGGAGGGGAATTCCTGAATAGTTTCCTTTGTCTTCTTCATGTCCACCGCCATGCACGACACATACTTACCCATTCCTTCGTTCACTGAAAGCACAAGGTCGGATCGTGCGGCTCAGATCGTCAGGCCGTCGGATCTGTGCCACGTACGTGGAGCTATCGGTACCATTTTCGCCGTATGGTATGTTAACCAGATCATTCGATTTTTGACACGTGGCGTGGATCCAACGGTTAAATCCAGAAGCTTCTGTCTCGCCACATAGTATGCATCCAATGGATATATCCTGCTACTAGTGTCACGCCACGTGGCATTCATCCAACGACCCAATCCAAGGGCTCTAACCTCGCCACGTGGCATTCATCCAACAACCCAATCCAAGGGCTCTAACCTCGTCACGTGTTTTCCATCCAAGGGATGCAGACTCGCCACATGGCGTTCAACCAAGGGCCCAATCCAACGGCTTCAGAATCACCACATGGCGTAAATCTAATGGCCAGATCCAAGGGCTGTAGACTAGCCACGTGGTGTGAATAACGGATCAATCCAAAGGCTTGGAATCCCCACGTGGCGTGAATCTAACGGCTCAATCCAAGGGCTGGGGAATCCCCACGTGGTGCGAATTTAACGGCCCAATCCAAGGGCTATGGACTTGCCATGTGGCATGCATCTAACGACAAGATCTAAGGGCTCAGAACTCGCCACGTGGTGTACATCCGACGGCCAGATCTGGCGGCTGTGATTGAGACACATGGCGTGCATCTGACGATCGAATCCCGCGACTGTGATGTCGCCATGTAGTTTGCATCTGACGGCTAGATCGGGCAACTGTGATCTCGCCACGTTGCTTGCATCCGACGGTTGTGATCTCACCAAGTGGCACGCATCCAACGACCCAATCGGGCGGCTACGATTCGGCCACGTGGCGTGCATCTGACGGCCAAACCCGAACGCTGTTATCATGCCACATAGCGTGCAACCGATGGCTAGATTTGACCGTTGTGATATCTCCACGTGGCGTTCATCCTACGGCTTCAATCCCACCGTTCCCACGGCTGATGCAGCGATGTCAAACTCTGCTTCAGGAAATTGCCCACCGCGGCAGCGCCCTCCGGATATATTCGACAACCATAGATAGAATGGGACAACCATCGATTTGATAACTCTGTTATTTGTACAATCACTAATTCCAGGTTGGTAGATGGCTTTCGCTATTTTTACTGTTCCTACGCTCCTTTACCGCTAGGTCGTCAATTCTCTGGCAGCCGTCCACCGGGAGCTCACGAAGGAAGCGAAGTAGCAGCCCTCGCTAGGTCGTCAATTCTCGCTCATTTACCGCTGGGTCGTCAATTCTCTGGATCCATCGTAGGCGGATTCTACCCATCGAACAGGAGTCTGATGAAGATTGTATACATTTATGACTTTGTGTTTGCGAGATGGAGCCGCGGAGCTGACATGCCTACACCTCGATCCTTCTTTGCCTGTTGTGTCTCTTCTTCCACCGGACTTGTCTACGTCGCTGGCGGGATCAATGAGCATTTCAACCGTCAACGGGGCAGTGGATTGAAGTTAACGGTGATGGTGGGGAAGGCTGTGCGGGCATGGTCGTATCTGCAGCAACCGTGGAGATTTGAATGTTGTAGCTTCAACTAAACTATATGTGGTGCAAAACAATATGGAACCGGATTTAAGAAACGATATTGGATGTTTGTTTTAACTGGGGATATGGGGAAACCACGTATCGGTGGTGAAATTTGAAGAGTCGTTTTTAATTTCAGTTATAAGGGTATAAATTCATGGATCACTTTCACGATGAAAAAGATTCCAGAAAGTTTATATTTTATTTCACAACAATAAATTAACGATACACTTCATAAAAACATAAGTTAAATAAAATATTGCATTTTCAATTAAATTTATGTTTTGTATAGAAATTAGTAAATTCAAAATATCATCTTTAATATTTATAAAGTTAATTGCAAAATAACACAAATTGCTTAATTATAGAAGAATTTTTATAAATTTAAAAATGTTTCCAAATATTTTGTTTGTTACATTAGAAAAAATATATATTTTGTTTCCAAATATAAATGTTTACAAATATTTTGTTTGTTACATTAGAAAAAATATAAATTTAAAAATGTTTCCAAATATTTTGTTTGTTACATTATAATATATTTGATGATTGAAAAAAATATATTTTTTACTATCCATATTGTTTATATAATTCTAAATCTATTAGCTAATTATTGAATCAATTTAAAAACATGTATTTGAGAGTCATCAAATAAAGGAGTCATTTCATCAATCTACTCATTTTTAATTACTATTTAATTGATTGCAACAATAAAAATATTTAAATCCAAATTTGATGACTTAAAGCTTTCCAAATCAAACACTTAAAGAGATTTTATTTCATGTTTCTCAAAAAGAGAAGTAGATGCTCTACAAATCAAAATCTCTTCATTATTCCAGTTAATAGTGAACATATGAACTTGAAATTAACATAAATAACTAATAATTCAAAGACACATTATTGGATATAATGAAATAGGCTTATCCATAATGAAATACAAGTACAATTCAAGTACAATGAGAATTCAAAGAATATCTTTGAAGATAAAAAATGTTCCACAAATCCAATTTAAGAATAAAGGGTCACTATGATATTAACGCCAAGTTTTTTAGCATGCTATGGATGGTTCAAAAGAAAGGAAATACCAACATAATTCAAATCACTGAAATCAATCATAGAAAGAATTCAAATAATACCTTCTATAAAATAGGAAAAGTACAAATCAATTCACTGTTGCAATGAACAACAAACACATTGATCAAAACATGAAAAGTAATGTAAAAAATAGATAATGACAATACATCCACATTTTTGGTGATTCCATAGACTGTTAAAAATATTTTAGAGTAAATAAACAAATTGCTAGACAAGATTGAGTTTAAACTTTATTCATTTTCCATTCAAATCTAATATAACATCTACAATTGAGTGTCTGTAATTGTGGAAGTTGTAATTGTGGAAGTTAGAAGGGTATGCAGAAGATTTTAGTTTATTTCTTTCGTTCTATTCAGTAGAAGCTCAAACTATGCTTTGCGTTCTTTTTGGAAATAGCCATATCTATCTTTGCACATAGTGTCTTTATCTTTATTTTGCGAAAGGAATTTTGAATCTTTCCACGGTTTGGAGAAAATATTTATTTTTTAACAGTTTTGGTGGATTCCGGTAACACAATCGAGAAAACCCTAAAACTTTGGTTGATTATTCTAATTTATATTTTGATAAATTTGATATAAAATAGAAAGGAAAGTTTAGATATAAATTTGATTTTAAAAGAGTTAACATAATTTGATATAAAATAAAAATGAAAGTTTAGATATAAATTGGATAAGTTTAGATGTAAATTAGATTTTGAAAAAATTAACACCACTGTAAACTTATGCTTACTTAGAAAAAAACTTAGGAAAAAACGTATGAATCTATATCAAAATAGTCTCTTTGTTTGATGGTGAGTTCCTATTCATATTGTTTTGCTGTAGTTTCAGTGAAAAACGTTTGGACTGTTGTAGCTTCTCTACTGGCGGCATGACCGGATTTTTTGGAAGCGCATGCAACCTTGGAGATTTGGATGTAATTAATGAAATAAAGTGATTTTGTTTGTCTGAGTGTTTTGTTTTTGTTTTTTTTTTTTTAATAATTTCTGGAGAGGGAGTTTTTAGAAAAAAATAAATAGTAAATCATTTCTTTCTTAAAATTAAAATTTAAGAAATTAATTTGAATATTTATATAAATAAAAAATTATTAAAAATAAAAAAAATTCAAAATTTTTAATAATATAATATAATATAATTTAATTTAAATTTATAAAAATATATATATATATATATATATATATATATATATATATATCTTATTTTTTTCTCTGAATTTGAACTTATAACCTTTTAAAACCTATAAAAAAGAAATACATATTATTAACTATTAACTATTACATTACATGTTCTTAACTATTATAATATTACATTTTACATTTTCTTAACTATTATAATAGATGTTATTCACACACATTTCTTATTGTTTCTCTTTAAATCATTTAAAACCTTATTCTTTCCTTGTCTGGTTTATATATATTATTTAATTAATAAATAATACCTTCAATGACACATATTTCTTATTGTTTCTCTTTAAATCAAAACCTTATTTTTTCCTTGTCTGGTTTATATATATTATTTAATTAATAAATAATACCTTCAATGAATGTATAACGAACCGCACGAATGTATAACCAACTTTTTTGCCATTGAAAAATAGTATGTGAAAACCCACTTCATGGTCTGAGCGATAATGGATGCCGGCTCCACCGTCCTGTTCAAATATCATCTCTGAACACTTAATCCCTTAATATTGAAGATCAGCTCGTGGCAATTACCCTTCTTCTCGAGCACTTGCCTCTGGGCGTGACCAACCGCTCATAATCTTTCTACCCTTCTTCTCGAGCACTTGCCGCTCATAATCCTTCTGCAATTCTGGAGAATTGCTGCCTCCCGTTCGATACTGCGCAGAGAGGCTGATATGCTACCACTGGTAGTACTTGGTGATATTAAGGAAGCGTTAACTCAGACTGGAAAAAATGTTGAGGCAAAAGAAATACCTGTTTCCCACCTCCGGTTCGTCGTTTGGAATGGGAGTGGCAAATTAAATGGTGAGGAAATTCCTGAATGATTTGGCCAGCGCTGAGGCGAATTCCTGGATAGTTTCCTCTGTCTTCTTCATGTCCACCGTCGTGCAGGACGCATAGTTCCACATTTTTTCACGCACTAAAAGCACCAGGTCGGATCGTGCGGCTCAGATCGTCAGGCTGTCGGATCTGTGCCACGTATGTGGAGCTATCCGTACCATTTTCGTCGTACGGTTCGGTAACAGGACCATTCGATTGTCGACACGTGGTGTGGATCCAACGGTTAGATTCGGCAGCTTATGTCTCGCCACGTGGCATGCATCCAATAGCTCGATCGAGCGGTTCTTGTTGCACCACGCGGCGTCCATCCAACGGCTAGATTCGACAGCTCTTGACTCGTCACTTGGCATGCATCCAACGGTTAGATCCAGCTACTCTTATCACGCCACGTGGCATGCATCCAACGGCCCAATCCAAGGGCTCTAACCTCGCCACGTGTTGCTCATACAATGGCTGTAGACTCGCCACGTGGTGTTCAGCCAAGGGTCCAATCCAACGGTTTGAGACTCGCCACTTGGCATAAATCTAACGGCAAGATCCAAGGGCTACAGACTAGCCACGTGGCGTGAATCTAACGGCTCAATCCAAGGGCTGTGGAATCCCCACGTGGCGTGCATCTAACGGCAAGATCTAAGCGCTTTGGACACGCCACGTGGCGTGCATCCGACGGGCAGATCTGGCGGCTGTGATTGAGACACGTGGCGTGCATCCGACGGGCAGATCTGGCGGCTGTGATTGAGACACGTGGCGTGCATCCGACGGTCAAATCCTGTGGCTTTGATGTCGCCACGTAGCTTGCATGTGACGGCTAGATCGGGCAGCTGTGATCTCGCCACGTTACTCGCATCCGACGGCTGTGATCTCACCAGGTTGCGCGCATCCAACGGCCAAATCCGGCGGCTACGATTCGGCGACGTGGCGTGCATCTGACGGCCAAATTTGACCACTGTTATCTCGCCACATGGCGTGTAACCGATGGTTAGAGTAGACCGTTGTAATCTCACCACGTGGCGTTCATCCGACGGCTTTGATCCCGCCGTTCCCACCGCTGATGCAGCTATGTCAAACTCTGGTTCACGAAATCGCCCGCCGCCCTCCAGATATATTCGATTTGATAACTCTGTTATTTGTACAATCATGTACCAGGTTGGTAGAAGGCCATCCGTCGTCAATTCGCTAATTTTACTGTTCCTCCGCTCATTTACCGCTGGATCGTCAATTCTCTGGCAGCCGTCCACCGGGAGGTCACGAAGGAAGCGAAGTAGCAGCGCTCGCACGACACAACTTAAATATTAAATATTAAGTTAACCGCCGCTTATTGTATTTTGGTTGAATCTGTTTTCCTTAATCAATCTACGAAGATGATGATACATGTCATCAACATACTCATAAACATGTTGTTTTAAATATTTGAAATTAAATAAATAAAAATGAATAGTTTTATATAAAAAAAAATGTTCAATAAGTGATACCTCGTAAAAAAAAAAACGTCCGTTCATATACTTACTCGATGGAAATATTTATATTTAAATTAATAAAAATATTAACAATTTTGATAAAATAACCTGATATCAATTATGTCGATAGTTCACATATTACTTTTATTTTCCATTAAATCTTAACCACGTTTATTTTTATTATAATTTAAAATTATATCATTAATTTGTTTCAATTTGTTTCAATGGCACTTTCTTAGTATGATATAACCATATATGAATTGCTTTTCTCCATTATGAATAATGAAGATTTCTAGATGATCTTTTGTAGTAAATCGTTCTCTTTTAAATTGATTCTTAAGTTTTTTTCCTTTCTTTTTATTTATTTATTAGAGTAAATTTTCTTTGTTATCAACTTGAAGTTCTCTTTCCTTTTTACATTAATTTTGGAATTGATATCATGTCTGTTAATTTTCTTAGTTTCCATTAATGTGAATTGTTTTTCCTTCATACATAAATTGCAATTAAATGAATCACGATGCTTCTCTCATATGCTTTTATGGAAAGAGCTTTTATGGAAAGAATATTTGCTTTTGTTTTGGTTCAGCATCACCCTTGTTTCATGAGAGATTTCAATTGCTTTTTTTGTATGAGGTGTATTTACTTATAATTTGTGCACTTAACTTTCTAAAGCACCTATTCGCAAGTTAGTTGTTGTCACTGGCACCTCTCGGTGTATGTTGTACCATGGTAATTCATGTAAAAAAAAAAGCAAATTTGAAAGGGTAAAAGTTGTTTGACATTACTAAACAAAGATTTCATAAGCTAATAAGTCATATGTTAGATAGATATAAAGATGGATATATTTTATTAAAATGTCTACAAGATTAAATTGTTATATGGAACATTAAAGTTTAGATTTTGTGTATCCATTTTTAAAAGAATAATGTAAGAAATTACAGTATCTAAAA
This sequence comes from Picea engelmannii, assembly GCA_009831015.1. Lineage (NCBI taxonomy): Eukaryota > Viridiplantae > Streptophyta > Pinopsida > Pinales > Pinaceae > Picea > Picea engelmannii. The sequence goes on along the minus strand of ML779501.1, from coordinate 1,008,998 downwards.
CTAGTGTTGTAATGATAGTTCATGTAATAGTAAAAGGTGCATTACACTGAATTTGATGACAATATGCATTAGGATTCTCCATAAAGGTAGTCCGATGAGATTTAAAGCTTAATGAAATTGACCTTGGTAATGGCCACCCACCACTTCACAAATCAAGTCAATGTTCTCATTGAAGGTGGTCGTGTGAGAGAATCAATTTCGATCTTAGCAAGTAAAGTAGAGCCCACTCTTAGTGATGATGAATTATGAAATAACAGTAGAGAAAATCACTAATCAAGAGAATGAGTAATAAGTGAGTTAACTATCAAATTTGCCTCCATGGAATGTGGCTTGCATAAAAAAAGAATCTGCATTTTCTTTATTTTCACACACATAAAATGAAATTTTGAATATGTTGTTTCTTTCTTTTCACACACAAAAAGAAGCAATTCACTATATGATTATCAATTGTTGGTGTAGTTTATTGGCATCAAAATGATTAGAAAAAGTGTTTACATTCAAATTCAAATGACAAATCTTAAATTAACATTAAACATGTTAGGATAAATCTTCAAGATTTAACTAAATTGTCGAAGAAATGCATTGATTCTAAGGTAAGTTTTTAAAAAATGTTGGGAATGGTAAAGGAAGATATAAGAAAAATTATTCTTAATAGTCTCAAGATTTTGAGATGGGATATGCATAAATCAATGACGAAAGATATAAAGCTTTAGATAGGAGCCATCAACAGAGGAAATACACCAACGCTTATTCTTCACACTCACGACCTTCACAAATCAAGTTGGGTTCCTAGACTCTCGATGAGTTCTGCTACCAAACCCTTCCTCTAAGACTTGTGTCTCCTGCCCATTCATGGTCTCCATTCTATGTCTCCCTCTCGAGACCTGACTCTTCTCCCTTTTCCATTCATGCATCCCCTGCACGTAAAGTCCCCGGGAAGGTTCTCGACCTGTCCCTTTTCTTCTTTCAGAATACACCAATGGGTCAATCATGAGGACTTGTGGTGATCTCTCATGTTGTCCTCTAACTGATATCTTTCTACCACCTCAAGAAGCCTTCCATACTTATAGTCATTGAGGGTGGTTGGTTGCTCAACCACCAGTCCTTCCTAATTAACTAGTTTTCCTTGAAATCAGGGTTAAGGGAAATGATCATAATACTTCAACAAGGTGGCTTGGGGTCCTTTAGCTTAATAGAATCTCCTATCATTCCTATAGTGCTATCATGGTTAGTAATTTAAGCCTTCACCCCCATAGTCAGTTGTTGGCATTTACAATTAAACAATAATACAACTACAATATCTATGTGTCATTGCATGGAAATCATTAATCATGATTAATTACAAGTTGGGGGAAACAAGGGTCTTACACAGAGCTCATTGCAACGTAGAGTTGGAAAAACATGTGCTAAAAAATCTTCTTGAGTGAGACCCTAAAAAAGTTGGAATTTATGTGTTGATTGCAAACATCTATGTTGCTATTGAAAGGTGGGAGAATGTAAAAAAGGTAAGAGAAATGTTAAAAGACAAGGGGTTGAAAAAGAATCTAGGATGTTGTTGGATTGAAATTCATCCGGATTTTATGAGCAGAACGAAATAAATACAAATTATTAAAAGATGCTCAACACAGAATAACAAAGATACAATAGAACTAGTTTTCTATTCAATAAGGAAATAAGTTGAAACTGTAAAATGCAGCGAAAAACAAGCTTGTTGGAATGATGGCGGGGTATCTCTGAGAAGAGATGTGACGGCTGCACTCATTCGCAAGAAGATGATTACAATGAGGCTCTGAAGGCCTTTTTATAATAAAAAGGAATGTCAAAAACCCTAGACATCCAAAAACCTAACCCTAGGAGATGAAGCGCCAAAATTTATGTGGGCCCCATTTGGGTAAGTTAGTACATCAACTTCACGGGGTCGTAACTTTTGCATACGATCTCCGTTTTAGGTGCACGATAGCTCGTTGGAAAGATATTGTTGAGGAGACTCATTTTAGGGGCTCAATCAGATCCTTTAGCCATCATTTAAAAGCTCGATCCTGAAAAACCTTCATTTAGGCCCTCAAAATGTCTCGGGAAGTTAAAAACTGCTAAAAATAGTAAATTGCCAAAATTGCCAGAAAATTGTTTTGAGCGAGTTGGAAAAGGTGGGTGTCCAATGATATCCACCTAGATCAATCCTCCCTCCTTAAGAAGAAATGGTCTCCATTGCGTTGAGTCCCCTCATCAGATGAGGAAATTTCTACTGAATTTGGCCTCAAGTGAGCCACTTGCCTTGGTGCAGGAGCTGCCCTGCTTTGACGACTTGATAAAGCTGGATCCTTTGTTCTCGAGTTCCGTTGATCTGTGTGTCCAAAATATGATCACTGGATTCCTATTCCATGCAGCCAGGGTTGAGTTATGTTGGTGTAAACTTCTCTATTATCTCTGAGGTGTCCAATAATGGTGGGAAATATGGCCGAAGGAGAGCCACATTGAAGACTGGGTGTAGGCCAAGGAAAGGGGGAATGTTGAGTTCAAAAGCATTGTCACCCACAACCTTGGTGATGGTGTATGACCCATAACGGAGTGGGCGAAGCTTCCGATGGGGCCCTGTAAGGCGTTCTTTCTGCAAGTGAAACCAAACTTTGTCTCCCACCTGAAACTTACGTGGCACCTGATGTTGATCATGGCGCTTCTTGCACTTAGAATTAGACTTCTATAGAATATCCTGAACCTGTTGGTGGATGTGTTGGATCCGCTCAATGAACCGGGGGTCAGCTTTTGGTGGACCAGGGGACAAGTTGGCCGAGGTGGTCACCAGAGGTAGTGCAACATCTATGGGGCTGAATGGTTGGAATCCCAACCCCACCTGAAAGGGGATGTGGCCAGTTGAGCTATGCAGGGCTCGATTGTAGCTTTGTTGGACATAGGGAAGACTCTCATCCCATGTGTGGGGGTGTTTTGAATTGTACATGCGCAGGATATGTACGATCATATGATTGACGACCATAGTTTGGCCATTTGTCTGGGGGTGGAAGGCAGTGGATTTGGTGAGCTTGGTATCTAGCAGTGACCAGAGGCTCGACCAAAATGTGCTGAGGAACCGACTGTCACGGTCTGAGATAATGGTTTGTGGCATCCTAAAATGTACCCATACTCGTTCAAAGAAGATCTTGGTAGTGGCTTTTGTTGTGATGTTCTTCTTGTAGGCGGCTAGAATCACCATCTTGGAAAAGTGATCAAAAACCACAAAACCACAATCATTCCCCCTCTTGGTGGACGGGAGGCTCGACATGTAGTCCATTGAGATGGATTCCCACGGTCTGTCAGGAGTAGGAAGAGGGGTATACAGGCCCTGTTTATTAGTGGTCGTTTTGGCAATAGCGCAGGTGGTGCAGGAACTTATATACTTGCCTACATCCTATCGAAGTTTCGACCAGTAGAAATATTTATGTAGCACTTCCACTGTCTTTTCAATGCCAAAGTGTCCTGTCACCTGACTGTAGTGAGCTTCCCAAATCAACTTTGCGCGCTCACTTGATGGAACACAAAGATGGCCCAAATGACACAACAACCCATCTTGAATATGGAAATTAGCGACCACTGAGTTGGCACCCAACATTTGGTAGTTGGTGGAGAAGTCAGGGTTTGTCTCGTAGAGGTGGGGCCATCCAGAGGTCCTGTGGCCGCACGAGTCTAGCATTGTGGTTGACTGAGGAAATAAAAAACTCGATTGGTACTTCATGTTTTATACTTGATGTTGAGGTGGAACTATTGTAAGTATGTGGACCACTTTTGATGGTGGTCATTCTGCAATTTTCTTTGGGTCTGCATGAACTGTAGTGGCTTGTGATCAGTGTGGATGACTATCTCCTTCCCAAGAATGTAATGTCTCCACTGGAGGCAGGCTTGCACACTAGAGTACATTTCTTTTTCATCAGTAGGGTACTTACATACAACATCTAATAGTGTCTCACTATGATATGCCACGGGGTGGCTGTGTTGAGTGAGAACGACGCCTACAACATAGTATGAAGCATCTGTCTTGATCTCAAAGGGATGTTGCAGGTTCGGTAATGAAAGTATTGGGAATGAGCACAGATGCTTCTTCAATTCATCAAAGGATTTTTATTGGGACAGGACCCACATAAAGTTTTCCTTACTACCACCCCTGGTTACTTGGCTAAGGGCCCATGCGATATGAGAGAATCTCAACACGAACCTACGATAAAAATTAGCGAGGCCCAAGAAGCTCCGAAGTTCGGTGAGTGTCGTTGGGGCTGGCCAATCATGGATGACCTGTATCTTGGCTAGATCCACATGCACATCATGTCGATCAACGATGTAGCTTAAGTAATGGACCCTGTCCATGCCGAAGGAGCATTTTTCCAAGTTTGCATATAGTTTGTGCTGTCGCAGGGTGTGCAGAACCTACTGAATATGCTGCAAGTGTTCTGCCGAAGTCTTGTTGTAGATGAGGATGCCATCTAGATACACCACTACAAAAATATTGGTGAAAGGTTATAGGACTACGTCCATCATCCTCATAAAAGTTGTTGGAGCATTTGTTAAACCAAAGGGCATGACCAACCATTCAAAAAGACCTTATTTTGACTTGAAAGTGGTCTTCCATACATCTGTCTATTCTATTGGGACTTGGTGATAGCCATAATTTAGATCAATCTTACTGAAGTATTTGGCCCCCGTGAGATGATTAACGAGTTCGTCGATTCGAGGAATCGGGTATCGGTTTCAGACTGTGATTTTATTCAGGGCCTGATAATCAATGCAGAGTCGCCAGGTCCCATATTTCTTCTGCACCAACACGATTGGGCTCCCACAAGGTGATGAGATGGGATGTATGTGCCCCTTGTGGAGTAGTTCTTGGATCTACCTCTTGATCTCCCCATTTTCTAACAGAGAGGGACAATAGACTAGCCCATTAGGTAGTGGTGTGCCTGGGGTCAAATCAATGGGATGCTTGACCTATCAGTGCAAAGGTACCCCAGTAGGAGAGGAGAAGATATCTGAGTATTCTTCCACAACCTTATCCACTTGCTTCTGTTGTGTGGAGATATCGGTCATAGAGGCTTTGGATGTGGCTATGATATTTTTCTCACTTTGACAGTGAATCACGAAGAAGACAATTTTTTTGGTCTGAGAGATGACCTTCCTCCATTGCTTGCAAAAGATCAAGTAAATATCACTAGGAGGGACTGCCTCGGGTATCCTGTACAATTCCATGTTCAAAGTAATAAGAACACTACGAGGCCTAGACTCATATACAACATGACGTTTCCATAAATAAGGTTGGCCCAAAAGAACATTACAAACTTCGAGAGGAGCAACATCACACAATACCTCATCTTTGAAGGGATTGATGTCGTACGACAATTGACACTGTTGGATGACACAAAGATCGCTTCCTTGGCAGAGCCATCCAATGGTGTAGGGTTGTGGGTGCGGCGTTGTCGGTAGGGCCAACCACTTGACAACCTCTGCTAAGATGAGGTTCTCCTGGCTACCACTATCAATGACGAAGTGTAGCGGGGTGCCTTTTACCCACATATGTGAATGGAAGAGGCACTCACCTTCTTCTGGCTCGTCTGGTTCACCAGGTTGGATCTTGGTGGTAGCAACGGTGGCACTGGATTCCGTGTCAATGATCTGTCTTCCCCTTTCTAGTTCTAACTCAGAGTTAGAACCCACATCTGATTCAGAGGCTTTCACTTCGGCCACCAGTGACTGCTTTGAGCGACCGTTGATAGTTTTATGCCAAGGGATCTTATGGAAGTCACACCACTTCCCGATATCTTTTTTTGTCTTTCCGGTATCCTTCTTCGCTTATGACTTGGACTAGTTGTCCTGATACTATCCATCTTTGCTCTATCCTTTATTTTATGGGTTGGGGATGCCCCTTCCTGGCTTTTGCTGTGTGGGGTTCCCAGGCCCAAATTGTCGCGTCTTTTGTTTGAGCCTCTGCTCTATTTTGATGGCATATCGGTAGGCCGTGCCCAAGGATGAGATGTCCATAAATTCCATTTCGGTCTGGATGTATCTATGAAGAGCACCGTGATACTTGAGCACCAGGTGTCACTCTGAATCTTTGATACCCAACTTGGTGCATAAGGTATGGAAGATATGTGTGAACTATGGCACTGCTTGGTCTCTTTCTTGCTGCAGTGTGGTCCATTTGGTATACAAGTCGTCATAACTTCTGACAAGGTAGTATTGTTCCTTAATAACATCCCTGAAGGATTCCTGGGTGGTCATGACTGTAAATAATGAGGGTTCCTCTGTTTCCTTTTGCTCACAAAAATTTTCCCACCAATCTTTGAAATGGGGAACGACTTTAAGGAGTGAAAAAGTAATCTTTTCTCTATTCGAAAAGTTATGGACAAAAAAAAGCCTTCTAGTATATTCAACCACTTATCTACAGTATTTACGTCTATCTGACCTTCAAATATAGGAATATCAAACTTGATTTGTACCTTGAAGGGGGCGGCGCCTCCGCTCAAGGAAGATGCGTCGCCTGTTGGTAGTCGCCGAAGGATTTGCGTGAAACTATCCATCATCTCGTTCCTCTGTTGCGTGAGGGATTTCTCAAGCAACATTTTGAAAGGATATCTTGTCCCATCATCTTTCTTTTCTTGTGCCATGAGAGTTCGCTTGGGCGTGCGATGACTTTTTTCCTCAAGAGAAACAAGCTCGAGACCCAATTATTTGTACCCTGACCTCGTTGGGTACATGCATTAAGATGACAAGGAGTAGACTACTCTGATACCACTGATCCAGATTTTATGAGCAGAATGAAATGAATACAAATTATTAAAAGATGCTTAACATAGAATAACAAAGATACAATAAAACTGGTTTTCTATTCAACAAGGAAATAAGCTGAAACTATAAAATGCAGCGGAAAACAAGCTTGCTGGAATGGTGGTGGCTTATCTCTGAGAAGAGATGTGACAGTTGTGCTCATTTGCAAGAAGATGATTACAATGAGGCTCTGGAGGCCTTTTTACAATAAACATGAATGCCAAAAACCCTAGACATCCAAAAACCTAACCCTAGGAGATGAAGAGCCAAAATTCATGTGGGCCCCGTTTGGGTAAGTTAGTACATCAACTTCTCGGGGTCGTAACTTTTGCATATGATCTTCGTTTTAGGCGCATGATATCTTGTTGCAAAGGTATCATCGAGGAGATTCATTTTGGGGCTCAATTAGAGCCTTCAACTATCATTGGGAAGCTCTATCCCAAAAAACCTTCACTTAGGCCCTCAAAATGGCTGCGGAAGTTAAAAAATGATAAAAATAGTAAATTGCCAGAAAATTGTTTTGAGCGAGTTGGAAAAGGTGGGTGTCCACCGATATCCACCTAGATTAGAAATGAACTTATTAAAAAAATGTCACTATAGATGCTTTTGATGAAGGGTAGTGAAGTAGTGGTTTGAGGAAAGAAGTTCAAAGTATATAATTATGGCTACTTGTTAAGAATATTTGGGTGAGCACATAGACCATATCTATAAAGAACTATTTTTCCTCAGAACTGGAGTGACCTAGTCTAGTTGAGGTCTTGATTTTTACATTGTACACCTCAAGAAAGGACATGTAGTATTTTAACTTGTCATGATTATTGTTGAACATTGCTATCTAGCCCATTGACTTATCATTTTTTTTGGTCACTAGCCTTTGATGGATACGATTAGAGGTAGCTAATTATTGTTAGATGTGATCACTAGCCACCAACGCTTTTTCTTCATGAAGAAATTGAATGTCCTAAATTCGAGAGATATGGATCCATCGATAGAGGAAATACATGAGGAATTTCTGGTAGCATCTCACATGTAAGAAAACCAATTCCCAGTTGTCACAAAAAAATTCCAATTCTAGTATAGTCAAAGGGTCATTCCCAACATTTCCCCTTGCAAACTTTTAGCATTTGATGATTGCAAGAGACATAGAACATTTTTTAAAACAAATATTTGTGGTCAAAATAAATTGAGCACTTCCAAATTTGAAGGCAAAATATTAGCACTTAAAGAACTATTCCATATTTAAGGTTATTTGATCTCCAAAAGAGGCATCGAAGGATTTTGTTGAAAGCATCAACATCACAGATAAAACCAACCCAACCAAAGATTATGAGGAAGTCTTGAATCTTCATGGATTGAGGTAACAATCAACAGATTTCATCCATGTATAACAAACAAATCACCAACTATTCGAAAGACTTCATGAAGACCCTTGATTTTGTTGGATTTATCATATAAAAAATAGATTAAGTTTGAGTATTTTTAGAGTTAGGAGTTGACTCAAGGCCAGATCCTTGAGTAAGGTTATAAAAGGGGAAAATGTATGTTTAGGAAGGACTTTTTGGCCTGAATGTAATAGGAGACTGCTTAATAAAAATCTTTTGTTGCAAAAATAAGGAGATTATGAGATTTAACTTGTTAAGTTATGTTCTTTCTTGTGATTTGTTCCATATGTTACCATTAACCCTACTTCTTCAAGTACATTCATTTATGTTGTAAGTAATACAATTCAATACTAGCTTTGTTGCAACAACTTTAAAGTATAAATTAGAGCAAAATATTTCCTCTATTTTTCCATTTGCAAAACAAGACTTGTGTTTTGATTCTGTGTATTCATATTTAAAAAATTAATAGGCAATATAAGTGAATCCATTGCTATTCTTCTATTGAAGAGGAAGTTCTGATTTATCATTATTGGATACCCGACTTACCTATTCAATTTTGTTTTTCTTAGATCTACCATCCATTCTTTAAGATTTTAAATAATTTAATAAATGAGATCATGTCTCCTTATTTCTGATTTTGAATTATTGGAAGGCTCAATAAAACTAAGTTCAAAAGGACTGATAGATCAATTATCATTATTTACTTGTAAATGTGCTAGGCATTTCTCTTTTGCAACCAAGATAAATCTCTAGTAACAACAAGATGCATAGTTTCCTTGCGTTATGTAGACTGAGTTTGCTATTGCAGCATGAACATTGGAACCAAGACACCATCCCATGTTTACAAAATTATGTTTTAAAGGTGTAAAGGAATGGTTATATTAGTTGTTAGTTGCAAAGATACACCTAGTTGTTTTGAAAACAACAATATCATGAGTTTGATGGAAGTTGCGTTTTCGTTTTAATATCATTTATTTCTCACACAACAATATAATTTATTTCCTACACAAGAAAATTACTACTGACCACTTGTTGTGTTATTTACTATCTATGTCACTATGAATGGTCACCACAACCTAATCCTAGTGATAGCATAGATATTTCCCCATGTAATCTACTAGGTAGTGGCCTTTGGCATGGTCACTTGAACACTAAATCTTACTTTTCGGAGAGTGGATGATGTTTGGCATAGCATGGAGTAGTTGCAAAACAAATGGTGATTGAATACATGTGCCAGGTTACACAAAGAGTTGTGGAATGACTATGTAGATTTGTGGCAACATTTCATTTTGCATGTGGATAGTTGCGGAATAGATGGTTTCACAAAAGTTATTCTTCTTTCAACCTTCCTCTTTTCTCTCAGTGTCTATATGCATATGCCATAATTGTGCTTTATAGTTGCTGAGTGACTATCAATGACTCATAAAAGGTTGTGGAAGCTTTATTCTCCTTTGACTTGTTGACTTATTTTCTTATTTATGCACTGTATTGATTTATGGGAGATTTCATGATAATGAAATTGTCAATATAGAGCCTTGGAGGAGTTGTAGATCAACCTTGTGTGGCAAGATCCCAACTAGAGTGTTCCATTAAGTTTTATGATGCTTATGAGTTGGATAAGTCTAAGATTAGTTGTTGTAAAGGGATGTTATTTTTTTAGTTGTAGTTGCACCATATTAGGATAATGTTTCAAAGGGCCTAGGCTCAAGGCCATGGTTTTATATGTATCTCAATGGTCATTGGTTGGGGTTAGTAACTGATTATAAACTATTTTGCATGGGTGATTTGTGACACCATGGGTTTAGTGTGTTCAATTGTAGTTTTCCAATTACATTGCTTAGGTGATAACGACAATCCTGTATACTCAAACTTTGTGTCGAGATGACTTTTGTAGATCTAAAGTTGTGGCGGGGTAATATTTCTTGGTATTCTTCCTGCCATGCACTTCATGTACCTTTTTCTAGTTGCAGATTGATGTTTGATGTGTGACTATAGGGATGCCTTGAAGTCAAACTTCGAGAAGAGAATAGAGGAGTAGATTCTTTAGGTGTGGATTGTTGCGATAATTGTGATTTGGATTCTAGTTTGCACATGTCTTCCTTGGTTGATTCCAGGACAAGTCAATGAATAGTGATGAGGGCCTCTTAGGCCCTAATTGTTTATGAAGGCAACCTTTGATTGTTTTTATCATAGTTATGGTCATTATGTATTAGTGGATTTATGGTTTATTTTGTATTAATGACAAAACATGCGGTTATAAATATAAAAAGGGTTTTTGTTGTAAATTGAGTTAGTGGAGCGTTTATTTCCCACCTCCGTTGGGCATTGTGTAATATGGGTTTGGGGGTTATTCAGATCATATCTTATGTCTTTTATTTTCATGTGTAGCTAATCCATAAACTACACTAGTGATCAAAATAATTGAAATTTGGGATTGTGCTCATATTTGCAATTGAATCCACCCCATTCTAGAACACATAAGATTACATTTACCTACAATTTCTTGAACAAAAGTTTGGAATGAGGAATCAAGGCTATATAAAAGAGACAATCACTTTGTCACAACATTTGTTGTGTTAATTTATTCTGTGCATACAAATTAATGTTTTGTTGACAAGCGTCAAGTGTAATATACAAGGAGGTTGATGCTATTGATCATAGTGCAAAATTTTCATGTTTTGTGTAGAATACCTCTTTGTCAATTACCAGCCAGTAAACATAAATTCTTCTGGATGGTAAAAATATACGAAAAATCAATAGTTTATAATGACATGTCTTGTGATTATTGCATAATCATCACATGCCATTGATTTTTTTTTATTCACAATTTTTTGGCGAGGGGTTTACTTCTTTTAGCCAACTCGATGCGAGATTCAACCATGTCATTTCAAGGGTATGGTTCAAACAACTGTGACATTTTCGATGGGAAATGGGTTCATGATAGTACATGTCCTTTGTACACTACCTTTGCATGTCCTTTTGAAAAAATGGGTTTGAGCTGTCAGAACAATGGTCGGAAAGATAAAGACTACCTGAAATGGAGATGGAAACCCATGAGTTGTGATATACAAAGGTTTAATGCACCTGATATCCTAAAAACATTGCAAGGTTTGCATGTTGTGTTTGTTGGAGATTCCATTTAATTCTAATATCAAGAGGATGCATGTTGTGTTTGTTGGAGATTCCATGGCCAAAAAACAATGGGAGTCTCTTATTTTCCTTCTTATGCATGGTGTAGTGGATAGGCGGTTAGTTTATGAAGCAAATGGAAACAAAATTTACTGATTTTCAATACTGGACAATGGTGGACACCTTCCAAAACCTATGAAATGTAGGCATCTTACTTCCCTTACAACATTTTTTTCTTTGCCCTAAATCTAAGTTGGACTAATGAATAGATATTTATCCAATCACGTGCCATTATGCCAATGATATACATGGGAATATGTATAAAATTTGTGTTGGCAATATCATAGTTGCCTTCATCAGACCTTTTCCATGTCTGAATTGTGAAACTTGAATAAACACAATCACAATTTCAGTTTTTATTAAGGATTGTGTTTATTGTGAATTCTTTAGTTATTCATTCTATAGGGACACATAATTATATCAAGGTAAAAAATATTTTTCATATATAAGAAGCTACGCAGAGGTTCCCCTTTGCGGCCAACTTCTTAGAGGGACTATGGCCATTTAGGCCATGGAATTTTGAGGCAATATCAGGTCTATGATGCTCTTAGATGTTATGGGTTGCACACACACTACACTGATGCAGTCAATGAGTTTTTCTCCCTGGTTTATGAGGATCGAGAAATCTCTCAAATTGCATCGTGATGGGTATAAACCATTGCAATATATATATATATATATATATATATATATATATATATATATATATATATATATATATATATATATATATATATATATATATATATATATATATATATATATATATATATATATATCAACATCATGATCTTCACCCTTCATTCCATTGTCACTCATATCTGATTCCTTCAGTCCTGATATGAAAGAGTAGATCATTGCTTCTGGTTTTCTCTCATCACAATGTTTGGAAAGTGCATCAGTACAACCCTTCTCATGAATTATTCATCCTTCAAGGTCATCAGTCTCTTCACTATCTGTGGGATTATCATACTGCAACGTATCTTTTCATCCAGGTTATGGCTGCAAATCATAATTTTCCAAGGTTCCATCACCTATTTTATTCATTCCCCTTTCACTCACGGACTAACGTACACCAGTATCACATTCCTTTTGATCACAAGGTCACCAAGGTGAGTAGTAGATTCCTTCACAATGATGCTTGTCCCACCTCACAAGCACCGAATCTTCGAAAATATATAAAGAACAAGGTCTTCATTCTTCCAATGGAGTCGCAAAGAAAAGGTCTTCAAATTTGAAAAACTCCTCCAATGTCGTCTTCAGGGAAAATGGACTTTGTCCCCGACAATGCCGCCAAAATGTTATCACACAAATTCACGCATGTTGAGTTAAATTCCAAAATCTCAAGTGTGATCCTACGTAATAGAGAGGGAAGGCCATTGTCACCTCACCAACTCTCTTTCACTTAAGGCCAACTCTCCTCCGGCTCAAGGCAATTTCCCTAGATTAAGATTGTTAGGAATTGAGGGTAAGAAAGCTTAGTGTGGAGAGTGAAGTCTAGGAAAAATTAGTTTGCGAAGCTTTAGAGTGTTAAATAAAATAGTTGGAGGTATGGAGATCAATGTATTTTTATTGGGCATATGGAGTCAAACATGCAACACTTGGAGGTTTAACTAGATGAAGTAAGAAGAGGTAGAGTCTAAACCCTAAGGTACAAGCACGTTTGGGCCTTAGGCTTTAGACTTTGAGGAAGAAGGTACCTAGGGTGCAAGTACGTTTGGGCCCTAGATGATGTTTTTGTTAGTTTATGGGGTAGCTCTGATAGTTACTTCCTCATTGGAAATGCCTAGCATGTGGAGGTGTCTGAGTGACACTCTCTAGAGTGGCTTTTATTTAATGACTTAAAGTGAATTTTTAAAGTTGGGTGACTTAAGTGATTTAAGTCATCTCAATGAGAGATTAAGTCACCACTGTTAATATCATAGGGGAAATATCTAATCTTGACCATTGGAGATCTAGAGTTATGGTTTTAGTTGTTAAAGGAATTATAAAAGAAGATATAAGGAGAGTGAGAGGCACAAAATGAGTGCATAGGAACAAGAGGGAGTGTTTCTCATGTACTTGTGTCTAAGTGGGCAAGGATGAGGAAAGGGTGCATGGCGCAATGAGGGAGATAACATCCAGGTGGTCTAGGCTATTAGTTGTAGCATTGTAATCCTCTGATGGACCATTATCCCAGGACAAGGATTTTATCTAATAAAATCAAACTCAAAACTAGTTTTCTCACAAGGGTTTTTCCAAGGGTGTTTACTCGAATCTTGTGTGCAAATGTGTTTGGTTTGTTATTTATGCTTCCCCTGAATTTTTGTTTATAACCTAGTTGTGTATTTGTTCAATAAAGTGATTTTATTAGGAATAATTGTTGGGTTCTAGTTTTAGGTGAAAATCAATATGGTATCATAGTTTCAGTTATGAAGGACAAAATATAGATTCACACGAGTTCAAGATATTTGCAGCGCAGGAAAAAGAAATTCTACAAAAGTTGCGAGGTTAAAATTAAAAAGAAAAAAGGATAGAAAATCCATACCGTCGTATGTATGACCTTTGTATGGATGTGTGGGTTGAGAAATTATATTGTGTTGGATCACGCTGAGATCGATTGAAGATCCACCATCTGAGTTAACAATCTGAGTGTGTATTCAACAGTGAAAGGTGGATCGGGCCAGTAGAGGAACATGGTCACGGGCGACTAAAGGTGTACACATGGGGATCATAGTGACTGTCACAGAGAAAAGTTACAATGAGTGATGATCGGTAGTTGGTAGAGTGATCCAGGTGGATATCGGGGGCCATCCACCTTTTCCAACTTGCTCAAAACAATTTTCTCGCAATTTTGGCAATTTACTATTTTTAGCAGTTTTTAACTTCTGGGGCCATTTTGAGGGCCTAAATGAAGGTTTTTCAGGATCGAGCTTCTCAATGATAGCCAAAGGATCTGATTGAGCCCCCAAAATTAATATCCTTGACAATACCTTTCCAACGATCTATCTGCGCCCCAAACGGAGATCGTATGCCAAAGTTACGCCCTCGGGAAGTTGATACACCAAATTACCCAAAACGGGGTCCACAAAACTGTTGGCTTTTCATCTTCCAGGGTTAGGGTTTTGGATTTTATTTATGATAAAAGGCCTTTGGAGCCTTATTGTAAGATCATATTCTCACGGATGCGAGTAGTCATCACATCTCTTCTCAAAGATAAACTTCCACCATTCTAGCGAGTTTTTCACTCTGTATTTTTATAGTATTTGTACATTTTCGCTCATTAATAGAAAATTGTGTATTATTGTATCTATGTGTTTATGGTTTCATATTTGATACATTTCTATTATATTATTGGATATCCGAGATATTGTTTTACATTTCTCTATTATATCTCCGCTCTCATTTCGTGCCGAAAATAATCTGGATCAGTGGTATCAGAGCAGGCTACTCTTGATCATTTTTTTTGTTTTAGTGCATGTCCTCGATGAGGTCCGAGTATAGCAAGTTGGGTATAAAGCTTGTATCTATTGAAGACAATTTCTCTCGCACGCCCAAGAAACCCTCCATGAAGAAAGAAAAGAAAAACGACGGAGCATACGATTCTATCAATATGTTGCTTGAGCAAGCTCTCATGCGACAAAGGGACGAAATGATGGAGAATTTTTCCCACATCCTTCAATGCCTGCCGATAGAAACCAACACATATTCATCAAACAACCACTTTGGACGCATCTCTCCTTTCAAGGTACATGTTAATTTTTATATTCCCGTATTTGAAGGTCAGATAGATGTGGATGCCCTAGACAAATGGTTAAATCCGCTAGAAGGTTATTTCTTTGTTCACCATTTTTTCGACAAGGAAAAGATCACCTTCGCACTCCTTAAAGCTCTCCCCCATGTTAAACATTTGTGGGAAACTTACTGGGATCAAATTTCCACAGAAGAGTCTAGAATATATGGGGTCGATACCACTTGGGATTTTTTTGTGGACGCGGTAAAGGAACAATATTGCCCTGTTGGAAACTATGAGGACTAGTATATGAGATGGACCACACTGCAACAAGAGAGGGGCCAAGAAGTTTCATAGTTCACCAATACCTTCAATACCTTGTGCACCAAGATGGGTATCAAAGACTCTGAACGACATTTGGTTCTAAAATACTGTGGGGCTCTACACAAATACATCCAAACTGAAATGGATTTTCTGGACATCTCATCACTCATTGTCTCTTATCGATATGTTGTTAAAATCGAGAAAAAATTAAGCACCAGAACAAATGGGAGTTCGGGTCTTCAAATCTGCAACAACCAAAGTATGATAAGGATGACCCTAACAAACAGTCTCCTGAAAACTAGTCCAAGCCACATGAAAAGAAGGGTCACTGGAAGATAAAGAAGGACATCAAAAAATGGTGTGATTTCCATAAAATCCCCTCGCACAACACCGATGAATGTCACTCAAAATAGTCATTGGTGGTCGAAATAAAAGATAAGGAGTCAAACCCTGATTTAGAATTTGATTAAGAAAATACTAACAGAAGACATATCATCGACGCAAACCCTACTGTTATTGTCGCGACCGCAACAATTCAACCAGAAGAACCAACATTTCCTGAAGAGGGGGAGCACCTTTTTCATTCACAGATGTGGGTGAAGGGGACCTTGTTGCATTTTATTGTTGATAGTGGAAGCCAAAAGAACCTCATCTCAGCAGAGGTCATCAAACAGTTGGGATTTTCGACAACACCACACCCACAACCATACAACATTAGGTGGCTTCGCTAGGGACAAGATCTTCTTGTTAGCCACCCGTGTCAATTGTAATACAACATCTATCCCTTCAAGGATGAGGTATTATGTGATGTTTCCTCACTATATGTATGTGATGTTCTATTGGGCCAACCTTATATGTGGAAGCGCCATGCTATCTATGAGTCTCGACCTCGTAGTGTCATTGTTACTCTGGGGGGTCATCTCTATAGGATACCAAAGGCAGTTCTGACTACTGTCCCACCTAAACAATGACGCAAGGTAATATCTCATATTAAAAAATTTAGCTTCTTCACAATCTGTTCAAAAGGTGAACAAAAGGATACTGCAACCACTACAGCCTTGTCCCAAGCACCTTCTATCCAACATAAGTAGGTCGACAAGACTGCAACAAAGTGCAAAGATTCCTTTTTCACACAGACATCTCATGTATCTAGACTGGTTAAAATGTTCAAACCCTTCCAACCATAGGCTCATGACAACCTTCAAAAAGCTAAGCAGCGCAACTTTTCCAACAAGGCAAGCAACTCATCAAGATGAAGATTCATCAAACTATTTTCCCTCTCCCTCGGGCACTCAACACAATGGAGACAATTGATTCCTAAGGAGGTAGGATTGATCCAGGTATATATCTGGGGCCACCCACCTTTTCTAACTCACTCAAAACAATTTTCTCACAATTTTGGCAATTTACTATTTTTAGCAGTTTTTAACTTCCGGGGCCATTTTGAGGGCGTAAATGAAGGGTTTTGAGGATCGAGCTTCTAAATGACAGAAAAAGGCTCTTATTGAGTCCCAAAAATGAATATCATCGATGATACCTTTCCAATGAGCTATTGTGCGCCCCAAACGGAGATCGTATGCCAAAGTTACACCCCCGGGAAGTTGATACACCAAACTACCGAAAACGGGGTCCACAAAACTGTTGGATTTTCATCTTCCGGGGTTAGGGTTTTGGATTTTATTTATGATAAAAAGGCCTTTGGAGCCTCATTGTAATATCATCTTCTCATGGATGCGAGTATCCGTCACATCTCTTCTCAGAGATAAGCTGCCACCATTCTAGAGAGTCTTTCACTCTGTATTTTTACAGTCTTTGTACATTTTCGTTCATTAATAGAAAATTGTGTATTAATATATCTTCGTGTTTATGGTTGCATCTTTGATACATTTATGTTATATTATTGGATATCCTAGATATCTCTGTACATTTCTCTATTATATCTCCGCTCTCATTTCGTGCCGAAAATAATCCGAACCACAGAGGGGATTGGGGTTGTTGTTGTAGATAATTGTGGTAGAGGTGTGATGGATAGAATCCACCAAACATAGTGGATGTGGAGTATTGGTAGCACTATTATGGAGGAGAATATTTTTGTGATGGTCTACAACATAGAAATTGCAATCTGATTGAGGTGGACAGTGCCTGGACACGAAAGATGACAATAATAAAGAAAATAGGTTGTTAGTTGCACAATCGTGAAGCATGTGTGGATGCTACGAGATGTATCTATTGGCTAAATGAGAACCGACGCATGTTTATGGGATATGAGGTGGGCTAAGAAGAGTGAAATGGCGACATAAGGGGGAAACAGTTTAGTTGTTTTCAACCACCGACAAATAAAGATAGCAACCAGTTGCTAGGGAATAAAATTCGACAGAGGCCAAGTAGTGGTTGCTACAAAAGAGTATTGGGCCATGGAGGAGGTTGTTTCCATCCAAAGAAGTTGTTGGGAATCCCAGAAGGACTGTACAACCACCTATAAGGATTTTTTCCGTCGTCGAGCAGTACGACAGATTTTCAAGCGGCCTAAACAATTTTTGGAAAGCCTAGAAAGTTGTCGAGCAAGGCCCAGAAGGCCTTAGGAAGCACCCATAAAAGATTTGGGCAGCCCATAAAAGGACTCGGGCAGTGGAAAAATATCTTGGGAAGCGGGTAGGTGCCCTAGGAAGTGAGAAGGCAACCTGGGTAGCAGGTTGGTAGAACTGGGTAGCGCCCAGAAAGGCTCCTGGCAACGAGCAATGAATCTGAGCACCGAGCAGTAGGTTCAAGAGGCCAAATTTGAGTTTGGGGATGATTTTTTGATAGTGGTTCATCTCGCCATATGATGGGAATGAGGTTGATGTTCCTTAGTCTTCCTTAGACTCAAACTGCTATGTGTAGAGTGGTATGCATACTAGGCATGTAGTGAAGGGGGTTGGATGTGTCAGATTCCACCAAGAGTCAAGAGTTTCTCTAGAAGTGGCAGGTGTGGTGTATGCCCCAGAGCTGAAGGAAAATTTTCTCTCAGTATCAACCTTGGAGGACATGGGGTATGCGGTTACATTCAAGGATGGACATGTACTCATACATTCAAAGGGAGAAAATACCTTGGATGCAACAGTGAGGCTTGGCATCAAGAAGGGTATGATGTACAGGGTGTTGAGACAACCTATAGTGGGGTCCAAGGGAATCTTGGATCATACATCAGATCATAGTGCAACAAAGGTAGCATGAGGGTCTTCGAGTTCAGAGGAATAAAATACAATGGAAATAGATTTGATGGGGTCAAAGATTAATTCAGAAGGAGGTTCTTCCAGAAGCACCTTCCTCACTAAGAGGGAGTGTTAGTTTTCGGGGTAGCTCAGACATGTACTTCCACATTGGTAGTGCCTAGCATGTGGAGGTGTCTGAGTGACACTCTCTAGAGTGGATTTTATTTAATGACTTAAAGTGACATTTTAAAGTTAAGTGGCTTAAGTCATTTAAGTCATCTCAATGAGAGATTAAGTCACGATCGTTGATCTCATAGGGGGGAGATCTAATCTTGACCATTGGGCATCTAAGGTTCGGGTTTTAGTCATTAAAGGAATTATAAAAGAATATCTAAGGAGAGTGAGAGGCACAAAATGAGTGCATGAGAGAAAGAAGGAGTATTTCTCATGTACTTGTGTCTGAGTGGGAAGGGTTGAGGAAATGGTGCATGGGCCAGTGAGGGAGATAGAAGCCATGTGGGATAGGCTATCAACTACAACATTGAGATCCTCTGATGGGACATTATCCCAGGATGGGAGCCCACGATTTATCTAATAAAATAAAATTGGGAACTGGTTTTCCTACAAGGTTTTTTCAAGGGGTGTTTACCTGAATCTCGTGTGCAAATGTGTTTGTTTTCTATTTTATGCTTCCTCTTGTATTTTCTTTGAAAATCCATCTATGATAATTATTAATAAATCGAGTTTATTTGGATTGTTATTCATGTGCTAGGTTTAACAAGAAATTCAACAATTTTCCCTTCTTCTAGCTTCACTTACGTCAAGGATCAAAGTCCAGGGTTAAAACCCTAAAGTGAAATAACTTTTGGGCCCTAGGATTTTAACCCTAACAAGGACGTTTCGCAAACTTGGACAATAAAGAATTTATGGATAGAAGAATTTATGTCTCCTTCCCAAGGTTTCAATGAGACAAAGAAACTTGCAACAAGATAGCAATTAACACCTTTAACATTAGCAAGAAACTAGTAATTAGAGTAATCTGCTTACTCCTTCCAAGTGGGTAAACCATTCAAACCCTAGTTGTAGAAAATATTCATCCAGGAGAGAAAACCATCCACAAAAATCATTCTCCAAAAATGGTGCATGAGTTCCAAGAGATAGAAAATTTTAGACCCGTTGAGGGGAAAATCCCTCAAGTTGTGAGAATGAAAATGAGTGAAGTGCCTTTCTATTTATAGGGGGAAGTCTCAACTTCCTCTTACAATAAAATAATATTTTCTAATCTAAAATCCCCTAATTTTTCCTATGGAGCGGCAACAAGCCCTCTTCAATGATTAAAATATTCTAAAAACTACAAAAGTTGGGATTTACATGTCACATGTACAATAGCCAAGGGGGAAAATCCCTCAAAGTGACCAAATATTCCACAAACAAAGGAATTGGGGGTTGATGGTGCAATATCCATCCTCCAAAGGTCCTTCAAATATTACTTGCTCCAAAATTCATGTATTTGATGACCCCTCCAAGAGTGGAATTTTTTCACAAGGGTCTCCATCCAACTGCCAAGTGTCTTCAAAGTTGGGCACATGGGCTTCCAACAGGGGTCAGCCCTTCCAATTTCAAATACAAATGATGTCGGCCCAATCAGGAACTTATATTATAGGTCATCCCAACATCTTTTTACCAAATTCACTTGAAGGTTGTCCCTAATTTGTTTTATTCAAGCATCATGCATATATATAGTGTCAACCTCATTCATTAACTTCTTATCAATTAGGGTGTTGGAAAGACCCATTTCTCCCCGTGGTTGTCCTACACATATTCTTCCACCAAACTGTGGATTTTCTCTTCCCTAATGCAATTTGGTTTATTGCAATTGCCAGTCTTAAAAGAACTGGATCACCACCATCTTACTAGAGATATTGCAATCTTCGTTGTCCCTCATTTTTATGGCTTTATGACATGATTGCTAGATGTCATTTGTATTACAAGATAAAATCCTTCGTATAGTAGCAATATACAGCCCTATCCTGTAGATATTTATCCACATGAAGGTGTTACATGCTAAGCTTTTACCCTTACAAAATTTTGTTATAATTGCAACACTTTCCTCCCCTCTTTCACACATAAAGGGCACAATGAAATTGTTGGTATGCATATTTCCTTCTACCCAGTTAGCTCTCATTTGGCATCTACAAAAATATGACATTCCGAGTGATGGTAGGAAGGTCACTACAGATCACATGCAGTTTCTAACGTGGCCTCTTCTTCAACAACCACAGAAGGTCATTTAATTTGCTCCAGTGTTGAAGGATGACTGACCCCTTTGTCGCAACACCCTTTTAAGGTTGAATGGTATCATTGATTTTACCAACCCATTATGTTTTATCCACCACGTTCTCTTGTTTTTGTAGAACCATCGGTCAAGTTGGGATTTCTTATTAGGTTTAGCATATAAGCCTCCCCTAAGATACAACATTTCCTTCCACAAACCAAAATTCAAAGCAAAGATAGTAGTGATCAGATCAGGGTTGCAAGCTACCTTGTACCAGTAATCCAAAGATAAATCCTCTTTCAACTGATCTAATTCCCAACTTTATTTCAAAAAAAATTCATCCTCTGTAACATTTTTTATGACAAGCAATTGTTTTCCAAAGCATACAAGAAACACATTTTTTTATTGCGGGAGGGAAAAATAAAATTTTGTAGGTTAAGATGTTTGGGTGCCCAACGATATGGTGGATAACAAATCCTAGTGAAGTGAGCCAGTGTTATGATGTTTATACTTCATACAAGAAGCAAGAGAGATATGTTGGACACACCGACCACACTCAGAGGGGAGGGGGTGAATCAGTGTAGGGCCCCTTTTCAACTTTCCTTCACAAAACTCCTTAGATATCAATCATCATTTACTCATCACTTATTACTGTCATTTATAACCAATTAAATGTGAACTTATATCAGAAACATATACCAGCAACATATTTCATCAATAAGTCATCACCACAAGGAGCAAAAATAACATAAGATGTATGTACAATTTTCTTTTTATTACAGACTACAATCCTTGGGTTATCAACAACAACTGAATAGAGTTACAACTCCACAAGAGCACCAACTCTAAAATGAAAGAATCAACTTACACAACTCATCACCAAATGAGATGAGGAATCAATCCTCAACATATACCAATCTGTCAACAGGTACGCAACCTGTCAGTAGTGTAGCACGTGTATGTACGTGCCCTACCAGTAGTACAACTCCCGTATGTACATGACCTGTCTGTACTACAACCTGTGTATTCCTTCTGAACAATTACAGTTTTCGATCCATGAAAAACTTAGATCCTCTGCAGCCTTCAGTCATATTCACTATCCAATCTGTACCATAATCAATATCAACACATCCATACTCTCCAACAACTTACTCATGCTCTTCAACCATACAATATGAATGTTATTCGAACATAAGTAACCAATATACTATGGCAACCATATTAGTTTTGAAACATAAGATTGTTTATCACTCTATCAATCAACCAACATAACCATATCACAACATCCATACCAAGAATGCCTCAAGAATTCACCATACAATAAGCAAGAGTATCCATCAAGACAACTATGTAACCATACCAGAACTTTTATGGTAGATATGAGTCCATAGAATGCAGATATGGAACTTTCTTCATACTTCAAGAACCTGGCATAAGCTCACACTCAAGTCTTCATGACTTCCTCAAACTGTACTCGCTCTGTCCTCCTTCAACCCGCGTGTGTACGATCTCTGGATCACTGCAGCCCACGTATGTACACTCTCTGGCCCACAGCTCTTCACGTACTCCTTCAGAAATTAAGGTTTCTGAACTTTTGAAACTTTCACCGTCAATATATCAGACTTATGGAAACTTTGATGCTTCCATGAGATCCTCCAGTCAATCTCTCCCTCAAAATAGATCTTCAATATATTCTCAAGAGATGTATCTCACAAGAGACCCTTGCCTCTTATTTATACTCTCCAAATAGCTTCCTTAGAAGCATCTTCTAGACCACTTTGTCCACATAGCCACTTTGTCCACATAGTCACCTATGTCCAACTTTGTCCAATTTGTCGCTTGTCCATATATCCAATAGACACTTGACCACTTAACCCACTTTCCTCATTTTAGGGTTAACCCTTTTATAACCACTTTCCATAAATAGAAATTTCTCCATTTACTTTATTATTTAAATAATCCTCTTGAATTTATCACTTCACTTTATTATTTAAATAATTTCTTCTTTGTAAGCACTTTGACTTCTTGACCTTTTGGGGCTTCTAGCCATCATATGAGGGTCCTCCAACTTCGTAAGGCCATAAATCTCAAACTGTGAGGATTTATGTGACGTTCCACATACCACGATAAATGGCCTCAACCCCTATTCACTAAAGAAAATACTAAGCATCCAAAGATACATGTACTAGAAGTGTGCCTTAATAGATCAATTATATCTCTAGCTAGCATCATCATGATATATCTCATAACCAAAGTGCCATAACTTCACTATCACAACCAACATTATTCCTCAACAGAAAAGTGTCTCAATCCACACTCTAGGGTTAGTACCATGCATCAAAGAAAACCTGCAACAAACCATGTCAGACCCCGCAACATAGAGTTATACCTTTATACCATGATGCAACTCATGTGCATAGCCTTTTTCCCAAGGATCTTTACCACAGATACGCGGCCTATTGCACAAACAACTCGCGTATGTACGCAACCTATTCATAGGTCAGCTAGTGTATGTACACGACTATTACCATTGTAACCCACGTATACTTATGAAGATGTCAAACTTGATCTTCCCTTAAGGCTGCCATTTTGTTATGATTGTTCAGTTTTCTTCACCCACTTCTGAAGGTGTCCCAGCTTCTTAGAACTTGAGATCTGAGCTTCCATCTTTTCAAAAATGTCTTCCTTCCTAACTTCATGCCTTCTTCTAGTCATTCTATATGAAGTCCTCATCATGGACTTTCTTCTTGTGTTCCAACAATCCTAGGATTTGAGACCAAATCCACTACAACTATAGCATCTCATGATGTGACAATGAGCATCAATGTGTCCTACTTGATCACATCTCCAACATCTTATGGTGTTATGAAATCTTTCATTATATCTCCTTGCATAAAATATGCATTCCAAAGCTTTGTGACCATATTCATTACATGAGTAACAATGACCATGAAAAACATTTTCATACCTTTTCTTTGGTGTCCATATTGAAGGTGTCTCTCTTCTTTGAGGTGTAAATATGTCTTATTGATGTCTTCCTTGATTTGTTCTTTTGAAACTCTCCTTTCCTTGTGTAGATGGTTGACTTGCAACATTATTTCCATATTTTGAGAATGAGGGACTTCCCTCATGCTTCTTTGAGGTGCTTGCTTCAATATGTGTAGCTTCTTTGTTGTACCCAAGACTTGATTTATCATTTGGTGATATTTGACTATCCATTATCTCATTCAATATTGTTGAGCTATTCAAGAATTTGTTTGACTTCTCTACTTTCTTTTTAATATCAACAACTTCAGCTTCCAACTTATGACATGAATCTTCCTTTTCATTGACTTGATTCATTAATAGTTCCTCTATCATTTTGGCTTCTGCAATTTGGGTCTTGATATGGACATTAACTTCAAGACTTTTGCTAATCTCATCATCTACCTTCTTATGTTCTATTTCATTCTACAGTCTTTTGATCTCTTCTTCTTTTTCTTCTAATTGAGTCTTTTTACTTTCTTCTTGTTCCTTGAGCATTTCCTTTAACTTCAAGATATGACTTTGATTCCTTTTAAGAAATTTTTTAGTGTTCTCAGAAAGATAGATATATTCTATGTAAAAATGGTCATAGTTGTATTCAAATAGACCCCATTCAACTTTCTTTTTAAGATCTGATAGTTCTTCTACTTCTTCCATGGGATAACTATCATCTAACTCTACACAAACTATTTCTAGATTTTCTTCTTCACTTGTAGAGAAATATTCAACATCATCACTTTTTAAAATATTGCAATCAGGGGATTTTGTAGATTATTTACCTTCATTGATCTTGATGGAATTGTCTTCAAGGTATTACTTTTTTCTTTGGTATGTCTTCTCTATCTTTAGCCATAGATCCTTAGCGGAAGTGCATTATCCCATGCTCTCTTTGATAGAACTTGAGAGTCCACTAAGAATGGTCTTGAGAGCCAATGCATCATTCTTATTTTCTTCCCTTTGAGCTACAAACTTTGACTTGTTCTTCAAAGGAACTGATCCACCAATAGCTGGTTTCCAAACACCTGCTCCTATTTCCTTCAAATGCACTTTCATTTCTATTCTCCATGTAGAATAATTTTCCTCATCAAGGATTGGAACTTCATCATCCATTTGTGTGTCCATGGATCTCCTCCAATATTTTTAAGGCTTATAGTGAAGGCTCTCTCTGATACCAATTGTTGGACACACCGACCACACTGAGAGGGGGGGTGAATCAGTGTAGGGCTCTTTTTCAACTTTCCTCCACAAAACTCCTTAGTTAGCAATCATCATTTACTCATCACTTATTACTGTCATTTATAAATAGTTAAATGTGAACATATATCAACAACATATACCGACACCATATATCATCAATAAGTCATCACCACAAGGAACACAAAGAGCATAAGATGTATGTACAATTTTCTTTTCATTATAGACTACAATCCTTGGTTTATCAACAACAACTGAATAGAGTTACAACTCCACAAGAGAACCAAGTCTACAATGCAAGACTCAACTTACACAACTCAACACCAACTGAGAAGAGGAATCAATCATCAACATATACCAATCTGTCAACATGTACGCGACCTATCAGTAGTGCAACATGCATATGTATGCGCCCTACCAGGAGGACAACTTGTGTATGTACGTGTCCTTTCTGTACTATAGCCTACGTATTCCTTATGAACAATTATGATTTTCAATTCATGAAAAACTCAGATCCTCTATAGCCTTCAGGCACATTCACTTATGTCTTTCATTGTCCAATCTCTACCATAACCAATCTCAACACATCCATACTCTCCAACAACTTACTCATGCTCCTCAACCATACAATATGAATGCTACTCAAACATAAGTAACCAATATACTATGGCAACCATATTAGTACTGAAACATAAGATTGTTTCTCACTCTATCAATCAACCAACATAACCATATCACAACATCCATACCAATAATGCCCCAATCATTCACCATACAATAGGTGATGTAACCATACCAAAACTTTTATGGCAGATATTTGACCATAGAATGCAGATATGGAACTTGCTTCATACTCCAAGAACCTGGCATAAGCTCACACTCAAGTCTTCATGACTTCCTCCAACTATACACGCTCTGTCCTCCTTCATCTCGCGTGTGTACGCACTTTGGCTCACTGCAGCCCACATATCTACACTCTTTGGCCCACTGCTTCTCGCGTACTCCTTCAGAAATTAGGGTTTCTGAACTTCTGAAACTTTCGACGTCAATACATCAGACTTACGGAAAATTTGATGCTTCCATGAGATCCTCCAGTCAATCTCTCCCTCGGAATATATCTTCAATATATGCTCAAGAGATGTATCTTACAAGAGACCCTTGCCTCTTATTTATACTCTCCAAATAAATTCCTTAGAAGCATCTTCTAGACCACTTTGTCCACATAGCCACTTTATCCACATAGTCACCTATGTCCAACTTTGTCCAATTTTCCACTTGTCCATATATCCAATAGCGACTTGACCACTTAACCCACTTTCCTCATTTTAGGGTTAACCCTCTTAAACCACTTTCCATAAATAGAAAGCTATCCATTTAATTTATTATTTAAATAATCCTCTTGACTTTATCACTTCACTTTATTATTTAAATAATTTCTTCTTTGTAAGCACTTTGACTTCTTGGCCTTTTGGGGCTTCTAGCCATCATATGAGGGTCCTCCAACTTCGTAAGGCCATAAATCTCAAACCGTGAGGATCTATGTGACGTTCCACATACCACTGAAAATGACATGACAAGAACTATACATATAGGATAATTTCACTGACAAATTCATTGACCTTCATCTCATTATTCCACAATCAAGAATGGGTTCTCTAACCATACTACTAGGGTAAATCAACCGCAAAGCGTCTTCCCATGAGGGATTTCGCCATAAGGGGACCACTTTGGAGTTCATCCATTTGTACTCCCTATCAACCATGACAAGACAATAATGAGTCATCTTTACATCAATCCAATTGGAATAACCCATGACAATACATTACTATGACATTGTCCCTTTTTCATTGATTCTATGCATGATCACATGATCCAACATTCAATACATGAATGCATCAACCCATCAATGAAAACACATCGATCCATTTTCATCTATGCAACACATTGATCAATCAATCACTACATCAATATACTATGACAAGACATTGATCCTTTGACATCAATCCTTTGACATTTGACATCAATCCTTTGAAATTTGACATCAATCCTTTGACATTTAACATCAATGAAAACGTGATCCAACAATCTCCCCCTTTGGCATTGATGGAAATACCAACATTGATGTCAACACCAATAATTGATGGCAACATGTAGACAACATGTAGACAAGGCATTGCTCTACATCAATAGTCATATCAATCACATCAATGTGACTATCGCTCCCCTTTGACATCAATGGCAAAGGGTAGTTCTCTCCTTAGGGCTGCTCCCCATTCTTGAACTCTCCTTGGGGCTTCTTCCCTGCCTGGATGCCTTTGATCTTTCTCTGAATAATCTCTCCCCTTTTGAACAAGGGATATCACTTTGATGTAATGCTGAAAACATATCTCTCATGCTCCCCCCGTGACCATCGCTCCCCTTGGAACTATGCCTTTGTGCTCTTTCTCCAAGTATAGGGATCTTTTTCCAAGTATTTACCTTTATATATGATAAATATATCCTCTTGGAATCATGGTAAGAAGAATGACTCCCCCTATGGGTATGTCTCCCCCTATCTTCTCTGCAATAAGAACAATATGCTACCACTGCAATATGATTTTGGTACAAATGCTACTGCTCAACCGGAACATAGATCAACCGCTCTTTTTGTGACGATCCTTCAACATGTCTATGCATCAAACTCATGCCATACCATACACCATGAAGCAAAAGATATGTCAACAATGAAATAGAGAATCATGAACAAAACATCAACCAAGTACATCCTGTGCCATATTGTGTGCCAGCCATGCACAACACCCATGTACATCAACCATGTACATCAATACCATATAATATGCCATAATATATCATAAATGGAGTGTATCAACCATATTCCTCTACCAACATTCCAACAATGTGCCACAAACAAGTGTCATGTTGGGCCCTTCATTTTTGGATAAGGAATTGCACAAGTTTTGACTGAGCACGAGTTGCACAAGATTCAACAGAGCCCGGACAATAGAATGAGAAAGAGAAACATAAAGCAGTTGTGAAAGTCAGGGCAACGTCAACTAAGCAACAAATGATTGCAACAGAACAAGGAAGTGCACAAGCTGAAATAGAAGACACAACCCATCTATATATAGGGATAAACACAAGTGTAAAAGGGTTGTTGCGGTTACTGTTGTTGATCATGTTGCCATTGTTGTCGATGTTGTTGACATTATTGTTGTTGTTGGGAGTTGATTCAATTTGGGTCTTGAGTTTGTAATGAATTTGAACTATCAGTTTGGGAATTGGAGCTCTGTGACATGAGTCTAGAGTCAAGAGTCTATACAACACACTACTGTATAATTCTGAGTCTGTAATCATAGAAAGATTTTGAAGATAATACGAAGAAGGACCTACATTTTCAAATATGATGTATCTCTGTGTGTTTACTTATGCATTACATTATTTCTTTATGGCATATAAGTCCTATTTGATGGTTCTATGTTTAAATGCTTGTTTGCAACGTAAGTAGGTTCGATTCTTGCACATGTATGTTTCAGATCTGTTCATGTCTCTTATGCAAGATCAGGATTGAGTCCTGAAGGCTCTATGGATCCTCTTAAGTCTTTTCCCTGCCCTTCCCTATCTATCTGTCTCAACAGTGATTTGGGTGATACTTCTTCTCTTCAGAGGAGATGAAAATGTCAGCGCTCTAGACTACAAAGTACCTTTTTTTGGTAACCTGAGAAGGATCCTGGTCTGATCAAACTTGCACCAACAAAATGGTTTTGTTTCCAAGACCTGCATTAAAAGGGAACCTGTAGGGAGAATGCTTTCGTGGATCCATAGATATGGTATTGATCAATGGTGGGAAAGAAACTGTGACGCCTTCATGTGGAAAGAAGCAGAACTGAGGAGAAAATCGATGGAAAACACTCGTGAAGCAATCTTTTACTCAGAAAGATCGAATGACCAGTACGAGATTTTCTGGGTTAAATTCTCGGAAGAATTTTTCCACTAGATAAAGAGGCTCCAAGAAGCTCTAGAGTTCCAAGGACGATTCAAGAGGATTTGTGCGTGGGATATCGAAAATCTAGCAGCACTTCAGAGGTTGGATTGTCCAGTCACATGAGAAGTTGATTTCTGGGTCAACACCACATTAGAGGGATATATCATCGAATTTGCAGCTAAGAACCACCAATATTTCTCGCGAGTAGAGGAAATTTTCAAGAAAGACATAAGGGGAAGGCTGTTGAGAGAAATCCCCCTATGGATTAAGGTTTTCTTGATGGAGGAGGGGATGTTGACTATGTCCTCGACTGAGATGGCAGTGTAAACACCCTCGCTTGGGGTAGGGCAAGGCGGGGTGAGAGTCATGTCATGAGAGAGGGGAAGGGTTCTTTGAAAAATGGGGGGGAAACAACAATAAATGGACTCAAGATACAAGCGGGAATTGAAGAGAGTCGTTGTAGTTGAGAAGTGGTGGTGAGGAAAGATCAACAAAGCAACAAGATAGTCTGAGAAGTTGAGGAAAGAAGGCAGATTAGGAGAAGTAGAGGAAAGATAGATGGAAGAGTTGTAGAAGAAGAGAATACAGGAACGATTGATCAGTCAAAGATTGAATGAGAGAGAGTCCCAGAGAGAAAGAAGTCCCCAGGAGGTGGGACAAGAAGGAGAAGGTGTAGACGTAAGAGAGGAAGAATTTGGCATGAATCTTGGAGAAGAAAGAGAAGAATCATCCCTGATAACAGGAGAGATCAGTAATCCGGTTGAAGAGATCATTCCAGTGGAAGCAAATGAGACCCCCCATATCAAATAAAACCACCTTGAAGCTAGTGGCACCAACCCTGAATCACCCATACCCCAAGTGTCTTCTATACAAGCAATACGTTTGATACTACCTTCTCATGCTAGTTTTGTTCCAGTACAATTAATTAGTTAGTCACAACTAGGAAGTGCGAGTACAGGGAGGATATTGGGATCCCCTGGTAGATTAGAAGCAGGACTGTTAGGATTCATATTGATAGGAACAACAAGATCAACAATGGCTGGACATGTGGGAGGTTCGATTGCACGATACCCAAAATTTTTGGGTAAGGGAGAAGAAGATGTTGAGAAACACTGATTCTTGTGTGAAGAAATATGGAGATCTAGAGGGACTCCAGATGTGAATAAGTTGGTCGAGTTCTAGACAACCTTGAGAGGTCATTCTCTCAAGTGGTACATGACGATCATTGATTCAGGAGTGCCAAGAAAACAAGGTCAAGAGTTCACACTTGGCCAAGTATGGACACGGTTCATAGTAGAGTTCAAATTACAACATTCAGAACAACTGGATCTATCTGAGTTACGTGAGATCCAGCAGTGGGAAGGTGAATCAACCTTGGAATACAACCATAAGTTTAAAGATTCCATAGGGAGGTTGGCACATCCAATCCACAAAGAACATCAAAGGGAGTGGTACATTCAGGGGTTGTTGCCTCTGACTCGGATTCTGCTAATGCAACAACGGATAGCCATGTTAACAGATGCCTTGGAACAATCGATGAAGATTGAAGCCATGGCGAGATACCCTGGGAGCCTGAGAGTGACTAGACCCGTAGTAGATGTGAATCTAGCACAACTACAAGGGAATATATCGACACTTACATAAAATATTCAAGAGCCGACGCTACCTAGACTAGGACGACCATAGGTTTGGTTCACCGAATGTTATATGGAAGGTCATCTGGCGAATGAATTTTCATGAATAAGGGAATGGGACCTCTTCAGAATTTGATGGTAACCCCACCAGCACCCATGGGAGGATTTGTGCAAGTGTCAACAAAATTACCATTCCATAACCCCACCAAGTATCATGCTTTTCCAGGAGGCCAAGCAACACCAACAACCAAGTATTGTGAAATCTTACGAATCCATGGGCATGGGCCAAGACAGTGCCCCATTATGTAGAAATATTCAACAGTACCAAACACAGTACACTGTGAGTTCTGCGCGTCTACCACGCATACTACCAATCAATGTAGATTGTTGGATGCACTTGCAGATAGGTTAGACCGAACAACATTCAAGGTGAATGAAAACCCTCAGGGACCAGGAAGAGGTCGATGAGGTGGATCCAGAGGAGACTTCCGAGGAGGAAGAACTGGGGAAAGAGGGCCAAGAAGATGTTATAACTGTGATGATCAAGGTCACATGGGTAGATATTGTTCTCATCCAAGGCGGCCATGGTGCTCTCATTGTAGAACCAATGGGAATGCAACTGAAGAATGCCCAGAGTTAATTGCAAAGTGGGAGGATAGAGCACGACAAAGAAGAACTAACCTCATCAGTTCAGAAATAAAGAGGGTTATTAAGGGACAATTTCCCAACCTGAATATCGTTACTCGAGGCAGAGTGAAGATAGGAGTTGATGTTGATACTCTACCTTAGATCTAGAAAGTAGCACCTAAAGAAGACAGGTATGACCCTCTAAAACAAAAGATATTCTTTAAATATGCCATAGAAATGTTTCATAGTATTCCTAGCCCTGAGATGCAAGAGAAACCCCCACAACCTATTGTTTATCCTAAGATGGCGAAGGTTCCTGCTTCACCCCTTGCACCCAGAAACCCTGTAGCCATGTTGAGACAACCTGAGCAACCTCAAAATGTAGTTTTCCTTTGGTTTCAATTATTCTCTAACATTATGGGGAATGATAAACTAATAGAAAAGTTGTGCAATGCACTATACCTAGTTTTAGGGAACGAAGAACCCCTAGAGGAAAGAATAAGGACTAATCTTCCTGAGAAGAGTACTCAGAGAGTGCAGCAAAGAAAAGTACGAACCAGAAAAGAATTCAAACTAGTAGCCCAGTTAGATGAATTTGAAATTAAGGATGTCATGTTGGATGTAGGATTCGATGTGAACATTCTGCCCAAGAAGACCTGGGAAGCCTTAGGAAAACCTAGGCTGACATATTCCCCAATTCAGTTAAGAATGGAAAACCAATATTGTATCTTCCCCATAGGAAGACTAGAGAATGTGTAAATATATGTTGCGGGAGTAAAGACAATGGATGACTTTGAATTCATTGAGATCATGGGAGATAAGGACCCCTACCCTGCACTACTTGGCATCGATTGGCCTATGACAATTATGCAGTAATCGACTTAAAGAAAGACACCATAACCTTTGAGGCTGAGGGAATCAAGGTAGTTCAACCTTTGGATCCATATGGAGGACCCAGGTATATAGAACCAACATACAATAATATGGATGGAGAAGACTTGGACCAGTTGTACACTGTAACAAAAGGAACAAGAAACGATTATATAAATCCTACTATTGATGGATCAGTAAGTTGGAGAAGGATATAGTCAACAGACGAAGATTTAGAATTGGCTTTTGATAGTTGGCAACAAGGTCCGCACGAAAGATTCTCAAGAAGATGTGCAACTGTCAGAGTAACCAATTGGGTTGGGACTAAAGTTATAGAACACCCAGTATATGATGGCACCTCAGATCTAAACAATTTTCTACACAACATGGAAGAAAATGTAAGAGAAGATCAAAGAATCTCGATACTAGATGTAGCTTTTCAAAACACCCCTGCCAGATGGTGGGCTAATCATAAAGTTGTATTCAAAACTTGGGATGAGGTGAAGAAAGCTATCAAGTACAGGTTCTAGAATAAGGAGAAGCTGGAATCAGAGATGCAGATGGATCTCCAAGTTGCGCAACTATTCAACGAAGAATCGGATCCTAGAATACATATTGAACAATGAGTGACATAGTGGCAAGCTGCGGGGATACCCTCTCACTTCTGGGTCTAGGTATTTCCCCACTCCCTAGGTCCTATCCCGAAATATTGGTTTATACATGAGGAAACCAGAAGACAAACCAACAACTGGAAAACACTAGCAGCTCAATTTTGCAAGGACTTCTCATTTACAAGTAAGTAACCTGAGCTTGAAGTAGTCATGCAAAAGATTAAAGAATTTCTTTTTACAGATAGTGGTAATCATAAATCAAACTTAGTAGTATGTGCCAAACATAACCAAGAACTCTAGACTAATCTCCAATTTCCCCCAACTAAGAAACCTATAGAATGCTACCAGATTAGCAGAGATCAGAAAGCCTAGATGACTTAGGGGAATTGAGGAACCTAGCCATCAAAGAGACAGAGGGGAGAAGAGAAATTCAAAACACCATACCCAACCAGACTGATATTTCCTACAATCACCCATTAAAAGTGCACAAAATCAATATAGGGACCATAGAGAAACCCAAGATAGCTATGGTGGGAGACTACTGGGATGAGAAAACTAATCAAGAATTACAGAGTTTGTTGCGGGAATATGAGGATTTGTTCCCAAAGACTTTTTCAAAGTTAAAGGGAATCAAAGGAGTTATGGGAGAAATGAAGATTGAATTGAAACCAGGATCCAAGCACGTCAGACATAGACCATACTATCTTAAGCCTAGAGTAAAAGAGAAGGTTAAGAAGGAGATAAACAAGATGTTGGAATCAGGTCTCATTTTTGCAGTAGAAGAAGCAGAGTGGGTTAGCTTGATAGTTATTCAAAGAAAGAAAGGCATAGAGGATATTAGAGTTTGTGTAGACTACATAAGTCTCAACTTTGCCTATGTGCATGACCCTTTCCCAACGCCCTTTACAAACGAGGTGCTAGAACAGGTTGCTGGAAAGGAAGCATACTCATTCATAGATGAATTTTTAGGATACCACCAAGTCAGGATTGTTGAAGAGGAAAAAAAGAAAACCACTTTCATAACATAATGGGGATCCTTCACATACAATGTGATGCCATTTGGCTTAAAGAACTCCCCTACAGTTTTCTCAAGGATTGTGATAGTAGCTTTTAGAGAGTTCATTCGCAAATTTATAGAAGTATATATGGATGATTGGACAATATATAGCCTGCTCAAGGAACATGTAGCATTATTGCGACTAATGTTTGACAGATGTAGAGAGTTGCAGATCTCTTTGAATCTCATAAAGTGTATCTTCTGTGTACCACATGGGAATTTGTTGGGCCATATAGTCTACCGAGAAGGAGTATTGGCAGACCCAGCCAAATTTGCAGTCATTGTGGATATGCCTCCACCCACAAGTGATAAACAGTTGCGCTCCATGCTAGGACACACAGGTTACTATCACAGGTTCATCCAAAGATATGCCAACATTACTGCACCTCTGGAAAACCTACTAAAAAAGGATGAAATGTTCCAGTGGACCCCATAATGTGATAAAGCATTCGAGATACTTAAGGAGAAACTCTTCACAACACCCATCCTGATATTCCCAAACCGGGAGAAGGAATTTCACGTCCATGTAGATGCTTCAGGAATTGCCTTGAGAGCTATCTTAATGCAACCTGGTGATGGAGCTATGGATCACCCTATCTATTTTGTGAGTTGGAAGTTGTCGCAAGAAGAACACAACTAAACAACGACAAAAAGGGTTTAGCCATGATTTATGCTTTGCAGAAATGTAGACACTATTTGTTAGGGTCTCATTTCAAATTATTTACTGATCATTCTGCATTGAAATATCTAGTTAACAAACCTGTGTTGGAAGGGAGAATTTGTAGATGGTTGTTGTTATTTCAGGAATTTTCATTTGAAGTTATCATCAAGTCGGGAAGATGCAATGTAGGACCTAATCACTTGTCCAGGTTAGAGTCAGGGGAAAGTGGCGGAGCAGTAGATGATCAACTCCCAGATGTAGACTTGTTCAGGATTGAGGCCATACCAGAATATCTGGAGGACATAGCAGTCTTCCTAAGTACATGGGATTGTCCAGAAACATATTCCACAACCCAGAAATGCCACATGGTTGTTAGTGCAGCAGATTACCAGTTGATCACCGGACAATTGTATAAACTAGGACTAGACAACATTCTCAGGCGATGTGTCCTGGATCATGAAAGACAAGATATACTCTGGGAATGCCATAGTGGAGTTGTAGGTTTCCATGCAGGAGGAAAGGCCACTGCACAGAAAGTTCTCTAGGCAAGACTTTGGTGTGCAACACTCTTCAAGGATGCAAAAGTATACGCTAGATTGTGTGATGTTTGTCAACGAGTGGGTAAGTCGTCATGTTGAGATGAACTACCACTACAACTAGTTAGATCTCTACAAGAATTTGAGAAATAGGCAGTTGACTTCATTGGACCAATCAACCCTATCACCAAGCATTCAAAGGCTAGGTACATCACTACCACAACTGACTAACTTACCCGTTGGGCAGAATCAACAGTTGTACATGAATGTTCGACAAATACTGCTGCCAGGTTCATTTTTGAGAATATCATTACTCGGTTAGGATGTCCCAGGAGCCTAACCAATGATCAAGGAGCTCATTTCATTAGCAGCACTAGAGCAACACTTACACCATAATTTCTGATTCAACATCACAAGAGAAGTCCCTATCACCCATAGGCCAATGGAACAGTCGAAGCCTTCAACAAGATTTTGGAAAGGGGGATGACAAAGGTCTGTTGCGCAAACTGGGAGGACTAGGATGATAGAGTTCCAGCCATACTATGGGCATACAGGACAACCACAAAGAAACTCCATAGGTACACACCGTTCCAATTAGTTTATGGGAAAGAAGAAGTGGTGCCTACATAATTCATCACTCCAAGTTTGTATATTGCACAAGTCACATGTATGTCAGAAGAGGAATCCATTGTGCAGAGACTTATGGAATTACAAGAACTCGAGGAGACATGATTTCTAGCAAACTTCCATCAGTCGATTGAAAAATAAAGACAAAAATCTTTGCACGATAGGCACATTAAGACTAAGGTATTTATGCAAGGAGACAAGGTGCTACTCTACGATAGTTAGTACCAGAAGCATCCTGGCAAGCTGTGCATGCACTGGTTAGGACCATTCATAATTGCGGATATCCAACCCTCATGAGCAGTTAGACTTGCGCAAATGGATGGTCTGTTGTGACTAGGATGGGTGAATGTCTCTCGCCTGAAGCCCTACCTGTCTCAAAACTGAGAAAGAGGGACTGTCACTCTAGTCCAAAGGATCTTGTACATTAGTTAGATTTGAGTTTTCTGAAATTTTTGTAAATTCAGTTAATAAAGTCGATGTGCGCAGTGTTGTGCCATGAAACATAGTTCATTTTATTTTTAAGTGGTGTTTGATATAGAACTAATGACTCAACAATGTAGGATCCGAAGCATAAGAGAACCCATTAATGACAGTCATTAATATGATGGGAACCTCCTTTGTGGTCGGAGGGAGAACGAATCTGAATATAATCTGAGTCCATGTGCCACATGAAACCAGTCTAGTCACAGCCTTTATTTCCATTTCGGTACCTCATCT
This sequence comes from Picea engelmannii, assembly GCA_009831015.1. Lineage (NCBI taxonomy): Eukaryota > Viridiplantae > Streptophyta > Pinopsida > Pinales > Pinaceae > Picea > Picea engelmannii. Next base: position 972,584 of record ML779501.1, on the reverse strand, counting down.
GAGGTCAGTTAATCCATAAAGATGCGTTATGCAAATATTCCATCAGATTTCGCGCTGAGATACCCACCCGTCAAACGGAAAGGTCTGAAATTGGCCACGTCCCTATTCCACTCACCCAAGTAAGTAAATGCCAAAATCTCCCAATAGGATTTACCCCATTAAACCGTCCCGTTAGACAACTCAGACCCAGTTGCATCCATACGACCATGATGAATAACAGTTATAGCTAAAATTTCTCTTTAAGCCAAGTATAAGGCCCAGAGAACTCACTCGAGAATGCATCGTTTCCAAAAGAACATAGCCATTTTCCGAATTCAGTAAAGCGAACCAGCCTGTACCATTGTGAAATCCACAATCGTAACCCCAATCCTTAGCTGCCGCAAAAGTGTGTATGCCGAGAGTTACAAAAATCCAAAGTGCCATGCCTAAAGAAGAGGTACTAGACGATCCCTATGACCCACAAGTCGAGATCGTAGGCGATCTCAAAGGGAAGGTGGAGCATGTTAAGCTCCTCGATCTTGACCTCACAGATTCAGTCTTGTTTCCTCAAATGAACACATATGTCTTTTTGGAGATGGCTCCAAATGGATCCAGAGGCATGTAATTTGTGCCAAAATCAGACTTCATCAACTTATTCAATTTGACCATCATGAACCTGAGAGACCTACCAATCTTCGATACCACTGGTGAGGTTGCGCGGTGCACAAAATTTCTAATAAGCAGGGTGCATGACAGAATTCTATGGTTGGATAAGAGGTATCCAATCCATGTTGGAGAAATCCAACATCTTACTGGACTATCCTCCCAAGGAGAGGACACGTCGAAAGGATTCTAGGGTCCTAGTAAGCACGAAAAAAAGAAAGGTGAGCTTAGCTTGTACGAGAAATTCAACACAAAGAGGGGGGGACGCACAATAGTAATTGAACCCATACTACCTGAGACAATCCAGACTTTCTGTTAAATCATATCCATCAAGGTTATGAGATCATACTACAAAGGAGAATGTACACTAGATGCACTACTAGTCGCTGACTTTTGCGCCAATGGAGTTGTGTTCAATTGGTGTAGTTCCTTGGTAGAGGAACTCCTAGTAGCATGCGAGGAAGCGTAGGAGAAGGGAGGAACCTTCACTTATGGATATCTACTCATGGAATTCACAATGTTCAAATGGAATCCACCTATGGGAAGACAACCGACAATACCAGACAAGGGGCGCATGGTGAAGATGTTTGAGCCATGGCAGTCTAGGTCATATTCAGAGAATACAACCTTCAACGCTGCAACATTTGCTAAGTGGTACAATGGTATGATAGACGCAACACACAGGCTGTGTATCCTACAGGATCTCCTCAACTACAATATGAAAAATATTGCCTTCAACATGAACCGACACCACACATTTTTCTAGCCGAGACATGTTAGTAGGGAAGATTTCCACAAAAGGATGTTGTCATTCTATCTGGACGAGGAGGCCTTTGACAGGGAAGTCATGTCATGTCCAGGAGTCAAATGTAATCAATTCAAGTCGAGAATGCATTATATCCTACCTATGAAGCTGCTGAAGAAGAAAGACAAAGAAGTAGGAGCCGAACCAAGCTCAGGTCCAGAGCCACAAAAGCTAGACACTCCAGCACAATCAGACTCTGAGGAGGAAGAAGAGATGCAGCAGTTGGAGTGGAAGAAAATACCGACCCTCTGTCACCTTCCAGCCGATGTCACGTTGTCAGGTGAGGATGTTAACTAGATTCTAAGAACTGTGTTTGGTATCGAACCATTAGTGAAGAGGCCCAGAACCGGGGTCTTGTCGAAAAAATCTATGAACCCACAACCCCTTGCATCATTTGCTCCCTACACCCACTCAACAGTCAAAGCCAACACTATGATTGACATTCAGGATGACCCAGAGCTTGAAATATTTCTATCCACATTCATCACTGAGCACCCTCCATCACCACCACCACTCCAATCACCAAACCCCATCACCACCAACCCACACCAGACCACAAATCTAGAGTCGATGTAGCTCGATCAACCAGAGATAGTGGAGCGAGGAATCCAAAAAGTAAGCCAATATCATAAGTTTCTGGCCCAGACCCCAAAGCACCAAGGTAGAGCATGAAGCTGAATGGCCCGAATCTAGACATCTAGGAACAACAGTCTGAGTCTTCCGCGCAAGGTAAAGACACCCACATTGTGGCGGAGATGCACACCCAAAGAAAACAACAAATCCCCTCACCAACCAAGGGTGAGGATGTACAAGAAACCACAATGCAGGAAGTGGAAGCAACAAAAGAGAAGGAGATACCAGATGCCCACAAAGAACCAGAATCAACAACCAGGCAGAGCGTGACATCCGCGCGTGAACAAATGGAGCAGGTTCTCCAAGACCCCTAGCAATGCGCAAAACTGATGCAACTTTGCATAGCCAGAATAGAGGTTCTGACTCTGTTTCCCGGAGCGCTAAGGTTGAGGATTGTGATAGGACCACCAATAGAGGAGGAGGTAGAGACCCTCTCGGAACATTCAACGACCAGTGGAATTCCACTATAGACACGAGCCCCCAGAGAAGTAGCTCCTTCATTCGTTGATCTCATACAGTGGCCAACGATGCACTTATTTGGACTTATCAGAGCATCAACTGATCAATTAGAGAAAAGGCTCTAGGAGGTCAAGAGGTCTGTCGAGGTTTCAAGGAAGGAAGAGTTTGTCATGAAAACATGCATGATGTAGGAAGTGCATGAAAAAATCCAAGTTTAGTGCAAACTGGAAATAGTGCAGGAAAGACTTTCTGAAAAGGTTATGCTCGTACTAACAAAAGTCAGTGATGCAGGCGAGCTGAAACACCAGATTGAGTTGCTACAAGAAACATAGACACAACTCACTACTCAAGCTGAGCATCTGAAAGCACAGCTACAACAGGCCCAACAAGAGGCAGAACAACAATATTAGAATCTACAAGAGTAGATGCAGAAGACAGTACTACAAGGCAACAATGCCCAAGCAACAATACACAAGCACATAATGAACTGCAAATAGATTTTCAAGGAAGTCAACGACTGGATGGGCATCATCGCTTGACGCAACCAAGTCTTGGAGGAGGTGCGCACAAAGATCCAGGTGTTGAACGAAGAAGTTGCGGTCACAATGGATCCTATGGAGCAACAACAGAAGTTCGACCAAATCCAATAGGCAGACAATGAGTTGAACACCCTCTTTGAGGAAAAGTCCATAGCAAAGAAAGAGTTGCACAACTTCTAACCTGTTATTCAGGCAGTGTACATGCAAATGCATCAAGTTGACGTAACAACATATTCTGAGTGGAACCTGTTGGTCGCGTCCAAGACAAAGGCGGATAACAAGGAGACACCCAACAATTTTTTGCAGAGGCATCACTCCTCGCCAGGAAATGGTAGGATAAAGTGGGAAACTTTCAAGGAGTCGAACAACAAGCCTTAGAGTTGGTACCAGAGTTGGGCCCTTCATTTGAAGAGGTAAAAGAAGAGAAATCACAAACAAAAGAGCCCAAGGAAGAAGAAAACAAGGAAAAGGGAAAACAACAGATGCTCCTGGAAGATGCGAAAGAAACAAGCACTTGACTCGAGGGCGAGTGAAGAATTGTGGTCAGAGCCTGTTGGGCCCTTCGTTTTTGGATAAGGAATTGTGCAAGTTTTTACTGAGCACGAGTTGCACAAGATTCAACGGAGGATGGACAACAAAACGAGAAAGAGCAACATAAATTAGTTGCGAAAGTTAGCGCAATGCCAGCTAAGCAACAAACGATTGCAATAGAACAAGAAAGCATGCAAGTTGAAATAGAAGACACAACCCAACTATATATAGGATTGAACACAAGTGTAAAAGGGTTGTTGCGGTTACTGTTGTTGATGTTTTTTCCATTGTTTCTGGTGTTGTTGACATTGTTGTTATTGTTGGGAGTTGAGTCAAGTGGGGTCTTGAGTCTGTAATGAAGTTGATCTATCAGTTTGGGAATTGGATATCTGGGACATGAGTCCAGAATCAAGAGTCTATACAACACACTACTCTGTAATTCTAAGTCTGTAATCAAAGAAAGATTCTAAAGATAATATGAAGAAGGACCTAAATTTTCAAATATGATGTATCTCTGTGTGTTTACTTATGCATTACAATATTTCTTTATGGCATATAAGTCCTATTTGATGGTTCTACATTTAAATGCTTGTTCGCAATGTAAGTATCTTCGATTCTTGCACATGTATGTTTCATATCTATTCATGTCTCGTACGCAAGATCAAGAATGAGTCCTGAAGGCTCTATGGATTCTCTTAAGTCTTTTCCCTGCCCTTCCCTATCTATCTGTCTCAACTGCGCTTCGGGTGAGACTTCTTCTCTTCAAAGGAGATGAAAATGCCAGCGCTCTAGACTACACGGTACCTTTTGTTGGTAACCTTAGAAGGACCCTGGTCTGATCAAACTTGTGCCAAAATGTCATATCACTCATGATATGCCTCCACCATGAACCAAGTGAAACAACCATGTATCTTAATCAATCAAGTGTCTCAACTATATCATCCCATATATCATGTACCAAAGTATATGCTAAACAAGTAATACCAATGGTGTAATTTGGCCAAGTACTATCATCCACAACCATATACCATCTATGAGTGTATCAACATGCACCAACTATAGATCAAGTTATGACTCATCAATGATGTATAACATGGCCACCTCAACAAATCATCAACTACATGTCCCAAAATGTAGCTCAACCATATGCCAAATGCATGCACCAAGATATCCAACAAATTTTCCTCCAATAATACATCATAAGGTATATAAAGGGAAATCAAATATGTATCAGCCATTGTTACACATTATTTTGGTCACCTCAGTGATCCATTGACAACATGTGTTCATGTTCCCTGAAAAGATAAAAGAGTCTTTATCCATGAAAGAGTGATTTACTTTCCTTTCTAAAAAACCATATTAAGGAAGGTCGTCGCACCCTGCAAAATGCATGGGATGTGATGATGCCTGATCGTCGCACCCTTCTCTAGATTTGTACTGTGACGTCTCCATAGGTTGCAATATATCTAGGGTGCGATGATGAAAAAAGCTAATGAAAATTCAAACTCCACAAATGTTCTAGAAGGGGATCTTCTAGAAGGTGAAGTGGCCTCCGAAAGGTTTGGATCTTACTCTCTTTTCTGATTTGGTGGGATCATCCTAATATCCTCATCCATCTCTCTTTCACACTATATAAAGAGGGATCTCTCATGGAAAAGGCTAAGGTTGAATAGGCTAATATTTGTATGGAGATTTCTACTTCTTCTTGAGATATTTGCTTTACTTCTACAAGCTACATGGTGGATCTTCTTCATTCAAAGGTTTGGAGCAAAGGTGTGTTTGTTATAGAAAAGGACCATCGAAAGGGGACCTTGCAACATCAAGGCTTTGGTTGTATTCTCCACTTTCTATTTAATATGATACAACGATATGTTTATTTCCCATAAAACTAGTCTTGTTTTATTGTATGACTCCTTGATCACATACATAGGTTCTTCTTGAGTATAATGTGTTTCTTTCACTTTGGTTGGCTTGTGTTCCCTTGCTGGTTCAATATCTTTGGAGCATTGGAACAGAGATAGGATGGAAATGGAAAGAGGAAACGACCTTTAAAAGGTATGTTTCCTATCTCTTGTTAACTAGTAAAATCAAATTAGAGCTTAGGGAAAGTCTTATATTCTGTTTTGTTTTGTTCTAGTTTCCAGTGGGATCTAGGGAGATCTGCTTATGTTCACATTTTCCGATTAATCCAATAACATCCATGTATCCTAACAAATATGCCTCAAGTCCTATTCACTAAAGAAAATACTAAGCATCCAAATATACACTTACTAGAAGTGTGCCTCAATAGATCAATGATATCTCTAGCTAGCACCATCATGATATATCTCATAACCAAAGTTCCATAACTTCACTGTTACAACCAACATTGTTCCTCAATAGAAAAGTGTCTCAATCCACACTCTAGGGTTAGTACCATGCATCAAAGATAGTCTTCCAACACTTAACCATATGTCATCACCATACATACATAAATTATGTATGCCAACATGTAAACATGAAAACCTGCAACAAACCATGTCAGATCCTGGAACAAGCCATGTCAGACCCCACAACACAGAGTTATACATTTATACCATGCTGCAACTCATGTGCATAGCCTTTTTCCCAAGGCTCTTTACCACAGATACACGGCCTGTTGCACAAACAACTCGCGTATGTACGCAACCTATTCATAGGTCAGCTAGCGTATGTACGTGATTGTTACCATTGTAACCCACGTATACTTATGAAGATGTCAAACTTGATCTTCCCTTAAGGCTTCCATTCTTTTCTGATTGTTCAGTTTTCTTCACCCACTTCTGAAGGTGTCCCAGCTTCTCAGAACTTGAGCTCTGAGCTTCCATCTTTTCAAAAATGTCTTCCTTCCTAAATTCATGCCTTCTTCTAGTCATTCTATATGAAGTCCTCATCATGGAATTTCTTCTTGTGTTCCAACAATCTTGGGATTTGAGACCAAATCCACTACAACTGTAGCATCTCATGATGTGACAATGAGCATCAATGTGTCCTACTTGATCACATCTCCAACATCTTATGTGTCCTAATTTTCCTCATCAAGGATTGGAACTTCATCATCCATTTGTGTGTTCATGGATCTCCTCCAAGATTGTTAAGGCTTATAGTGAAGTCTGTCTCTAATACCAATTGTTGGACACACCGACCACACTGAGAGGGGGGGGGGGTGAATCCGTGTAGGGCTCTTTTTTAACTTTCCTCCACAAAACTCCTTAGTTAGCAATCATCATTTACTCATCACTTATTACTGTCATTTATAACTAGTTAAATGTGAACATATATCAACAACATATACCGGCAACATATATCATCAATAAGTCATCACCACAAGGAACACAAAGAACATAAGATGTATGTAAAATTTTCTTTTTATTACAAACTACAATCCTTGGGTTATCAACAAAAACTGAATAGAGTTACAACTCCACAAGAGAACCAACTCTACAATGCAAGACTCATCTTACACAACTCAACACCAACTGAGAAGAGGAATCAATCATCAACATATAACAATATGTCAACATGTATGTGACATGTCAGTAGTGCAACATGCGTATGTATGCGCCCTACCAAGAGTACAACTTGTGTATGTACGTGGCCTTTCTGTACTATAGCCTACGTATTCCTTATGAGCAATTAGGATTTTCTATCAATGACAAGACATTGATCCTTTGACATTTGACATCAATCCTTTGACATCAATGACAACATGATCCAACAAGATCAAGCTAGTGTACATAAATTAGTGTTAGATATTTAGCAAGGTGGGGCATTGGAGCTATTGTTGATGCTAATAAAGTGAGCCATGACCAACTAGTACACGAAGGTTGGGTATCATAGATACTTTTGATGTCTACCATTCCACAATATGTTCGTAATAATGTCTATAGTTCTTGTTTCTCTTATTGTGGTTATACACAATGTTGGAAGCACACCAAGGCGTAAAGCAAGGTGATTTTGGGAAATACGACATGCACAAGGAAAGTGACAGCTGGAAGGAAGAAGAAGAGACGCACATGCATGGAAGACCTAATGACGGTAGGGTTAGGGTTTTGGTAATGTATTGTAATGGATGAAGAGCCATAAACATATAAATAAGATACCTAGGTCTCATAGGATGGGGTTAGAGACTAGTCATTATTATAGAGAGAATTGTTGTAGTGAGTCAATACGTAACAATTTATTGTATGACCTAATTTTGTAAGATGTTGAGCTAGAGAGGATGGAGGAGGGTACATATTGAGGGTTAGATCACAGGCTGAGGATCGTGTTGTGATCTAGTCTGCCTCATATAGATCTTACCCCATTGAGAAGAGTTGTAAGCACGTGGCGCTGTGATGATAGAACGACTATAATAAAAGAGCTAAGAGCCAAATCTTTGTGGACGTAGCCCAAGAGGGGGTGAACCATGGTAATATCTATGTTATGTGATTGAATGCATGTATTTGTTTATCATCTTAGTAGATATAGATGTGCTAAATGAATGAGATATTATATTTCTTTCATAAATCATGACAATGGTATACTACATTAATAAGTTACAGTAATACTCCCAATACACAGTTATCAGATCTCTCACTCAATCATAGGCTATAAACACATGAGTATTGCAGCCACCCATTACGACTATATTGGGTGAGACGACGCAGTGCACCCTGTGCACTATGTTTCCTTTTGGTTTACCAAGAGGGCCGATAGTTTTAGAGGCTTTGTTGGAAACCCAAATAGACATGAACCCTGGGCCAACTAACTCAGAAAGGATATAAGAAAAAGTAACCAACAAATGGTTTTGTTGTCATTGGTAGGAAAAAAAGAGAATTGAGTAGATGAGCTATGTTGAAGGTCTGTCAGAGACAAATCAAGAAAATATTAGGATAGAGAGCAATGAGCCACCAGAAGGGGATGTTGAGACCATGGAATCCCACAAAATCAGAGATCGAAAGATGGATAAGGACAAAAGAGTTGGAGTTTTCACAGAAATATAACAAAAACCCTAGAATATCACTAATCCAGGTAGATATCAGTGGCCACCCACCTTTTTCGACTGGCTCAAAACATATTTCTGGCAAATTTGGCAATTTACTATTTTTAGCAGTTTTTAACTTCCAAGGCCATTTTGAGGGCCCAAAGGAAGGTTTTTTCGAGATAGAGGTTCTCAATGAAATATGAAGGCATGATTGAGCCCCCAAAATTAATCTCCTTGATGATACCTTTCCAACGAGCTATCATATGCCTAAAACGAAGATCGTATGCAAAAGTTACGACCCCGAGAAGTTGATGTACTAACTTACCCAAACGGGGCCCATATGACTTTTGGCGCTTCATATCCTAGGGTTAGGTTTTTGGATGTATAGGACTTTTGAAATTCCTATTTATTGTAAAAAGGCCTTCAAAACCTCATTGTAATCATCTTCTTGTGAATGCGAGTAGCTGTCACATCTCTTCTCAGAGATAAGCTGCCACCATTCTATCGAGTCTTTCACTTTGTATTTTACAGTCTCTGTACATTTATTTCATTAATAGAAATCATGTATTGCTGTATATCTGTGTTTATGGTTGCATATATGATATATTTATGTTATATTATTGAATATCTGCGATATCTCTATGAATTTCTTTATTATATCTCCGATCTCATTTCGTGCCGAAAATAATCTGGATCAGTGGTATCAGAGCAGGCTGTTGTTGATCATTTTTTTTCAGTGCATGTCCCCGATGAGGTCTGAGTATAGAAAGTTGGGTCTCTAGCTTGTCTCTCTTGAGGACAATTTCTCTCACACACCCAAGAAACCCTCAATGGTGGAAGAAAAGAAAAATGACGGAGCAGGCGATCCTATCAGTCTGTTGCTTGAGCAAACTCTCACGCGACAGAGGGACGAAATGATGGAGATTTTTTCCCACATCCTTCAACGCCTGTCGATAGCAACATGCGCATCTTCATCAAGTGACCACTTTGGAGGCACCTCGCCTTTGCAGGTACAAGTTAATTTTGATATTTCTGTATTTGAAGGAAAGATAGATGCAGAAGCCCTAGAAATATGGTTAAATATGCTAGAAGGCTATTTCTCTGTTCACAAATTTTTCGACAAAGAAAAGATCACCTTCACACTCCTTAAAGCTCTCCCCCATGTCAAAGATTGGTGGGAAAATTATTGGGAGTAGATTTCCACAGAGGAGTTTGAAATATATGGGGCCAATCCCACTTGGGATTTTTTTGTGGATGCAGTAAAGGAACAATATTACCCTATTGGAAACTATGAGGACTAGTACATGAGATGGACCACACTGCGGCAAGAGAGGGGCCAAGAAATTTTGGAGTTCACCAATACCTTCCATACCTTGCGCACCAAGATGGGTATCAAAGACTCCGAATGACATTTGGTTCTGAAATACCGTGGGGCTCTACATAGATACATCAAAATTGAAATGGATTTTCTGGACATCTCATCACTCAGTGTTGCCTATCGATATGCTATTAAAATTGAGCAGAAATTAAAGCACCAGAACAAATGGGATTTTGGTTCTGCAAATCCGCAACAACCAAAGTATGACAAACATGTCCCTAACAAACAGTCTCTCGAAAACTAGTCCAAGCCACATGAAAAGAAGGGTCACAGGAAGACAAAGAAGGACACCAGAAAATGGTGCAATTTCCATAAAATACCCTGGCACAAAACCAATGAATATCGCTAAAAAAATTCATTGGTGGCCAAGATCAAAGACAAGGAGCCGAGCCCTGATTCAGAATCTGATTATGAAAATACTGGTAAATGACAGATCATTGACACAGACCCCACTGCTATTGTCACGACCGCGACAATTCAACTAGAAGAACCAACAGATCCTAAAGAGGGGGAGCACCTTTTTCATTCATAGATGCGGGTGAAGGGGACCCCGCTGCATTTTATTGTTGATAGTGGAAGCCAGAAAAACCTCATCTCAGCAGAGATCGTCAAACAATTGGGATTGTCAACAACACCACACCCACAACCATACAACATCAGGGGGAGTCACCAAGGATGATATCTTCGTGTCAGCCGACAATGTCGATTGTCATATGGCATCCAACCCTTCAAGGATGAGGTATTATGTGACGTTTCCCCACTAGATGTTTGTGATGTTCTCTTGGGCCAGCCATATATGTGGAAGCGCCACACTGTTTATGAGTCTTGACCCCACAATGTCATTGTTTCTCTAGGGGGTCATCTCTATAGAATACCAGAGGTAGTTCCAACTACTTTTCCACCTAAAAAGTGTTGCAAAATTCAGCTTCTTCACAATCTGTTCAAAATGAGAACAGAAGGACACTGCAACCACTACAGCTTCGCCCCAAGCACCTTCTATCCAACAGAAGCAGGTCAACAAGGTTGTAGAAAAGAGAAAATATTCCTTCTGCACACCGTCCTCTCATGTAGTCCGACTTGTTGAACAACCTCAACCTCAACAGGTTCGTGATAGACTTCCACAAACTGAGCAACACAACGTCTGCAGAAAGGCAAGCAACTCACCAAGATGCAGATTTAGCAAACGCTTTTATCTCTCCTTCGAGAACTCAACGCAATGGAGACCATTTATTCCTAAGGAGGGAGGATTGATCCAGGTGGATATCGGTGGCCACCCACCTTTTCCGACTGACTCAAAACAATTTTCTAGCAAATTTGGCAATTTACTATTTTTAGTAGTTTTTAACTTCTGGGGCCATTTTCAGGGCCCAAATGAAGGTTTTTTGAGATCGAGATTCTCAATGATAGTTGAAGGAATGATTGAGCCCCCAAAATGAATCTCCTCTATGATACCTCTCCAACGAGCTATCATATGCCTAAAACGAAGATCGTATGCAAAAGTTACGACCCCAGGAAGTTGATGTACTAACTTACCCAAATGGGGCCCACATGAATTTTGGCGCTTCATCTCCTAGGGTTAGGTTTTTGGATGTCTAGTACTTTTGACATTCCTGTTTATTGTAAAAAGGCCTTCAGAGCCTCATTGTAATCATCTTCTTGTGAATGCGAGTAGCTGTCACATCTCTTCTCAGAGATAAGTTGCAACCATTCTATCGAGTCTTTCACTCTGTATTTTATAGTCTCTGTACATTTATTTCATTAATAAAAATCATGTATTATTGTATATCTATGTTTATGGTTGCATCTCTGATATATTTCTGTTATATTATTGAATATCTACGATATCTCTGTGCATTTCTTTATTATATCTCTGATCTCATTTCGTGCCGAAAATAATCTGGATCAAACACGCCACAAATATCTTGAGAAATATGTCTTTACTAATTTACACGAAGTCTTTTTCTATGATTTCCCACACTTATTACAGGAGTGGATACTAAGGGTGAAGGATAACCATGCAACGAACCATATCCAACAGTTAGAGTGGACTCAAGTACATATTGAGTAGTTACAACAAGTAAACAACAAATTCACCCGCGTAGTAGACTTTTGGCTTGACAGTATTGTGGCAGGCTTTATAACAGGGTTTGCAGTAGATACAGTGAATTTGTACAACGCAACGGAGCAAGAATTTTTACACGGACCTCGAGGAAGGTACACTAGATCATTGTATACTTCTATATAACAAAGGTGTAATGACAATGGAGTCAGAAAACTAAATTTCCCTGCGTGCATGGGGGAAGGGGGGAAGAACTGACAGAAAGAGGAGAAATGGATGGGGGAAAGGATAAGGGAAAGAAGGAGGAACCCTTGGACCCGTTCATGATGGATGACGACCAGATCAAGTGGATCTTGGTGACAGATGGAAAGACACGTAGTGGAGTACCCTACCAATACAAGGTGAATACCAAGAAGAGATCCATAGCTGCAAGGGAAGGCTTGAAAAGTGACGAGGAAGAGGTAGAGGATCTCCGGGCTATGGAGAAGATTGAGGAAATCCTGCACACAACATATAATAGGAAGACAAGAGTTCGAAGAAGGGGAAGAGAAGGAAACAATCCTATCCATATTAATGTCAGTGTGGAACCCATAAACCCATGTGCGACTAATACACCAAAGAGAACACCACAGTTTAGACAATCGAAGTTTGGAAGAAGTCAGACAACAAGAAGTACATCTACACAAGGAGCAACAACTGGAGGATATAGTTTAGGTAGCACTAGTCAAGTATCTACACCTCGCGGAGGTAGTAGTTCAACATTTGGTATGGCAGGACACAATCCCACCATTAGGTTACCAGAATTTAAAGGAGAAGCGTCGGAGGATCCAAAAAAACATTTGTTCATTTGTGAGAAGATTTGGGAAGAAAAATAGATTACAGACGAGGATACCAAACTGGCACAACTAGCAATTACATTAAGGGATCGCGCACTGGATTGGTATATGGGTTTAGCTACAAACAATCCACCAAGGACAACCAAAACAATTGCAGATATCAAGAAACTATTGATAAATGAGTTCCAGAAGCCGAGTTCAGAAGATCAGTACATGAATGAGATGATCGAAATTAGACAAAAAATTGGAGAATCCGTATGGGAGATTGACCAGAGATTCAAGTGAATGAAGGGAAATATGAAATATCTCATGACTGATATGCAACATCGACACCTGTTTGTCAACTCACTGTTCCCACACTTAAAATATCCACTGCGACAAAAAAAGTTCCAGACGCAGGCAGAGGCTCTACATGGAGCCCTACAACTGGAAGAAAACCAATATCAACAGATGGATCCAACCATTGAATAATTGAAGGAGGATCTAAAGAACTTAACATTCCAGCTAAACCAAAACAAGAGTAAGGACAAATGAGAAGTCATTTGGTGTACCACATGCAGGACGAAAGAACACCACAAGAACGAATGTTCAACATTTGTTCAGTATATGGCAGCAGGAATGGCAAATACGTTACCAATAGGAGGACTATGGTGCAAAATATACAAGAAACTGGGTCACGATCCATATCACTGCTCAATGATGCATAAATACCAAACAGTCCCAAAGAGATCATATTGCAAATTTTGTAAGTCAGTGGGCCATGACAAGAAATATTTTAGAACTATGGAATTGATGTGAGAGAGGACATCAGATGCATATAGAGTGTAGGCATAAATGATGATGGGGCAATCCACACCGCAGTTTAATCTAGTTCCAGCCCCATACAACACTGCGCAACAAACACAGTACAATATCACACACTACAATCAAGTGCCTCTGTATAATGCATCGAGAGGAGACTAACCAGGCTACAGATGTGGAGGACGAGCGGGAGGAGGTTTTGGACGAGGTAGAGGACCAGTGGTGTGTTACAATTGTCAACAATCGAGACATTATGCAAGGGAATGTCCACTTCATCCAGCAACATGTATGTATTTTCGCGTATCGGACTATGATACAGAATAATGTCCGACATTATTAGTAAAGATTCAGGAAAAGAGAAACCAGAACAACCAGAATTTTCAATGGATCTTAGTGGAAGCGAGGGATGAAGGATGAAACATCAACATAGTTACCCGTGGAGGAGATAAAATAGGGAACGACGCAGTCCGATAAGAGCCAGTCCAACACCAGTGGGTAAAGAATAACGTCAAACCAGGTAAGCAGTTCGATGTGCAGAAGGAGAAGGAGATATTTAAGCAATCCTGACAAGAATTTCAGAAGGAAGACATTGCGACAACTTCAACCGCGCAACAAAACAAGGAAGTGCCAGAATACAATATGTGTCTGTTGTTGGATCATACTAATGAAATGAAATCTATGGGACAAGTAAGTACAATCAAAGGCTTCTTGCAATAATGTGTCAAAGTATTAAATGATCCATCATCTATGAAAATACTGCAAAACATACTAGAAAGATGTTGTATAGAAACAAAAGGGAAACTAGAACAAAAGACAGTCAATCACCTACATACAAGGAGAATAACAATTAGGGAGTTCAGACTGAATGCAAACATCAGAGATTTCAACATGGGAGATATCATACTAGATCTAGGATCTAAAGTGAATGTATTACGAAAGAAGACATGACAATGCATGGGAGAGACCACATTAGGATACTCACCGGTTCAACTGAAACTAGCAAACCAACATAGATTCCTACCAATTGGTAGACTGAAAGGAGTGACAATAGACCTGGATGGAGTGTGCACCAAAGCAGACTTTGAAGTGATTGAAATAGTGGATGAAACAACACCATATCTAGTGTTTCTTGGCTTGGACTAGGTGTTTGACAACCAGGCCATAATAAATCTAAAGATGCGAAAAATGACATTTGATTCAGGTGACTACAGGGTCATCGCACCATTAGACCCATCAAAAGGGGAAAGGTTCATAGAACCCACTTTCTTAGACTTAGAGGGAATCAACTAGTTGTACAAAACAACTGCGTGCAATGAGGATTACGTAAAACTAACTGCAGATGGGATACTCAGTTGGCGGAGCATTACTTCATGTGCAACAGACTTAGATACAGGTTTAGAAAACTGGCAACAAATGTTACATGAAGTTTCCATGAGAAGATGTGCACGAATAGACCGCGTAGTAAGATGGGTAGGCACAGAGATAAGGGAACCACCCAGTTTCCAAAAAATAAATGATCTAGAGACATTCTTGGCACAATACAAAGATGAAGTTTCAGAGAATCGGATACTCATAGCACTTGATATAACACTCAAAGCCACACCTGGAAGATGATGCGGTGCACACAAAGAGACAATCATAGATTTGTACCAATGTAAGCGGTTACTATGCATAAGGTTCAATGCAAAACAAAAAAACAACAAACAACGGAAGTATGATGGACAGGGGGCACCATCGGAACACTTGGAGAAGTGCAGAACGTTGTGGAAACTGACACCCCCAAAGGAATGGTCTCACCATTTCATACATAGTCTAGAAGGCATACCGATGAACTAGTACACAAACCAAGAACTGCACAGAGGAACTGCGACCTGGATGATATTACAAAATAATTTTACAGTCACTTTCTCATTCGAGCATGAGAACCCCAACATAGATTCAAATCCTAAAATGATAAGAGGGGTGATATTCATCAAGGAACCAGAAGTCAAGCTCATAACAGAAGAGTAACAGTGGAATAGACAAACAAACAAAGAACTGTTGTCATGTTATTTCCGCGCCGATCAAGGTAAAGAAAGTAAACATTGGGACAGTTGAGAATCCCAAAATGGCCAACATTTGAGATTACTGGGATGAAAAAACAATAGAGAGCATAATAGAGTTACTCTGCGAGTACATCGACCTGTTTCCCATGACATTTACAGAGATGAAGGGTATAGAAGGAGAGATAGGAGAAATGAGAATACCACTCAGAGCCGAAGCGAGACCAATCGGATAGTGACCATATAGACTGAACCCGATATACAAGCAGAAAGTCAAAGCTAAGATAGATAGAATGCTCAAAGCTGGAATCATAGAACCAGTGGAAGAATCCGATTGGATAAGCCCAATGGTAGTTCAAGACAAGAAACGAGGGATATGGATATGCGTCGACTTGAGGAAGTTGAATGATGCATGCCTACATGACTCGTTCCCTACATCTTTCATGGATGAAGTGTTAGAGAATGTAGGAGGACATGAAGCTTACTCTTTCACTAATGGATTCTCAGGCTACCACCAGATTAAGATAGCACAGGAAGACAGATACAAGACCATCTTTGCGATAGAATGGGGATCTTACCAGTACATAGTCATGCCGTTTCGACTGAAGAATGCACCAACAATATTTTCCAGAGTAGTCATCGCCGCGTTTAAGGAATTTATCCACCCGTTTCTAGAATTCTACTTGGACGATTGGATGATATATAGTTTGTTGAAAGACCATGTAGAGGTCTTACGGTTGATGTTAGAAAGATGTAGGAAGTGCCAGATATCACTAAACATAAAGAAATTCATATTCGAAACACCGTTTGGGATACTATTGCGCCATAGAGTATGCAAACAAGTTCTATTAGTAGATCCTGCAAAGATCGAAATAATTGTTAATTTACCACCACCAAAAAGAGTTCGTCAGCTAAGAGAGACATTGGGACACAAGGTACTATAGAAAGTTCATCAAAGGATATGCGCAAATTACTGCGCCAATGGAAAAATTGTTAAGAAAATATACAAAGTTTCAGTGGAACGACGAGTGTCAACACGGTTCGGATACCCTGAAGGAAAAGATGGTCACTGCAACAATATTGGTATTTCCAGACTGGGAAAAGACATTCCACGCACATGTAGATGCATCAGCCATAGTACTTGGATCTATCTTGGCGCAACCAGGAGTGGGAGATTTGGATCACCCCATAGCATTTGCGAATAGAAAGTTATCAGAATTGGAACATAACTGTAACACTACAGAGAGAGAAGGCCTAGCTATGGTCTATGCATTACAGAATTTCAGACATTACTTATTGGGAAAAAACTTTAAGATGTTCACAGATCACTCATCCCTGAAATACCTTGTCAACAAGCTAGTGTTGGGGGGGAAAATCTGTCGATGGTTACTATTGTTTCAAGAATTTGACTTTGAAGTAATAATCAAGCCAAGAAAATTGAATGCAGGACCTGACCACCTATCAAGGGTCATAGACGAGGAAGAACCTACGAACTTAGAGGACAAATTCTTAGATGCACAGTTATTCTTAGTTCAGATCGTTGATGAATACTTTTCAGATATCATTCAGTACTTGAGTATAGGTACTGTGTCGTAGGAATTTAACACCGTGCAGAAGAAAAACCTGGTAGTCCAGGTTGTATACTATCAATTGATCATAGGACACTTATACAAAATGGGCGTAGACAACATCTTGCCCATATATGTGTTAGAACACAAAATACCAAGAGTTCTAACAGAAGCCCATGAGGGACTAGTAGGAGGAAATTACGTAGGAAAAGCTACTGCGCAGAAGGTATTGCACATAGGACTATGGTGGCCAACCATTCACCGAGACTCAAAGGAATATTGTTAGAGATGCGATGTCTGTCAAAGGGTAGGTAAACCCAACAAAAGAGACGAGATGCCATTACGACCACATGTAACATAGAAGGCATTCGATAAATGGGAAATAGACTTCATGGGACTAATCAACCCACTAGCAAAAAGAACAGGAGCAAGGTACATCATCACTGTGACGGAGTGCCTAACAAGATGGGCAGAAGCAACACCAGTAAATGATTGCAATGCAACAACAACAACCCACTTTCTATTTGAACAAGTAATCACTCGATTTGGATTACCAAGACTTTTGATGAGCAACCAAGGCATGCACTTCATTAACAACACTATCAATGCTATGACTGAAGAGTTTGAAGTCCATCATCAGAAGAGCACACCATATCACCCACAGGCGAATGGCACAGTAGAGGAATTTAACAAAGTTTCGGAGAATGCACTGACAAAGATTTGAAATGTCAAAAGGGATGACTGGGACCTCAAAATACCAGCAGTATTGTGGGCCTACATGACTACATGCAAAAAGTTTATAGGGCACATTCCATTTAAACTGGTCTATGGTCAGGAAGCAGTGGAGCCATTAGAATTTATGGTACCTAGTCTGCGCATAGCAACAATTACACGCAAGACAGAACGAGGCACAATGCAAGAGAGACTAAATTAGTTGATGACTATGGAAGAAGATTAGATCATAGCATGGTTTCACCAACAAGTTCAGAAATCAAAGGACAAAGCTTGGCATGGCAGACACATCAACAATAAAACTTTCAAGGAAGGAGATTTAGTATTGATGTATGACAACAAATCCTTGCAGCACCCAAGAAAACTTAGAATACACTAGTTAGGACCATACGAAGTAAAAACTGTCACAGATGGAGGAGTCGTACAGTTGAAAGACTTATCAAGTGCAGAACTCAGAGGGATGATCAATGAGAACTGACTGAAGTTGTACAAGGATAGTCGACCACCCACCGCACAGTGAAAAAAAAAGAGCACAGTGCATCGAAAGTAGAAAGATCACACATACTTAGGAACACAAAATCAACGAGGATAAGGATAATGACCATATCAAAAGTGGGAACAAGTGGGAAATGAAAAGACGACAAAACCAGTACGAAACGACAGAGTTATGTAGAATTGAATGCCAGAAAGGGTCAATGGGACGCCACATTAATCATGCTAACTGGATACGAAGAGGGAGAGTAATGGAAAGTACAAAGGAATTAAAGGTTCATTGAACCTGTCATAAAGGTAGCATCTTCAACAAGCTTCATGCGATGCCTATACAAAACATGGACACAGACGCAAACGGGTTATTGTGAGACTGGAGAAGAAACAAAGAACGAGAGTGCATACAGAGCACAGAGAAAATCTCACAGAGGTGACAAGAGCTATGAAAGCGTAGTGAGAAATCCACATTCACCACCATGGCACCACCAAAGCAAGCAGAAGCAAGCCAAACTACCAGACAACCCAGAATTAGAACCAGGGAATATGTACAATTGGAAGAAGGTGAACAACAACCACCGTAGGTAGTTAATGTTGATGAAATCCCATCACCATATACAACACCAATGAACCCCACACCCATGGTGGAAGAAACCCAACAACCAATACTGAAGGACATGAATATAGATATGTCGACAGAGGCACGGGAGCAACAAAACCAGGACGCAGAAACCATGAAGGAGGCCCAACCAGAGAACACCGAAGCAACTCCGAGAGTCAATAGAATGACGATGAATCATGAAGCATTAATCGAGCCAGATGAATCTCAAACAACAGTGTCAGACCACCCACCAAAAGGAATAATAGAAGATGTCACGGGTTGGCCAAAATGGTATTTTGAAGTACAAAAGACGGTGGCTGGAACCTTGAGGCAGCCACTACCAAAGAAATACAAGAAGCAGGTACCTAGGTCACCTCGCAAGCAACTCGTCGCAACCCTTGTTTTGTCGCATATACCAGATGGGGTACAGGTGAAACCAGACTTGCTGGGTCATATCGAGAAGCTTAAATACTCAGACCACAATGTAGCAGACACAGACAAGTTCCCAAAATTCGCAAATAAAGTAAACTTATAGACTATGGGAGTGAATGTGGTTGGGGAAACGATTGATCAACCACTCTAGTGGGCAATAGGATTGGAGAAAATGGGGATTTTAGGTTTGCTAGACCTACCACACTTTGGTAGAGGACAGTATGCAAACGGTTGCATCAAACAATTGATGGAAATCACACATGGCAAGGATATATGGTTGGACAAGCTCGTCTCGATATACGTAGAGTTCATTGCACACATCACAAGGTTTCCATATTGGGGCAAGGATCTCACGCAATTTCTCAATGATAAGAGAAAGGAGAAAGCACTTGTAGAGGAAATGAAGAATAAATATGGTACTGGCAGGGGGACGCGAGGAATAATCATCAAGAGGATCAATGATTCCATGACACAAATGGCCACAAAAATCTTAGCCTGCAAGTTGCTAAGAAAATGTCGCAGGGAGGAAGTTCCAGTCGTGGTCGTCGCAATTGCAGCTCAGTGTGTCGAGGGCACCATAGTTAGCTGGGCACCCTACCTCTTGAATTTGTTTTTGGATGACTGGAAGGATGCGCAGGATCTAGGAACAAAGTTTCATTGTTCATGGTTTATCATGTTGATAGCCATCATGGGATGGAAGGAACCAAGTTACACATTTTTCGGCACTAGACCCACCTCGAATTGTGGAGCGAGGTATTTATCACTTGGTGTCACGTCGGATGCTAAGAACAAGAAAACAAAGACAATTGTATTCGAAGGATACCTTCGTGACCTACATGAGGCCATCTCCAACATGTGGAGAATAACACCACAAGCTGGTGCACAGTATCAGGACATCGCCAATTTCAAGGCCACACAACACGCGATGTGGATACAGGCATGGAAGGATCCCAATAAGCAATGGCTAAAAATGTGCTATTGTATCACGGAGGGTGACAACGACATGGTTATCAAAGAATGGGAAGACGAGTGATAAAAAATGTGAGGTTTTTTGACAAATTGCAAGTTTAGTTTATTGTACTTTATGCATCGGATTGATAAGAATGCAAAATACGTAAAGTTTACTATTTGTTGTGGGATATCAATTATGAATTTTACTTGATGCTTATTAATGATGAAAGAGATAATCCATTAATAACCATGCTGCAAATTAAGAGAAGAGAACAACAAAACAAAAAGAGAAATAGAGACAAGAACTTGTTAACGAAGTTCACCAATTGTTGGCTATGTCTCCGAGCCCGCTTCCAAGTGGAGGACCTCTTTATTGCTCTTCAAATGCTCAAGTTCTCTTTACATTGGCACTTTGATATTACAAAACATGCTTCAAAATTTTTGTGCAAGGCCTCCTTGATTAGATACATACATGCCCCATCAAACTCATCTCAATAACATGGCCAAAATACCTCTCAAAACACGAGAAAAGGCCAAATTACACAAGCTACTCCTCAAAATCCCTGCATCAAAAAAGTTCTCTCTCAAGCTCAAAAATCCTGGTTTATATAGTTTTTAAGCCCAACAAGAGAAGCCCAACTTCCCCTGAAGATCTGGCCTCTTTTTGGGATCAAATCCCTCTCCAAATGGCCAAAATGTCCTCGAAAACCCAATTCTGGGCAAAACCTTAGGCAAAAACCCACTCTGTAACAAAAAAAACTAAAAAACACATAGTATCCCCTCTTTGGATGGCACGTGCCCCTTTGAAAAGGTCATTTGAGCTTCATATGGCCAAGCGCTAGCCCAAAGGGCTAAGTGTTGGCCCTAAAATTGTGGTAGCTCCTGGTTTTGGGGCGGATAGTATGTGACCTCAATCTAACAAAGAAATCTCGCATGCCTTTTTAGGGATAAGCCCCTAGTTGCATGGTGGAGAGTGATGTAAACTCGCGCTTGGGTGGTTAAGGGTCTAGCACCTACTTCTTGGTGGTCATAACACCAAAATAGAACCATGGGCTGGGGCTTAGCCCCAACCCTTTTCCGCCCCACATAACAATATGTGCACTTTAAATATTAAAATGTGAATTACATAAAGCAAGCAACGCCACATTGATAAAAGGAATTTTCTCAAGGCATTGCTACACCCATAGGTCATAGGATCAAATCCCATGAGTTAAAATTTTTTGATAAACCACAAAACGTTGGGGTGCCACGTGGAAGCCCACGATTGGGCCACGTGACACCAAACATCTTGCCGAGAATGTGAAACTTGTCCACTTCTGATTGGATATGTCATCTACCCAGTCAACCCACTGCTTTGTTGCCACATGTCACTATGCTACATCAACATGATGATGTCATGCTGACGTCAGCATTGACTTTTGTCAGTTTGACTGTTGACTTTTTAGTTGTTTGAGAATCTGATCAGAGTGCGATAACTCTTGCATACAGAGCCTGTTTGAGAAAGTAAATATATGGACGAAATCAGTGCGATGAGCTGGTTGAAATGGAATTGGTTTCATTCAATTCCTAGAACTTTCATTTTTTTAGCATTTTCTGGACCTAGGGAGCCTTCTGGATCATTCCTCCCCACTTTGGAAGCTTTTGGACCACCAAAAGTCTGCTTTTACTTAGGTGAGAAGTGAGGGTACTGCCTCCCCACTTGTTCTGTATCATCCATCCTCTCTGCTAGGACAATGATCACCTGACTAATCACAACAAACATGAAAACTGAGATAGCATTGTTTATCAAAGTAATCATTTCATTTATCTTACAATCATCTACATTCTTTGTCGCATTTTGCAGCCATACACCACTGAATAGTAACAAACTAAACAACAATACTGAGTATCCGAATGAAAATGGCAAAACATGCTTCCCTTTCTGAACATGAACAGTAAACAAAGTATGTAGCTGAACCTCATGTTGTACCTCTAGTGACACTTCATGATTGTTCAAAACATATTGAACCATCTCATGTTTATCATCACTAACTTCTTGTTTTGTTACAGACATAAGTGTTAAACTTTTTCTTTAATTTACCATTCTTTTTAACTGCCCTGTAGTTGCAAAAGATCTGTTAGTTTTCATGCGATGAGCACGAACAATGTACTCTTTCCCATCTTTCTTGAAGCAATATTTATTTTCCTCCCTATAGAAGATGGATTTTATATCATAAATATATGAAATTCCTAGGACAATTCCACATATGTCCAATGGTACTATATCAATCTCTACTTCATCATTATACTTAAAAGTGATTGCAAACTTAATTTTACATTGCTTAGTTACTTGCAAATTATTATCACCACATATCCACCCTAATGGATATGGTCTAGGATGTGACTTAGTTTCAAGTCCCAAGTTGTTTACAACCTCTTCACTGATTAGATTGGCTTGTGATCCACTGTCTACAAGAGTATCAATCTTAACATTATTTGTTATGACCCTTATGTGGAAAAGTTCACTCCTTTTACACTCATCATTTACACCATCTGAATTAGAAGAGCTAGTGCTTGCAACATAATTTATACCTTGGATTCCCATAGCTACAACTTTTGTCTCATCACCAAAGTATGATCCAAGATCCACTTGAACTGTTGCAGCCGTGGTATTCTTTATTCCTTGGTTGGCATACTTCTTTGGCTTCAAATCAGGATGTAAGATCCAACAATGAACTTCATCATGGCCTACCTTCTTGCAATGCTTGCAAGTAGGCTTTTCCTTTCTTGTTGTGGCTGTCTTCTTTTCTTTTCCCTGAATCCTTTCTTTGCCAAGTATCTATAGAAACACTATCACCAACATTCCCTTTACTTGATTCAATGTGAATGGCTTGTACACATACTTCATCAAAGTTAGAAGGATTTAGAATAAGAATAGTGTGCTTGAGATAAGAATGTAAACCACCAATATATTTTAGGAGCGTCTCTTGTGTATATAAAGGAATACCCAAATTTAATGCTTTCTTACGAAATGTTTGAGTATATTCTTGTACACTTTGACCTTTATCTTGTCTTAAACTTCGCCAATTCATCATTTCTTGTTGCATGTATGCTAATGGATAAAACTGTTGCTTCAATGCAATAACAAAATCATTCCAGGAAGAGATTTTTTTACCACTTTTCTTGAGATCATCTTTAGTTTTGCTTTCCCACCATATGAGAGTTTTGCCTTCCATTTTGAGACTTGCAAGTTGGATCTTTGTTTTATCATAAAAAATCCTTTGTATCCTTCAATAGACTTCAAGCTGTCTAATCCAATTATCTAGCTTTTCTGCATCTAATTCACCATCATAAGTGGGTAAATGAAACTTTACATCTAAATTTAATAACGACATATCAGAAGAATGATGAGTTTTTTAAGGTTGCTTATCCTTGGAGGGATGTACACTTGCTTCACTTGTAGATGACGAGGATGAAGGAGAAGAAGGTTTTGAAGGTCCACCACCTCCAACTCCTCCTTCTGCTCTTACTGAAGATTCACCTTCTTCAACTTTTGGATTTCTTCGTTGTCCTCTTTCATGGTAAATTTCCTCTACCATGGCTTTCATTAATTGAAATGACTCAAAGAAATCCTCCTTAGATGCAAAAGGACCTAGTTTTCTTGGTGAAGACATCTCTTGTTTATGCGGTCTCCTTTGAATCTCTGTATTAAGAGCCTCAAGTTGGCCTTCTCCTCGCTTGAGTTTTGCTCTGGTGAGCATCCAATACTCTCAATTCCTGTCAAACCTTCAAAACCAAATTCTCTGATACCATAAACTTGATCCAAAAATGTGAGTTTTTACTGACAAATTGCAAGTTTAGTTTATTGTACTTTATGCATCAAATCAATAAGAATGTGAAATACATAAACTCTACTATTTGTTGCGGAATATCAATTATGACTTTTACTTGATGCTTATTAATGATGAAAGAGATAATCCATTAATAAACATGCTGCAAATTAAGAGAAGAGAACAAAAAAACATAAAGAGAAATAGAGACAAGAAATTGTTAATGGAGTTCACCAATCGTTGGCTACGTATCTGGGCCCACTTCCAAGTGGAGGACCTCTTTATTGCTCTTCAAATGCTCAAGTTCTCTTTACATTGGCTCTTTGATGTTTAAAAACATGCTTCATAACTACTGTGCAAGACCTCCTTACTCAGATACATACATGCCCCATCAAACTCCTCTCAATAACATGGCCAAAATGCCTCTCAAAACATTAGAAAAGGCCAAATTACACAAGTTGCTCCTCAAAATCCTTGCATCAAAAAATTTATCTCTCAAGCTAAAAAAACCTGGTTTATATAGTTTTTAATCCCAACAAGAGAAGCCCAACTTCCCCTGAAGATCTGGCCTCTTTTTGGGATCAAATCCCTCTCCAAATGGCCAAAATATCCTCAAAAAACCAATTCTGGGCAAAAACCCACTCTGTAACAAAAAAATCTAAAATACATAGAGTATCCCCTCTTTGGATGGCGCAAGTCCCTTTGAAAAGGTCATATGAGCGTCATATGGCCAAGAACTAACCCAAAGGGATAAGCGTTGGCCCTAAACTTGTGCTAGCTCCTGGTTTTGGGGCAGATAGTATGTGACCTCGGTCTAACAAAGAAATCATGCGCGCCTTTTTAGGGATAATCCCCTAGTTGCATGGTTGAGAGTGTTGTAAACTCATGCTTGGGTGGTTAAGGGTCTAGTGCCTACTGCTTGGTGGTCATAACGCCAAAATAGAACCATGGCCTGGGGCTTAGCCCCAGCCCTTTTCTGCCCCACATAACAATATGTACACTTTAAATATTAAAATGTGAATTACATAAAACAAGCAACAAAGTGGTGTGTTGGTAAAAGGACTTTTCTCAAGGCATTGATATACCTATAGGTCATAAGATTGAATCCCATGAGATCCAAAATTTTGATCAACCACAAAACGCTTGGGTGCCACGTGGCACCAAACATTTTGCCGAGAATGTGCAGCTTGTCCACTTCTGATTGGATCTGTCATCTGCCCAGTCAACCCACTACTGTGTTGCCACATGTCACTATGCTACATCAACATGGAGATGTCATGTTGACGTCAGCATTTACTTTTTCCAGTTTGACTATTGACTCTTTAGCGGTTTGAGAATCTGATCAGAGTGTGATAACTCTCACATACGAAGCCCATTTGAGAAAGTAAATATATGGTCGAAATCAACAAAACAAGCCGGTCGAAATGGAATTAGTTTCATTCAATTCAAAGAACTTTCATTTTGAGCATTTTCTGGACTTGAGGGGCCTCCTGGATCAACGAGTGGAAGATTCCAAGCATCACCCAAGAGATACCTGCAAGGACAACAGAAGAAGAAATAGGGTAGGAACAAACACAACCTCAAGAAGTCCCAATGCCCAAGAAATGGAGGATGGGCTAGACAAAAACAAAGTAGACAAACGGAGGGATAACTAAGACAAGGACCCATAAGGGGAAAAAGAATACTACGCAACAGGCTCAAGTGCAGCAGAAATAGGCTGAGGAAGCATAGGGGACAACACTAATTCCCAATCCATAAGAACCAAGCTTGAATAAGAGGCCAGCCACTCAGATGTGAGGTGTGCACAAGAAAATGAAGGCACAAAGAACACCTCCAGAATACACGATCACAGACGATGATGCATAGATGATAGCCTGAATGGTTCAGGGTTGTATATCTGAGGATTTCGACAATGTTGCGCACCACATGGACAAAATTCAAGAGGATATGGAAGACATGCAACAATTTCTCAAGCAGATCGGGGAAGCGCAAACATCAGGAAGCAACATAGGAACAAGGCCATCAACATCACAGAAAGGAGAAGGACCAGAAGAAGGTGAGTGAGACACATTCTACACAATACCGTAGACAAGAATGACATTCCACATTACACCCATCATGTTACACATGGACGAGATCGTGGGGAAAACACCCCTAAAGGACTTAGTTCAAATCCAACTGGTATTTCCGCGCATACCATCTAAATCTCTACACAAATTGTAGGTTAGCGTTACCCAAGAGGTACAGTCTCATGCATGCACAAACTTAGCCGAATTGCAGCACGAAAAGAAGAAACAAGACGCACTAGAAATAATATGTGAGCAGGATAAGTTCGAGACCCAAGAGGAGAGGGAGCGCACGAACGGACTGGAACAAAAAGTAGCAAGAACTTACAAGAAGATTCCAAGGACCGCGCAGAGGGATGAACTCACAACAACAGAGAAGATTGACCAGATTACACAGGCAATCAATCAATATCAGAAGGAGATCGATAATCTTCACGAGTATCTCACACCCACCACTCCACCAATAGTAATGGAGAAAAGAAAGCAGGAAGAAACAAAGAAACTGTAGGAGATAGAGCAACATGTTAGCACAACAACCGACTTGTTCGATAAAGCAACACAACTTTGGACAAAGCTAGAGGAGGATCAACAAGTCCAACAATGGGAAAAGGAAGAAGAAAGGATAAGCGCAACCATCCAAGACCTCAAGTAGAGGCAGAAGACAATGCCTATCACGGAGCACGTCAAAGGGGCACAAGACATCAAGAAACTGTAGGCAGAACTCACCACTGCGCAAACACAGAAAAAGGAGTGTCAAGTTCAAATGGAACCACTTCAAGAGTGAGTGGCAGAAGTCATTTCACAAGTGGAGGAAGCCAAGAAACACATAGCACAGACCCAGATAGAGTGCACATGATTAATCAGTGACGAAATTGCAGCCCAGACAGTAGACACACTCAAGGAGAAGATCACGCAGGCACAAACACAAGCAACATAGCTTAAGGAAAAATTCCAGAGGATCACCAGGGAGATCAACGAAGTGCAAAAAGGTTAGGTGACTCAGGAAAATCCACATGTCAGTGTTGGGGGCCTGTTGAAAGTAGACCAAGGCGAAAAGAAAGGCGATTTTGGGAAAGAACGCATGCACAAGGACAACGACAACTAGAAGGAAGAACAACACGCGCGCATGCATGGAAGACCTAACTACATTACGGTTAGGGTTTTGGTAATGTATTGTAATGGTTGAAGAGCCAGAAATGTATAAATAGAGATACCTAGGTCTCATAGGAGGGGGTTAGACTAGTTGTTATTATAGAGAGAATTGTTGTAGCGAGTCGATACGTAACAATTTGTTGTATGACACACTTTTGTAAGATGTTGAGCCAGAGAGGATGGAGGAGGGTAGATCTTGAGGGTTAGATCCCAAGCTGAGGAGCCTGGTGTGATCTAGTCTGCCTCATATAGATCTTACCCCACTGAGAAGAGTTGTAAGCGCACGACGTTGTGATGACATAACAACTATAATAAAATAGCTAAGAACCAAATCTTTGTGGACATAGCCTAGGAGGGGGTGAACCACAGTAACATCTATGCTATGTGATTGAATGCATGTATTTCTTTATCGTCTCAATAGATATAGATGCGCTAAATGAATGAGATATTATATTTCTTGCATAAATCATGATAATGGTATACTGTGTTAATAAGTTACAGTAGCACTCCCAATACACAATTATGAGATCCCTCACTCAATCCTAGGCTGTAAATACATGAGTATTGCAGCCACCCATTAAGACTATCTCGGGTGAGACGACGCAGTGCACCCTGTGCGTTGTGTTGCCTTATGGTTTACCAAAAGGGCCAATAGTTTTAGAGGCTTTGTTGGAAACCCAAGAAGACATGAACCCTGAGTCAACTAACTTAGAAAGGATATAAGATAAAGTAACCAACACACAACTACCACCATTTCACCTTTTTGCGTGCTTAAAAATGTGTGGTAGGTTTTTTGGGATTGGCTTGGAATTTGAAGTGGCTAGATCTTTAAATACTCTGCATGATATCTTGTGGATGATGAGGCAGACACGACTCTTCCAGCAAACGTATTTTTAATTCAACAATAACTTTTTCCTGACATTTTTACAATCAACTAGAGCATGTAAGGTGGCATTATGAATTGCAAGTTCCACACCTCCTGCATATGTTCTAAGTCGAGGTATTAGTTGGCAGGTGAGTTGACTAGGACTGGACATTATAAATCAAATTTTGTTTTATTTGAATTGACATAATTCATGTACATTCTTTTATTTGGAAAACTGGATGGGACATACTAATAAATGGCCTTTTGGGGACAAGAAAGGGCTCAATTTTTTCAGTGTGAGAATGCTCTGCTCATATTTTTTTTACAATTATATAAAATATTAAACGATCGCTCTCATGCCATGCATGCATTCACTGGTGCACCCTATTTCCACTTGCCCTCTCGCCATGGCCCTAGGAGGGGGCCCCGAGGCTCCCCCACCCCTCTCCCACCTAAGATAGACACATTCAAGAAGTTGTTCGCTACCTACAACAAACGACCTGCCTTAGAATCACACCAAAAATTCGTAAAAAAATTGGACAACATCCATTCAATTGACTTACCAGCAGAAGAAACCTGTATATATGCTATGAACTTGGCTGAGCGAGGACTCATTGGGAAGTTCATAGGATTATGGCCTTCTCCCAAAGTTGTAGATGTTGGAGTGCAGAGGAACTGGAGTCCTCTAGTAAAGGAAGGCATTAGAATCCATCTGGTTGGCAGGGGATTCTTCGTTTTTGTTTTTGACAACTTAGAAGACATAAATCTCATCTTCAGGAACAGACCGTATTTTATGGGCCCTCAAGGTCTGTACCTGAAAAAATGGTCTCCATATTTTGATCCAACGCAAGATGTGCCTTCGGCTATTCTAGTCTAGGTGTGCCTTCCTCATTCACCCTTGCATTGTTGGAATCAGAAGTCTCTAGAATCCATTGGAAACACCCACAAAAAATACATCAACAAAGCATACAAAAAAGAACAATATTCCTATGCAAGAATATGCGTTGAATTCGATCTGGAGGTGGGACTCCCAGAAGCCATTCAACTAAAGGTCATAGACTGGTCTTACATC
Source organism: Picea engelmannii (assembly GCA_009831015.1). Lineage (NCBI taxonomy): Eukaryota > Viridiplantae > Streptophyta > Pinopsida > Pinales > Pinaceae > Picea > Picea engelmannii. The sequence goes on along the minus strand of ML779501.1, from coordinate 943,141 downwards.
CAAGAATTGGACTATGAACAACTTCCATTTAAATGCAGGTATTTCCATGGCTACAATCACTTTGCCTGACATTGCAAAAACAAGGCCGAGGAGTAGGTGGAAACCTTGAAAGGCGATCAATGGACATAGGTTTAGAAAGCATCCCTGCCAAATCATAACAATAGATCCAAAGGTAAAGGGACACCAAAGGGGTCTGGTGCCCCTACCGTAGGGAATGCCCTTGGGGAGGGGATCTCAACACCCCCAATCCCAGAGGCTTCCAAAAATGCTTTCGAAATCCTCAGCAACCCCTCAGAAATCGCGGATCCAATGATCGAGGAACTTGAGCAGTAGATACTTCCTCCCACAATAGGAAAAAACAATGTTGATATCCTTTCCAGCTCCCCAATTGGAGCCTCCTCCTCCCCTTCCTACACAGATATAATAAAAAATAAACCTTCGCAAATCTTCGGATCTTCGGAGGATGAGTATTTTGAGAGACCCTAAAAAAGAGCAGGGAGAAAATCTCATAAAGAAGAAAGAGAAGAAGAAGCGGAGAGGCAAAAAATGCAAGGAATCCAATCCACCATTGAAATGTCCATTAGAAGGAATACCAGAACAAGGCCCCCCAATGGAGGTCCTTCCCACTCCAACCCCAGTGAATAATGTGTATAGTCTCTTGGAATTGCAGAGGCTTGGGGAATCCTTCGAAGGCCGAGGGAGTTGAAGACCTTCTGAAAATCGACCCTCCCAAGATTCTCTTGCTCCAAGAGACAAAAATTGAAGGGGACGCCCTTCTAGAAATCAACAATAAGAAATGGAAGAAAAATGCAGGGAAAGCCATCAGCATAAGGGGCTCTTCAGGTGGCCTTGCAACCTTGTGGGCGAAGGAAAAATTTCGTTTAGAAAATTTCTTCGAGACTCAGCATTGGATATTCACTGAACTCTGACATATTCCAAGTAAGATTTCTCTCTCACTCTTCAATATTTATGTTCTTGTCAGGTACTCCGAGAAGAAAGATTGTTGGAAAACGTTAGCAAATTTTCTAGATATTTTCTCTCCCTTGAACATCATTCTAGCCGAAGATCTAAACTTTGTATTCGAACCAAAAGAAAAGAGAGGAGGAAATAGTAGCAGGGACCAAATGCTCCCCTTTGTTGAGGAGCTAGTCCATCAGTGAGACCTTCTTGATTTCAAGCCTTCGAAATGACTTTACACCTGGACAAACAATAGAGTTGGGGCTGATCACATCTTAGCTCGCTTGGACAAATTATTAATTCAGAGCTCGTTCCTACAAGAACGGAGGATAATATCTTACAATATCCTTCCAAAATTGACTTCCGATCACAAACCTATCCTCTTGAATTTGGAAGAAGAAGAAAATATGGGCCCAATCCCTTTCTGATTCAGCCCTCTTTGGATAGAAAATAAAGGATTTCTTGAAACTGTCCATTCATCTTGGTCCTCTCCTATTTCGGGGTCTCCAAGCTTTGTGTGGGAGAAGAAATTAAAAGCAACAAAACATGCATTGAAATCCTGGGTTAAAAATCCCACGAACACCCCCCTTAGACATAGACAAGAGACTGTTCAACAATTATTAGATTTGCAAGATGAAATGGATATCAAAGACATCTTCAACTCAGATTTAGAGAAAGAACAAGCTTCTCAAAGAAAAAATTTCCATGCATTTCTACATGAAGAAGAGCATTGGAGGATTAAGTCTCGAAGCTTGTGACTAAAAGTTGGAGACCGAAATACCTCATTCTTTCATCGGCAATTCAAAACCCACCTCTCCCAAAACCACATTTTAGAAATTTCCACCTTAGATGGATTGATTCACAAAGGGTTTGATCAGCTCAAGACCGCAACATAAATCTACTTCAAGAGACTTTATAAGGAAGAAGGCTCTGACTGAAAAGAGGTTACCTCAGATTTCCTCTCTCACATTCCCTCCCTCGTAAGCAGGAATGAAAATTTAGTCCTCATGAAGCCATTTTCTGAAGAAGAAATCTACAATGTCATCTAGTCCATGGAGCCTGACAAAGCCCCATGACCAAATGGTTTTCCAATCCATTTTTACAGAGCATGTTGGGAAATAATAAAGATTGATCTGTTGAGGATGATTAAAGCATTTCACCAAAGAGTTAAAGTTGGAGGAAACACTAACTCCACCTTCCTAGCTTTAATCCCCAAAGAAGTTAACCTAAGCTCCTTCGAAAGATTCAAGCCTATCTCGCTTTGCAATGCTTTTTACAAAAAAAATTCCAAGCTTTTGGAAAATAGAATTAAGCCCCTACTAGAGAACCACATTTCCCCCATGCAAGGTGGATTTGTCAAAGGGAGACATATCCTTGGCAATGTAATAAAGGTCCAAGAAACCATGCAATCCAGCCACCAATGACAAGAGCAAGGGATGTTGATAAATCTTGACATGGCAAATTCTTTTAACAGGGTAAACCTCTCCTTCCTTTACAAAGTTCTCCTCTCTTTTGGGCTTTGCTCTGATTTTGTTAATTTGATAAAAGCATGCATTGAAAAGCCTTGGATATCCACTCTAGTAAATGGCAGGCCGACAAACTGTTTTCAGGCCTTGAGGGGATTAAGGCAAGGTTGTCCTCTTTCCCCCTTCCTGTACATCTTGATGGTAGATACTCTAAGCAGGAAGTTGACTGTGGAAAAGAGGATTGGTTCAGTCCCAGGCATTAGGTTGACAAAGGACCTTGAACCAATCAACCATGCCCTCTTTGCAGATGATTCCCTCATGCTAGGTGGAGCCTCCGTAAAAATTGCAAAACGCTTCAACGAAATACTTCAAATATTCTGTAGTATCTTTGGAGCGCTCATCAATAAAAGGAAAATTGAAGTGTATGGGTGGAACGTAGATCAAAAAACAATTCAACAAATTCCCCTTTACCTGGGGTTCTCAAGCTAAGCTTCTTAGGAAAAAATAAAGTATCTAGGACTCCCCTTAACTTTGGGTTCCAGAAATGCTTCTCTGTGGGAAGAAATTATAAGAAAATTCAAAGCTAAAATCTCATCTTGGGGTAGACAGTGGCTCACCAATGTTGGGAAACTCACCCTCATAAAATCAGTCCTGTCCTCCTTGCCAATCTACTAAGACTCCTTTCTTCTAGTCCTGAAGGAGATCGCAATTCAGATCACAAAGATGATTAGAGATTTCCTCTGGCATGGAGGAAAAGGCAACCAAAATAAATACCACTTGGTCAATTGGGAATCTGTCAAACACCCCTATGCTGAAGGTGGCTTATAGGTAAGAGACCCCGAGCTTGCAAACCTAGCACTGGGAGGAAAAATCATTTGGAATGTTTATGCAAACCATAGACACCCAATGAGAAATTTCTTAAGAAAAAAAATACCTCTATGGCGCATCTATGAGAAACCTCCAGGTAGTGAACATTTCCAAAGGAACTTCGATCTAGAACCTCAATTGGTGTGGTTTAGAACCCTTTCAGAAACATCTATTTTGAATCCCAGGGAATGGGGAAAAAACCATGTTGTGGAAAGACAACATTATGGGCAATGACCCCCTCAATGACTCAGAACATATCAAGGAGATCCATGCGTGGCTTTCTCAATGTGGCATCAAAAAAATCGTATACATCTCTGCGTGGGATGATTCAGGAAGATGGAAAACCTGGGATCTCTCGGGCGTTCCAAATCAAATGCAATCGCAAAAATCCCTCCTCCTTGCTGCATTGATGGACTGCACACCTGTTCACCTCCTCTCAAGGGATAAATGGGGCTGGAAAAAATCCGGTTTCTACTCAGTATCCCAAGGTTATATCACTCTTCAATCCCCTCAAGCTTTGACCGAGACAACTGTTGGTTGTGGAGCCTGATTATCTTCCTGTTTCAGAGGTCTTTTACTTTCAGCCGTGTTTATACCCCATGAAGTATTTTCACCCCAGAAGTATGTACACTCTTCCACACAGGGGAGTGTAGAGGGGGGGTACCCCCTCTGTGGGGTCTGAGGGGGATATCCCCCCGGTTGGGGGGTCTGGGGGCAAGCGGGCCCCCAAAGGAAAAATTGCCTTGTAAATGTATATTGTAATTTCATTGTAAATCTGGACAGTTCATTATAAGGTCACAGATCTAACGGTAGAAATTATGTTAGGGTTTTTTTCCCTAGAAGGCAACCCTCTTTTATGAGGGAAATGTATTGCGGCTACGTATGATGTCGAATATTGTATTCTGAGAGAGGATACTATGAGAGAAATAAGAGGAAGTTACATCGGGTTTGTTGTAGGTTGTATCCCTTCATATGTTGGATAATAATAAAGGAAGGACCTGACAATTTCTCTGGTGGACGTAGCCCACACTGGGTGAACCACGTAAATCTGTGTCTCTATTGCATTGTGTATCTACTGTGTTTTGTTTTCGCATTTGTTTTATTTTATTTCTCCACGGTCCTGTTTTTCTAACAACTGGTATCAGAGCAAAAGGTAACTCACAGGAAAAGAGGGTTCCTGGTTCGAGTGGGAGCAATGTCGGAAGATGGAAAGTTTAGGGTCAAGAAATTTAACGGCCAAAACTACCAGTTATGGAAGATGCAGATGGAAGACTATTTATATCAGAAGAATCTATTCCTACCATTGGGTAGAATAACAAAGAAGTCGACGACTACGAAGGACGAAGAATGGGAGATTATTGACAGAAAGGCTCTAGGAACGATATGGCTAAGCATGGCAGCGTCAGTGGATTTCAATATTTCCAAAGAAAAGACAACGAAGGGTTTGATGGACGCATTGGCCAAATTGTATGAAAAACCCTCGACGTCCAATAAGGTATTTCTAATGAAGAGATTATTTAATATGAAGATGTCGAAAGGTGGGTCTGTTGCATATCATTTAAATGATTTTAATACGTCTACTAATCAACTAAGTTCTGTAAAAGTGGACTTTGATGATGAGGTCAAGGCTCTTCTAATCTTGTGCTCATTGCCAGAAAGTTGGAACGGCTTGGTCATGGCTATAAGTAACTCTATCTCTGGTTCAAATACTTTAAAATTTGATGATGTTGTTGGTGTTATCCTTAGTGAGGAAATGTGACGCAAAGGCACAGGTGAGACATCAGGAAATGCATTGAACATGGAGAACATGGAAGACAAAAGGACAGAGGAAAGGGTTTAGGGAACCGTGGGAGTTCTAGGAAGGGCAGATCCAAATCCAGACTTGGAAAGATAGAGTGCTGGAATTGTGGGAATAAAGGACATCTGAAGAAAGACTGCAGAGCTCCAAAGAAACAAAGAGATGGACAACAACAGAGAAATCAGGAAGAAAATGTAACAGGTGATGTGTTACAAGATGCTTTGATTCTTTCTGTAGATAATAATTTTGAGTCTTGGGTAGTAGATTCATGGGCTTCATTTCATGCCACACCCCATAGGAAACATTTTCTAGATTATGTTCAAGGTGATTTTGGACAGGTTCATTTGGGTGACGATGCACCATGCAAAATTGTTGGAATGGAAAAGGTAAAAATAAAGCAACGAAATGGAAAACAATGGTTGTTGCAAGAGGTAAGACATGCTATAGATTTAAGGAAAAATATAATTTCAATAGGGTAGTTGGAAAGTGAAGGTTGTATATCCATATTTACAGATAAGATGTGGAAGGTCATCAAAGGATCATTGGTGATAGCAAAAGGAGAGAAGGTAGGTACATTGTATTTATGTACTGGTAATATTGACTCTTCTATCGCTTTAGCTTCTATAGGAGTGGATACAACACTGTGGCATCATAGGCTTGGACACACGAGTGATAAGGGGATGCAGATACTTCACAAAAGAAATTTGTTGCCAGATATTAAACAAATTGATTTGGACTTCTGTAAGCATTGTGTTTATGGAAAACAGAAGAGAGTCAGATTTCTCAGAGTCGGAAAAGAAAAGAAGAGTGAAAGGTTAGAGCTTGTGCATACAGATGTATGGGGACCAACTCAGGTATCATCTCTTGGTGGATCTCATTATTATATT
>ML779501.1:920311-936489 GCA_009831015.1 Picea engelmannii | reverse complement strand
GTATACCCCCTGAACGATACTCTCCTTCATTGTATTATTTATTGTTGACTGATTATGGTGAACCAGAATGTTATGAAGAGGCAATGCAGGTAGACACCAAAAGGAAGTGGGAGAAAGGCATGAAAGAGGAAATGGATTCCTTGTTAAATAACCATACTTGGGACTTGATTCAGTTGCCTGCAGGAAAAAGAGCATTGCAGAATAAATGGGTTTACAAGTTGAAGGAAGAAGATGGAGGAGAAAAACGGTACAAGGCTAGACTTGTTGTAAAGGGGTTTGCACAAAAGAAAGGTATAGATTTTGATGAAATATTTTCTCTTGTTGTTAAAATGACTTCAATTAGAACTATTTTAAGTCTTGTTGCGGTAGAAGATTTGCATCTTGAATAGTTAGATGTACAAATAACTTTTCTCCATGGGGATTTGGAGGAAGAGATTTATATGCAACAACCACAGGGGTATGAGGTCAAAGGAAAGGAGAATTTGGTATGCAGGTTGAAGAAGAGCTTATATGGCCTAAAGCAAGCTCCAAGACAGTGGTATCTGAAGTTTGGCAGGTTTATGACAGAACATGGTTATAGTAGATGTCATTCTGATCACTGTGTTTATTTTAAAAAGCTAGAAAATGGAAGCTTTATTATCTTTCTATTATATGTAGATGACATGCTTGTTGCAGGGTCTAATATGCAAGATATAAATGTTCTCAAGAAGAAATTAGCCAATTCATTTGTGATGAAGGATTTGGGTGCTGCAAAGAAAATCCTTGGTACGAGAATAACAAGAAACAGGAAAAACCGCAAATTGACATTGTCTCAGGGTGAGTACACAGAGAAGGTATTGGAGAGGTTTAGAATGGAGAATGGAAAACCAGTTAGTACACCTTTGGCCAGCCATTTCAAATTAACTAAGGAAATGTGTTCCAAGAAACAAGAGGAGATGGAATACATGTTCAGGGTCCCATATCCATCAGCAGTTGGCAGCTTGATGTATGCAATGGTTTTCACAAGACCAGATATTGTACATGCAGTGGGAGTTGTGAGAAGGTATATGAACAATCTAGGTAAAGAACATTGGGAGGCAGTAAAGTGGATTCTCAGGTATTTGAGAGGTACTACTACTCATGCATTATGTTTTGGAGGTTCAAACACTTTTCTACAAAAATATGTTGATTCAGATATGGCAGGTGATAAAGATAGTAGGAGGAGTACCACAGGGTATGTGTTTACTATAGGTGGAACAACAGTAAGTTGGATTTCAAAACTACAAAAGGTTGTTACACTTTCAACAACAGAGGCAGAGTATGTTGCTGCTACAGAGGCTAGTAAAGAGATGATTTGATTACAAAGGTTTATGGAGGAATTGAGAAAGAAGCAAGAGAATAGCAGGTTGTACTGTGACAGTGAGAGTGTCATTCATCTTGCAAAGAAATCAACCTTCCATTTGAAGACTAAGCATATACAGTTGAGGTACCACATCATACGATCCACCTTGGAAGATGGACATTTGAAGTTAGAAAAGATACACACTAGCCGGAACCCTGTAGACATGTTAACAAAGGGAGTAACCAGGAAGAAACTAAGTTCCTGCTCAGTTTCAGTTGGTCTTCAAGAATGAAGATGAAGATGAGAAATTTTCTAGGTCCACGAAGGTTCAGAGTCTAGCATATACAACAGTGGTGGAGTTGTTGAGATCAGTCTCCAAGTGGGAGATTGTTGGTTGTGGAGCCTAATTATCTTCCTGATTCAGAGGTCTTTTACTTTCAGCCGTGTTTATACCCCATGAAGTATTTACACCCCATAAGTATGTACACTCTTCCACATGGGGGAGTGCAAAGGGGGGGTACCCCCTCTGCGGGGTCCGATGGGGCTATCCCCCCGGCTGGGGGGTCTGGGGGCAAGTGAGCCCCCAGCGGGGGTTCGAAGGCGAAGCCCTCGAAGTAAAAATTGCCTTGTAAATGTATATTGTAATTTCATTGTAAATCTGGACTGTTCATTATAAGGTCGCAGATCTAATGGTAGAAATTATGTTAGGGTTTTTTTCCCTAGAAGGAAACCCTGTTTTATGAGGGAAATGTATTGCAGCTATGTATGATGGCGAATATTGTATTCTAAGAGAGGATACTGTGAGAGAAAGAAGAGGAAGTTACAACGGGTTTGTTGTAGGTTGTATCCATTCATATGCTGGATAATAATAAAGGAAGGACCTGGCAATGTCTCAGATGGATGTAGCCCACATTGGGTGAACCACGTAAATCTGTGTCTCTATTGTATTGTGTATATTCTGTGTTTTGTTATCGCATTTGTTTTATTTTATTGCTCCACGGTCCTGTTTTTCTAACAACAACAACTCTCTTGAAGCAAGTTTGGGATCCCCTCGGTCTCCCTAAAGTAAATTTATTTTGTTGGGATTTAATGCAAAGGAAAGTTTTAACAGGTGAAAATCTGGTAAAAAGAGGCTTCATCGGTCCTCATAGATGTCCCATGTGTTGTAATTCACTTGAAACGATGGATCATATATTTGTAGACTGTCCATTCACCCAAGAAGTATGGAAGATCTCCCTTCAAGGCCTCAAAGCCACAATTCTGAAACAGATCTCAGTGGTTGACTTATTTTCCTCATGGAAGGCATGCTACCCTCAAGAGATACAAAGCAGTCCAATCTGGAGAAGAATTTGGCAAGCCATTCCCAAATACATTTGTTGGAAACTATGGTTGGCCAGAAACAATCATACCTTCAACAACACGCCACCTTCCCCCCTAACGGTGGTTGCGAAAGAAAAATCTTTCCTTATTGAAACAGTGGAAAACCACTTCGCCACGAATGAAATTACTCTTCTTCTCGAAGAAAAAAAATGGAATGGAACCTTCACCTTCTGAGATATAAAATAGACCATTGTTCGCCCCTCTAAAACTCCAGGTTGGCATTTGCGAGACGAAGATGCAGTTTTTCAAGATTGGTGGAGGAGGCAAGGCATAGCCTCAATCTTTTTCGATGGAGCCTCCAAGGGAAACCCAGGGAATGCAGGAGCAAGTGGAGTGATTTTCTCCTCGGATGGAATTCGAAAAGACAGCTTCAGTTGGGGTCTTGGTCAGAGAACAAATAATTAGGCTGCTAAAATCTTGTAAGATAGTGCGTGAAAATGGCATTAAAGAAATAAAAATCTTTGTTGACTCTGAAATCCTGATTAAGATTTTAAACACGAATGACCATTTCAACAATCCAGTGATCAACAATACCTTGCAAATGCTTCGTCAAGTGCTACAAGATTTCTCCTCCCCTCACTTTTTCCACATCCTTCGTGGATCGAACAAAGAAGCAGATGCAAATGTGAATATGGGTTGCCTGATGCCTTTAGGAGTGCTCAGGAAAAATGACGAAACCCCCTTGTGGACTCCTATCCCGTAGTTCTGACTCTTCCTCATATCATAACTATGTAAGAATGGGAAATGATGTACTCATGTTAAGTGGGAAGTTTTTCCCTTGTAATGATGGTTGATTCGTCCTTGGCCCAATCGGCCTCAAATTCAAATAAAATTACCCGTTTCACTTAAAACAAAAATGATCTTCTCATTGAAGGCATCACAAAAACATTACCATTAAGAGTACTGGATGGGACTCATTTTTCTGTGCAAGATATATAATTACTTTATTTGAGATAAATGTATTTACTTGTTTGGGAGAACTATTTATTATCTAGTTCACAGTCCTTCATATTAATGTACTTTTATATTTATTGACATTTAGGCAAATTGGGATCTCTTTTTGTATCAATACCATTTCCAATATTTGTTGCATCATACTGTGTGTTTTTTCATTGGTTGGCAAGTGGTTTCAATCAATATGAATAAAATAAAACATATTTGGAAGTTTAGGTTTGTGGGTTTTCTAGTGTTCATATTTGTTGTTATTTTTTCTAGTTGTTGTTGGTGTTTCCATTGTTCATTCACTAACAAGAACTCAATGCAAAACTTGTTCATCTTGGGAGTTTCCTTATTTATGGGCATGTCTAATCTGTAATATTTATATGAGGTTTATGCTACTTCTAAAGTGGGCCTTGTCCATAGAAATGATAGATGGGTAAGTTCAAAAGGAATGATGAAGCATGCATTGTTTTGATTTTCAAGGTAGGATCTAATAACTTGATATGATTTCTTGTGCCTACTTTAATTTTTCATCTTTTGGATTCAATTCAATGACTTCCAAAACACCATATTCTCCTCACCATTGACAGTTGCACTAATTATTGCAGTAATTCTAGATAACACTGTGGAATTTGAACAAGACAAGAGGGATAGAGGGATGTTTTGGTGCATAAAATTAAGAACATTCAGAGGGGAAAGTCAGATTGAGGATTTTTCCCATTCAATATTAGTAAAGTTCCCCACCTAATATGCATGTTGTGATTTAGATATTGTTACAATTCCTATTGGATCAACTAGTACATGAAGGTTGGGTAGTGGAGTTATTGTTGATCCAAGTGAAGTGAGACACTATTATGATGTTTATACTTCATACATGAAGCAAAGGATATCAATTTGTATACATTAATGAGTGCCAAAGATTCAACAAGGTTGGGCATTGGAGCTTTTGTCGATCCTAATAAAGTGAGCAAGGATCAACTAGTACACGAAGTTTTGGCATTGGAGTTATTGTTGATCCCAATGAAGTGAGCTAGTATTATGATGGTTATACTTCATATAGGAAGAAATATATATCAAGATATCATACATCAATTAGTGTTATAGCTTCATCAAGGTTGGGCACTGGAGCTATTGTTGATCCTAATAAATTGAGCCAGGATCAACTAGTACGGGAAGGTTGGCAATTGGAGATACTTTTGATGTCGACCATGTTGCCATATGGTTGGAATGATGTCTACATTTCTTGTTTATCTTATTGAGGTTATACACAACTACCACAATTTCACCTTTTATCGTGCTTGAAAATGAGTGGTAGGTATTTTTGGATTGGCTTGGCATTTGAAGTGGTTAGATCTTTAAATACTTTGCATGATGTCTTGGGGATGATGAGGCAAACATGGATCTTTTACTAAACTCAATTGTAATTTGACAATAAATTTCTCATGACATTTTAGCAATCAACTGGAGCATGTAAGGTGGCATTATGACTTGCAAGTGCCATGCCTCCTGCATATATTCTAAGTCGAGGTATTGGTTGGAAGGTGAGCTGATTGGGACTGACTATTTTAAATCAAATTTTGTTTTATTTGAATTGACATAATTCATGTACATGCTTTTATTTGTATAATTGGATGTGACATACTACTAAATGGACTTTTTGGGACAAGAATTGGCTCCATTGTTTCAGTGTGAGTATGCTATGCTCATTGAAGGCATCATGAAAATATTATCATTAAGAGTACTAGATGAGACTCATTTTTCTTTGCAAGATATGTATTTACTTGATTTGAGATAAATGTATGTACTTGTTTGAGATAAATGTTTATAATCTTGTTGACCATCCTTCATATTGATGTACTTATGTATTTACTGACATTTAGGGCGAAATTGGGATCTCTTTTTGCATCAATATTGTTTCCAATATTTGTTGCATCTAACTGTGTGCTTTTTGCGCTGGTTGGTAATTGGTTTCAATCAATATAAATAAAATAAAATATATTTGGAAGTTTAGGTTTGTGTGTTTTTAAGTGTTCTTGTTTGCTGCTATTTTTTCCAGTTGTTGTTGTTGTTTCCATCGTTCATTCACTAACATTAACTCAATGCAAAACCTATTCTTCTTGGGAATTTCCTTATCTTTGGGCTTGTCTATTCCATAACATTTTAATTAGTTTTATGCTACTTCTAAAGTGGGCCATGTCCATACAAATGCGGGATGGGTAAGATAAAAAAGAATGTTGAAGCATGCATTGTTTTGATTTTCAAGGTAGGATCTAATAACTTTATATGAGGTCTTGTGCCTACTTTAATTTGTCATATTTTGGTTGCAGTTTAATGACTTACAAAACACCATATTCTCCCCACCACTGACAATTGCACTAATTATTACAATATTTGTAGATGACACTCTAGAAGTTGAAGAAGACAAGAGGGATGTCATGGTGGGTAAAATTCATAACATTTAGAGGGGGTAGTCAAAATGAAGAGTTTTACCATTCAATCTCAGTAAATTTTCTCACCTAATATGAATGTTGTGATTCAGATATTGTTACACTTCCTGGTGGATCAACTAGTACATAAAGGTTGGGTAATGGAGCTATTTTTTATCCTAGTGAAGTGAGATACTATTATGATGTTTATACTTCATACATGAACCAAAGGATATCAAGTTGTATATATTAATGAGTGCTAGAGATTCAACAAGGTTGGGGATTGGAGATTTTGGTGGTCCTAATAAAGTGAGCCAGGATCAACTTGTACAAGAAGGTTGGGCATTGGAGTTATTGTTGATTCTAGTGAAGTGAGCCAGTATTATGATGCTTATACTTTGTACAGGAATCAAGAGAGATCAAGCTATCATACATCAATTAATGTTAGAGCTTCATCAAGGTTGGGCATTGAAGCTACTGTTGATCCTAATAAAGTGAGTCAGTATCAACTAGTACATGAAGGTTGGGCATCATAGATACTTTTGATGTCGGCCATACGTTTGGAATGATTTCTATATTTCTTGTTTCTATTATTGAGGTTATACACAACTTCCACATTTTTACCTTTTCTCGTGCTTAAAAATGAGTGGTAGGTGTTTTGGGATTGGCTTGGCATTTGAAGTGGTTAGATATTTAAATACTCTGCATGATATCTTGGGNTATTGAGGTTATACACAACTTCCACATTTTTACCTTTTCTCGTGCTTAAAAATGAGTGGTAGGTGTTTTGGGATTGGCTTGGCATTTGAAGTGGTTAGATATTTAAATACTCTGCATGATATCTTGGGGATGATGAGGCATACGTGGCTCTTTTAGTAAACGCAATTGTAATTCGACAATAATTGTCATGAAATTTTAGCAATCAACAAGAGCATGTAAGGTGGCATTATGACTTGCAAGTGTCACACCTCTTGCATATGTTCTAAGTTGGGGTATTGGTTGGAAGGTGAGATGACTGGGACTGATTGTTTTAAATCAAATTTTGTTTTATTTGAATTGACATAATGCATGTACATTCTTTTATTTGGAAAACTAGATGGGACGTAATACTAAATGACCTTGTTGGGACATGAACCAGTTTCATTGTTTCAATGTGAGTATTCTTTGCTTATTGACGGTATCATGGAAATATTACCATTATGAGTACTGGATGGGACTCCTTTTTCCTTGCAAGATATATATTTACTTGATTTGAGATAAATGTATTTACCTGTTTGGGAGAAATGTTTATAATCTTGTTCATAGTACTCATATTAATGTACTTTTGTATTTACTGACATTAGGGAAATTGGGATCTATTTTTGCATCAATACCATTTCCAATTTTTGTTGCATCATACTGTGTGCTTTTTACATTAGTTGGTAAGTGGTTTCAATCAATATGAATGAAATAAAATATATTTAGAAGTTTAGGTTTGTGGGTTTCTACGTGTTCCTATTTGCTGCTATTTTTTCCACTTGTTGTTGGGGTTTTCATCATTCATTCACTAACATGAACTCAATGCAAAATGTATTCATCTTGGGAGTTTCCTTATTTCTAGGATTGTTTATTTAGTAATAGTTAAATGAGTTTTATGCTACTTCTAAAGAGGGCCATTGCCATACAAATGTAGGATGGGTAAGTTCAAAAATAATGTTGAAGCATACGTTGTTTTGATTTTCATGGTAGGATCTAATAACTTGGTATGAGTGTCTGTATTTGCTGCTATTTTTTCCAGCAGATGTTGGTGTTTCTATCGTTCATTCACTAACACGAACTCAATAAAAAACTTGTTCATCTTGGGAGTTTCCTATTTTTTGGGCATGTCTATTCCATAATAGTTCAATGAGTTTTATGCTACTTCTAAAGTGGGCCTTGTGCATACAAATGCAGGATGGTTAATTTCAAAAAGAATGTTGAAGCATGCATTGTTTTTATTTTCAAGGTGGGATCTAATAAATTATATGAGTTCTTGTGCCTACTTTAATTTGTCATCTTTTGGTTGCAGTTTAATGACTTCCAAAACACCATATTCTCCTCACCACTGATAGTTGCACTAATTATTTCAATATTTCTAGATAACACTCTAGAAGTTGAAGAAGCTAAGAGGGATAGAGGGATGTTGTGGTGGGTAAAATTAAGAACATTCATAAGGGGTTAGAATGAGGAGTTTTCCCATTCAATCTTAGTAAATTTCTAGCCCTCCCCACCCAAAAACATGATTTTGAGGATCTGTTGTACGATTGAATAATGCTTGCGAAAAAAATGTTGCGTGAATGTACCATTATGCTATTTCAAATTGGTTCATGAGTTGGGATATTCAATTCCAAGGAGATGGTGACAAGCATGCTTCTCTCAATGGTTGAGTCATTAATCTCCTTGCATTTTTATTTTTAAGGAATAAAAATCCAAATGATGTGAGGGGTTAAGCGAAAGTTGCAACTGAAATCCTCCCTTGTCATAAACGTCTATTTTCCGATCTCTAGTGTGAATTTGTCATGTTTTGATTGTTACTTCTGCATCTTTGTAACTTTCCTTTTTGTTTTCTAACACAAAACAAAACAAAATCCAGTGTGTTTGAAAATCATTTATGTAATAAGAAAGCAGGTTGTTGAGAACAAATCTCTCATTGTGTGAATTATTATGTTATTTTGGTATTATTCTGAGTGAACTTTATGTTGTAAATCAAAAAAAAAAAATCTTGGAAAACTAAGTTGTGGTTTTATTAGAAATTGTCAAGGTTGTAGACAAAGACATTATAACTCTTCACTCTACAAATAAATTTCAAATTGTAATAATGATTTTGCATTTGATATATAGCTCTTGTACTTTGAAATCTTTGTATAATGCATAAAATGGTTTGTGAATTTATTTAGGCAAAGTTAGGTGTCTCATGGCCTTGAAGATGTTGATTGCCCAACATTGATTTCTAAATATGGTGTACCACAAGTTTTGGTTTTCATATTGAAC
The DNA here is from genome assembly GCA_009831015.1 of Picea engelmannii. NCBI lineage: Eukaryota > Viridiplantae > Streptophyta > Pinopsida > Pinales > Pinaceae > Picea > Picea engelmannii. The sequence continues at coordinate 927,414 of ML779501.1, read as the reverse complement.
CAAAGTGTTAAAAAGGGACTATTATCCTACCTAATTAAAATATTTGAGGAACAATGGTTATCCTCAATTTGACTTTCGAAATTCACTGAGCCCCATAACCGAATGTTGCTCATTTCAATATAAGTTTATCTAATTGTCAGTTTCACACATAATTTTGTTGATAAAAGAGTAAAATGGCCTCATTTGGGGTATTTAACTCTTTATGGTTGGAAATCCTTGTTAGTTGTAGCTTACTCTTTACTTCTTTTATTCTACATTGGAGGAAATCTGAAGTACACTGGATAAACTAGTTACAATGGGCACAATAAACAAGAGGAAATACTTGCTACTTTTGTAGCTTACTCTTTACTTCCTTTTATTCTACATTGGAGGCAATGTCTAGATGATATATATAAGTTATTAATTTTGACATTGATCATTTCTATTGTATTTTTGCTTTAACTTGTGGAGCTTACTATTTAGATTTGCTTTTGATCTATATTGTAGGAATGATTAAAGGAAATAAACAAGTTTTTTCTTTCATTAGCAAAAAGATAGTAAATGTTTGCATGGAATTCCAAAGCAGGGCTGAAGTTCATAAATTGCAATTGGTGAAAGCTTTAGTAGTGTTAAAATGATTTTTATATCACTACAAAAACAATGAATCATGTCTTGAACACAATTGTGCACTGCAAGTAGCTTACACTTTACCTTTTTCAAGTTCTAAACACTGAAATGCATGAAAGGATAAATGCACTTATTCATTATTAAAGTTAAATGTGTTAAAGACAATGCACTCGTTCGGTTTTAAAATGATCTAAATGACAAACTAAATAGTTCCACACTAAAATATTGCACTTCAAAACACTACAAAAATCAAATTATTTTTGAAATGATTTGATCCACCCTAGTAAGCTTCTTTTATATGTGTATCTTGATTTATTCTTTTTATTTTTGGTTCAAAGATTTGATAGATTTTACACCCAAAGGTTACCCACTATGACCTCTTGACATGAAGAGAGATCATGCTCGTTTAGAGTTTGACTAGGGTTCACCACCTGTTTTTCATGGAAGGGTGGTCATTCAATTCGCTAGTTGAACTTCAACAAGCCAAAAGGGAATGGATACACTCATTGAGGCAATTATTTCAATTTTAACATTGACTCATTTCGGCCTTGTAGGCCACATCAATGCCACTTCCAGAGTGATTCAATACTTATCATGGGACATGTGCCCTTCATAGTCATAGGTGAATTTCAAACAACGTTCATTTGGCTTGATAGATTTTCAGCATTCCATGGTTGTCTCAGTTGTTCATTCCACAACATAAAAAAAATATTTGAGAAGGAAGCAAGGATACCTATCTCGTTTCCTCTGGTAATGAGTTCTTCATTATTTTAATTAATAGAGGTGGAGATGAGAGGTTATTCCCTTTTCCTTCCCCAAGGGTTACTAGTAGAAGGGAATATCAAGTTTTGAAAACCGATGGATATGGACTCGGACGAGGACTTCCATTCTCAAGTATTCTTTTGTAATGAAAGTTAAAATCTACTTTTACTAGTAGACTTATGTTTTAGTAATGAATTTTTAACGATGAATGTTATAAATGTTTGTCAAAAACAATTTGTTCTAAAATTCCTTTTAGACACACTATATGCTTTCAATTATAGTTGTATATAGTTATACTTTATGTGATACTCGACTTCTTCGTGAAATATATATAAACAACATATAATAAGATCTATGGAAATATTGATGAGACTATTGAATAAGAAATGGACCAACATACAATAAGATTTGTTTTTTTAGAATATAGCACCCCAAAAGTTATTCAGTAATATTATGGAATTTAGGTATTCAAGGTATCTCACTCTTATTTGGGGATCATGCTACAAGATATTTTCCTATAGAAGTGAATTTTACTAATTCAAATTTATCTAAAATTAATATTTTATTAGGGTAATCATGAATAATTTTTAAAAATCATAACGTTAAGGTCTTAGAAAGTCAATGGAAATGACAATAAATTCTTTGGAGGTGGAACTAAGAAAACATCATAGCATCACAAAGATAATAATACATAATGATGTTAGTATCAAAGTAAGGATAATAATACATAATGATATTAGTACCAAAGTAAGGAGGGAAAGTTATGCAGTTTTTTAATTCATAATGTTTTTAAGTGTACAATGCTATTTTATAGTTCAAAATTATGCATATTGTAGTAAGCTAATCATTTATGCTCGCCATAGATGTCTTATTAGACACAATTTATATCATGGTTTAATATGTATTTTTTATTATTAGTGTAATGCTTGAGTAGTAAAATGTTGGTTTAGATATGTTTTAACCATTTACAATAGTATATGAAACCAAGAATCATATAAAAAAAAAAAAGGTTAAATATTACTTAGTTTCTCCACAACATCTATAATGTTATGCTATTAATTCACACAATTAATAAATAAAATGAGATAATTATAATTTAATAATTCTTTCACTTCCTACGTAGTATGAAAATCAATAACATTACATATTTTAGAAATCACTTTATATTTAATTTTATATTAATAATAGTTTAATTAATTTTTAAAGTTTTTAAAACTTCAAAGTAATAATAATATTTTTATATTTCAAAGATTTTAATTTATTATTCATGTTTTTAATTATTTTTCAAAAATAAAAATTAATAGCATTTTAATTAAAAATAAATAAAAAAACATTTGTAAAAAATAAATAATATTTTAAATGGTTAAGTGTGAATCAATGTTATTTATGCATTAGGAATATGGATGACAATATTACAACAATGCATATGGCTATTATAAGGTTGGTGAGGGTGAGACACTACATTTAATATTGGCATTTAGCTTTTGTTTAAACTATACTTTTAATTTTCCATATATAATATTTACAATTTATAAAATTTTATAATATTTATAAAAATATTAAAAATACAATATTTTGAAATAATCATTGTATTTTTTTTAATTTAAAATTTACTGGACTTTTTCTGTTATATAGAAAAAAGTTACAGTCTCTCTCGGAGAATCTGTCAAAAAGGAAACTTGATTTCTGCCCCGGAAGAATTTAACCAAGTTTTCATAGTAATGACAATATGTTTGAGATCACCAAAACTACTATAAGTAAGGAAATGTTCCTACCCTGGTATTACTATAAGTTTGAGTTCGATATAAACTATGCCTATTATGAGATCTATAAGCATAAGAAACATCATCATTGAATCTAATTCAAACTTAGATTCCCTGCACTCCTGCTTGGTGATGAGCTTCCTTAGTGTCATCCATGGAAGTTGTGGTTGGTTTGTACTCATCCATGTCAATTGGGAATTTTTTTTAACCCGTCGAGCCTAGAGTTCCCTCTGCCTCCTCTTGTTATTTAGGTTGTTGACCTCTTGGAGTAACCCTAAATCGAATTTCATGCCGGGACTTGCAGAATAACTCAAATTTTCCCTCAAAAATTATGAGTGGATGGATAATGTTCCACTTCTCCTTGGTCTTCTCTAAGGCCTACCCAACCATTTCCTTGACTATCCAACACATTTATGTTATTCTAAAGTACTTGGTTTCTATGGTCCTAGAGTAATATGGGTCCTCTACCCATTCTTGAAACTCATCCAATATCTTCTCTTATGTAACATTTTTCCTTTTGCCTTAGACTGCCTCTTCCACCTCCTTCACTACCTTTTTATCTTTCTCTGAGCAGAGTTTCTAGTATCAAGTTCCCACCATCCAAGCCTCCTGAGTTGTGCACGTATTGTTCATTCTCCCTTGGGGAGGGGAAGCCTCTTTTTTATTTTCCTCATGTCGGCTCCCCCTCTCCTCTTTTATTGGTCCTCTAGCCATATTGGGCAAAAATAAACTCTCTTAGATTACTAGGAGGCAGAGGCCAATGTTGCCAATTTTTCGAGAACCTTACAAAATTCTTCTTTCCATCACACCTTGCATAGGTAATGATCACCCTCTACCTTTTCCTAGAAAACAACCTTGCACTCACTCATCTATGTTTTAGACACCCCAACTCCCTGCGCAACGCCCAAGACTCAGGATCATGCCTACCCTACAACTGTGCCACCACTAATCTCCCAATTAAACTGAACCATGCACTTTGCCCTCAATTTTCTGCATTGGGAGGTTCATTGCTAGAACACCCCTCTCTAATTATCTAGGATGCGACTACCGCCCACTAAACATGCATTAAGCCACCTTTCCAATCCTCTACATTATTTATCCCTGTACTCTTCATTCTTTCTTCCTGATACTTCTCCTTCCACAACATTGATGGCCTCATAGCCCCACCATGTAGACTACCTCTTGCATTAATGGCTATCATCAATATCGTGCATGGAACGAGATGGTACGAACCCATTTGGCTTTGAATCGCCTCAGCTCCCACAATTCTCCATATGCGCTAGAAATCTTCTAGTTTTCATTCCCTTGGTTTTCATCTCGTCGATCAATAGAGCTTCTGTGTGGGTGTGCCTAGTATCGACGAGTATCACCCCATCTAGGAATTGTTTTTAAATTTTTAAGCATAGGCTTATCATTTCCTTTAAACAATTTGTCTCCCTCTTCTTATACTTTTTCTTTCCTCTCAAAGTGCCCATGAAGAGACCAATCTACATATTATGAGTTCAAAGTGCATAAACCCATTAGCATAAATGTCTATAAGAAACTCATTATGTGTGTACACGCACATTTGCTATTATAACTTTCTTTGTTGTGCTCATAATAAAATTATATTGTTATTAAAATGATATTATTATTATTATTATTATGTTGTTGTTGTTGTTGTTGTTATACGAAGAATACGATTAAAAAAAATTAACACGTCAATAACATAACTAGAATGGGTTAGTCATACTCTTGCCTCTTAAGATACTCTCTAAATTAAATAATAGATTTGGATAACAAGATACTCTTATGTCAATTGGGTTTAGCTCGAGTGGTTGAGAGGAATGATTGTTATCCTTCCCACCCAGGTTCAATTCTTGCTAGTGGCATGTTGAGCTCTTAACGAGTTTATTGTTGTAATGAATTTGAGCCTTGTTGTTGATTGGCCTTGTACCCTGAGGATTCTAGGGTTTATCCTAGATACCATCCTCGAAATGAGGGAAAGTACCTACTACATGTTGAGTCATTAACGAGTATATTGTTGTAATGGCTTTGAGCCTTGTTTTTTATCGGCCTTTCACCTTGAAGATTCTAGGGTTAACCCTGGGTACCATCCTCGAAATGAGGGGAAGTGATTGGGGGTTTTCCTGTAGTGTAATTTGAAAAAAAGAAAAGAAAAAAAAAGACACTTGTATATCTTAATCAAATCACTTGTATATTACTACAACCACAATGTCTATATAACCATGAGAAATAGTTTGTCAATAGATTTACAAAATACTTTCATTATACAACATTGTAAAACAAGATGGAAAGTTAGGGAAGATGAAACCCTCAAATTGATTCATGTAGACATTATAGGATTTAATAGATCCATTGTCTTTTTCCCAATCTGAGTAGAAGGATAGAAGATCTCATGATTGAAGGAATACAAAAATCGCTTGAACTCGTGTCTAGGGGTTTGGGGCATCGCCACCACTCAGAATGTAGCAAAGAGTTGAGTTCTCCTAGGGAATGGGGTATCCATAGTAGTTTGTTCACCATGGGAGATGATTCAAAGGCTTTAATTTCTTTGGTCCATTCTTCGAACCCTCACAATAGATCTTATCCTCATCAAAGAAGACTTGTAAAATGGTTAGAAGTCATTCTTCAGTTGGATCTCCCATCTTCAGAACCAAGAAGGAAATTACTCATTTTGTTTGGCTGATCTTTGACAAGAAATCTTATAGGTCTCTGGCCTAACCCAAAATTTGTGGAAATCTGGATGGGAGAGAAATTGTCTCCCAAAATTAAAGGACAAGTATCATCTTTTGTTGCTAGTCGTGGCTATTTTGTCTTTCTTTTTCTTAATAAAGAAGAGTGGGATCTAATATTCCATTCTAGACCATTTCCTGTAGGATTTAAGGGAATGTATCTAGCCCCATGGTCCCTAGACTTCAACACAAGAGAAAATTAGTCCTGATGTGGGTTATATCGCCTCATCTCCCTCTAATTTTCTGGGAGGATTGCACTCTTAGAGACATTGGAAATAAACTAGGTAGAGTCATTGATTGAGTAGAACCAAAAGGAAATTTGTTTCCTTGCGCAAGAATACGTGTGTAGGTGGATTTGGAGAAGGAAAACCTAGAGGATTTACAAATTAATATTGTTGGGTGGAGGCATCATTAGAAACTTGATTTTGAAGAGATTCGATTCAAATGAAAAAATTGTCATGCTTTATGTACATTTTGATAAAGGTTGTCCAAAAACCCAGGAGGAGCAGCCACCATCAAAGTAAAATTCAAGAGAAGAATATCAATTCAAGAAGGTTTCAAGTAGGTGTAGGAATGTTAAATGCATGGGGATGCCACAACCAATGGTACCTGGAGAAGGTTTTCCCTCTTCAAGAAATAATGAATTTGAAGTTCTAGGGCATCTTGAGGGTTCACAAATTCCAAAAGACATTGGGAAGAAATTTGAACACGAAGCAATTTAACCCAACTTGGGTTCAATGCACCATGAAATCGACACATATCCATTCTAAGGATCTAGATCCAACAAAAAAAAGGAGTAGAAGAAGGAGAGGACAAGGAACATGATGCAGAGGAAATCGAGGAGGAATAAGAGAAGACAAAGGAAATCAAGGAGATGAGGAACCACAAGAGCTAGCGATGAGGGTTCACTTTAAATCTTCTAAATCCTTTGCTAAAATTTTGAAGAAAGACCCAAACCCCTCCCCTTCTCTCACAAGGGGAAAGAAATCTAAGAGGACTTACAAGGCAAAAAATATTATCAACTTGGGACATCAAGGGAGGGATTACAACTCACAATTGATAGATATTCTTTTTCTATGTATTCAGTGTGTAAGATTCTATTTTTGTATTCATTTGTCTTCTCTCCTCTCCTATTGGTTCTCTTTGAGAGGATACTAACAAATCAATACAAATTACCAAATTAACAGGATTCTTAATCAACACTATATGAGGGTGAGAGTGGGAGGGGGGGGGGCAT
>ML779501.1:869939-914259 GCA_009831015.1 Picea engelmannii | reverse complement strand
GAGGTTTTAGTAAAAAATATATATATTAATTTTATGTTAATTAAGGGCTAAATTAAGGTTTAATTAATGATGTAAACCCTAGTTTTGAGGAAGCTCAAATAATCTTAAGTTAATTTACTAAGTAATGTTAGTTTTGTCAATATGAAGTTGTTGTCATGATGGAGTAGAGGAATTATCCTCAGATTTTAGCAGTCACCGTGAGAATGTAGCAACCATTCTCATCTTCAGAGAAGTTGTAGGTGTAGAATCCCACTTCTAGAGGAACAGTTGCAGAGAGAGTAGAGTACATACTATCAGGTAGTGAGACAGATAGTGCTTTGCAGAAAGCACATAGAGATAACAGTCTAGCACATGATTGTGCATATAAGTTAGAGTTGAAGCAAGTGTACCATGATGTTACAATGTAATGTGAAAATTTGGTTTGAAGTTGAATATAGAAAGACTCAGATCTTCAGGTTGAAGAAGGCTTTGTACAGGTGGAAGCAAGCTCTTAGAGCTTGATATGACATAATTGACAGTTTATTGACAAGCTTGGGCTTTACCAAGAGAAAATTTGATTCTAACCTTTACCTAAAGGTTATGAATGACGAGCCAATGGTTTTCCTACTATATGTAGATGATGTATTCTTGACAGATGAAGAAAATCTCATCACTGATTTTAAGAAGAAGCTCGCTGCAAAATTTGAGATGAAAGACCTAGGCCTAATGCATTATTTCTTAGGTCTTGAGGTTTGGCAGAGCCCAGAGAATATCTTCCTTAACCAAGGGAAGTATGCAGTTGAAAAACTGAAGAATTTTGACATGTTGGAATGTAAAGCCATGAACACACCCATGGAAACAAAGTTGAAACTCTTGGTTGACACTACGTCAAAATTGGTTGATGCTACGATGTACAGAAAGATCATTGGATCGTTGATGTATCTGACAAATACCAGGCTAGATATATGTTTTGTTGTGAACACCTTGAGTCAATATCTAGTATATCCCAAACGTGTTCAGCTTGTTGTTGCAAATCATGTGATGAGATACCTTAAGGGTACGTTGGACTTTGGTCTCAGTTATAATGAAGATCATGACTTCAGAGTGATTTTTTATACTAATTCATATTGGGAAGGAAGTGTTTCTGACAGAAAGAGCACTTCAGGATGTTGTTTCAGTCTGGGTTCAGCCATGACTTCATGGTAGAGTGGGAAGCAATCCAGTATTGCTCTCAGCATGATAGAAGTAGAATACATTGCTGCATGTTCCGCCAGTTGTGAAGTCATGTGGATTCGAGAGTTGTTGACAGATCTATTTTATTTGGAGATGGAAGCAACCATGATTCTATATGATAACTAGAGTTGCATAAAGATGATGGAGAAACCTGTGTTCCATGAAAAGTCAAAGAACATAGAAATCTGGTATCACTACATTCGAGATATGGTGCAGAGGGGAGTTGTTAAGCTCCAATATGTTGGCACAAATGATCACGTTGCAAATGTGTTTCCCAAACCTTTGTCTCGTGTAAAGTTTGAGCACTTTCAAGACAAGCTTGGTATAGTCCAAAAGGACCTCCCTCGAAAGGGGGAGTGATGCTGATGATACTATGGTATCCTAAACAACAACGGGTAGCTCAGTTAGGATTTTATATCCTAGGGGACCGATCATCCCTGGATAGATCCTGAAGGTCTGGTAAGGACGGTCTGTGAGAGTACCTGTGCATGTATATGCTAGTTGTGGTCAGTAGTGGTAGATCCATTAGGATTTTTATAATCCTAGGGAATATTATGATTCCTGGGAAGATCCCGAAGGTCCAGTAAGGATGGTCTGTCAGAGTGCCATGTGGTAGCTCCGTTAGGATTTTGTATCCTAGGGAATCTTATGATTCCTAGGTAGATCCTTAGGGACTATCATAGTACCACAAAATGTTTTTGATACACCTACCTCATTCTATTTCCCTATGATGATGATGATGTTGTTGCTCCAAGATCGTGTTGTGATGATGTTGTTGCTCTAGCCTCATGTTGTTTTTATCTCAACCTCGTGTTGATGATGTTGGTATCTCAGCCTTGTGTTGATGATGTTGATGATGTTTTTGTCTCAGCCTCATGCTATTGATGTTGTTGTACCAACCTCGTGTTGTTGATGTTGGAGTACAAATTTGACATTTTTTGAAAGAAATTTTTTTCTTAAGTTGCGCACATTACATTTCCAACTTTAGATCATTTGATGAGAGCTCTAGTGAATGAATTCATACATGAAGGCCATTCTCGGCTTGTAGGGGTTATTTTCTCATAAAAAATATGAATGCCCATTTTCATATGATCAAAAAAGGGTAAAGGTACACTAGAGGTGGTCACTCTAGACTGTTGGAAGGAAAGGATAACTGATCTTATCAATCTCTTCAAGAATATCTCTTTTGCTCATGTTTATAGAGAAGATAAACAAGAGCGGCCAATTTATCCAAACATGCTCTCCAAAAGCACCCAGGGATTATTGCATACTATCTATGTGAAGAGGGCCATGAGGGTCCAACTATGTTCTTAAATTTATATTAGAAGTCTTTGGGGAGGATACATTGATCTTTTATGATTTTTTTTTGGGGCGCCCTATTGTGTAGATTCTGTGATGGGAAATATGTATTTCCTTTTTCATGACTATGTATTTTTGGTTCTTATGGAGTTTTTAGTCCGGGGTATTATTTCCCACAAACCGTTTTGGGTGATGTAATTGTCCAAGGTATCCAAAGGGTTATTTTTATGTAAAATTTTGATGTGATCAGAGTCTGACTGAATAGACCACCTTTCACTGGGTAAAAAAAAAAAACGTCATTGTTGTCGTACAAGAAAATTATGGATTTTTATTGGAAGAGAATTTCAACCTAAAAACTATCTAGGGAAGTGAATCCTAGCCTAACAAACTCATTGGCACCTTGATCCCATATTTTCAGTGGCCAGAGCCTCTGGAAAGTGAAACCCTAGTTTTTGGATAGTACCAGGAAACTAGAACCAGTACCAGAAGTACCAGTCCAAAATGGCGCAGGTCAAGTTTTAAGGGGTAAAACTTGAAATTTTTGAAATCAAACTGCTTCATCCTACTCATCTCAGCCCAACGCATCTAGTCCCTGGATCAAAATTCCAAAATTTGAAAGTTGAAAAATTAGGGTTTTCTCGTAAAAACCTAAGTTGATGTTCCAGTTGCAGTTATAGTTGCAGTACTAGTTGCATTATCAGTTGTAGTTGCAATGTCAGTTCCTTCATGCTAGTTGTAGCACCAATTGCAATGCCAACACCAACTGCAGTACCAGTTGCAGTGAAAGTTTTTGTGAAGTGTTGGGACTGTTGTTTTATTGTCCTAGTACACCTTACCCTAGCAATATATTATTAGAGGTATGTACTTACATATGTTCAAAATGTATCATTATACTAAAGGGTATTTGCAGGAGAAATGATCTTTTGTCTAAATAACATCCATAGATCCAGAGGGATCTCAGATCCAACACCTTCAGCGGAATAATGGACCCCAGGTTTGATTATATTGATATGCATCTACTTGTTATAACATCATTATGAACATATAGGTTGTATGTTGAAGTTATTACCATCCCCTTGGTCAAAATTAAAGTCAAAGGTATTAGAATGAGATTAGAGTTTATTCTCTAACTTGGATTTCTATCAAGATAGCATATTTCCTTAGTACAAAGGACAGGTTGAAGAAAGCACTTGTCATCTTGAGTGAAGAAAAGCAACAACACTCATTCTTGAGGACAAGACTCTAGGTTCTAAGTTTGATTGATTAAGTTGATCAAATTTAGGCTTGCACATGTCAAGGTAGCATGTGATCATTATTAAGATGAATACATATTGAAATCACTTACCAGATACAACTAACATCTCCTCTAGGAGGAACTTCTTTTGTTGGTTCCAAGTTAACATGGAGGAATGTTTGATAACAACATTAGAAGAGTGTTTCTCTAAATTTGTATTGTATTTCTTACTTTTGACCTTTGTTTCAGGCAGGTCACAAGTGATAGCTCTAAAGGAGCTATTGTGAGGATTGTTCTCTCTATTTCTTTATTATTATTATAAACAATGTTATTCTTGTATGTTGTTGTTCTTGGTTCGGGCAGGTCACAGGTGTCTTGAGGAAGCTATAGTGACGGCTGCAAGAGGAAACATATTAGACGAGGCATGAAGCAGATTATGTACATGACCGTATACATTCATGTACCAAAGAAGATGAAGAATAAGCTATTTTTGAGATACAGAGTATCTCATATGGAGATTTATTGTAATGAGAAGAAGGCTCCAAAGATGATCGAACATCAAGTATACTTGATCAATGGATAATGAAGCCACCTTGACATGAAGCAAGTCTGTTTTAACTTTTCATGTTAAAACTTGGTATTCAACACCAAGTATATCTTGTAGAGACTATGAAGTCCTTGTAGACTCAGAATAAATCAAGAGCAGAGTGAGCCTGATCTCGGAGAGGATCAAATGGGAAAAGGAGACATCTTCTAGGACTGGGAGATATATGCCATGAGTTGAGAATACTAGATCGTTGCTTTAGAAACCTTTAGGAGATGTGAAATCTCCTAGGAATATTCTCGTATTTCAGTAAAAGAGAAGGAAGCTAGTCTTAAGGACTGAGATGCAAATTTTTCTTTAAGACGAGAAAGGAATTCATCAGTGACTTCCAAGATTGATCTAACATATCAAGCATGTTGTAGAGAATAATATAAATATGTACAAATCATGATTTATGTCCACAAGATTCTCCTAGCAAGAGGGAGAAGACTATGACGAGACACTTACTCTAGTAATCAAAGAAATAGTTCCAGTATTCATGAAGACAACCAAAACAACCATATACAAGTATGAGATTCAGGGGGAGAAATCCCTATATTTGAGATTGAGTTATCTTCATTGATAGTTGGTGTAGTACATTAGTTTGTCCATGAAGACATGACTACAATAACATATAGAGTTACCTCCATGAAAGAAGAAGAGCTACCTTCAATATCATTTATTGAACCATTCTCAATTCTGATGAAGATGTTGTCGTGATGGAGTAGAGGAATTACCCTTAGATTTCAGTAGTCACAGTGAGCATGGAGCAACCATTCTCAACTTCAGAGAAACTGAAGGTGCAGAATCCCAGTTCCATAGGAACAGTTGTAGAGAGAGTAGAGGACATACTGTCAGGTAATGAGACAGATAATGATTTGTAGAAAACACATAGAGATAGCACATGATTGTGCATATTAAGTTGGATTTGAAGCAAGTGTACCAGGATGGTACAATGTAATGTGAAAATTTGGTTTGAAGTTGAATATAGAAAGACTTAGGTCTGCAGGATGAAGAAGGCTCTACACAAGTTGAAGCAAGCTCCTAGAGCTTGATATGACAAAATTGATAGTTTCCTAATGAGCTTGGGCTTTACCAAGAGTAAAATTTATTCTAACCTTTACCTCAAGGTTATGAATGGTGATCCGGTGATGTGGCTACTATATGTAGATGATGTATTCTTGATGGATGAAGAAAATCTCATCACTGATTGTAAGAAGAAGCTTGCTTCATAATTTGAGATGAAATACCTAGGCTTAATGCATTATTTATTAGGTCTTGAGGTTTGGCAGAGCCCAGATAAGATCTTCCTTAACCAAGGGAAGTATGCAATTGAAATATTGAAGAGGTTTGACATGTTGGAATGTAAAGCCATGAACACACCCATGGAAAAAAAGTTGAAACTCTTGGTTGATACTACGTCAAAATTGGTTGATGCTACGCTATACAGAAATATCATTGGATCGTTGATGTATCTAACAAATACTAGACCAGATATATGTTTTTTTGTGAACACCTTGAGTCAATATCTAGTATAGCCCAGACGTGTTCACATTGTTGCTACAAAGCATGTGATGATATACCTTAAGGCTACGTTGGACTTTGGTCTTAGTTATAATGGAGATCATGACTTCAGAGTGATTGGTTATACTGATTCATATTGGGAAGGAAGTGTTTTTGGCAGAAAGACCACTTAAGGATGTTGTTTCAATCTGGAGTCAACCATGACTTCATGGTAGAGTGGGAAGCAATCCAGTATTGCTCTCATCACGATAGAAGCAGAATACATTGATGCATGTTCCGCCAGTTGTGAAGCCATATGGATTCGAGAGTTGTTGATAGATCTATTTTATCTAGAGATGGAAGAAAATGTGATTCTATGTGATAACCATATTTGCGTAAAGATGACGAAGAGCCCTGTATTCCATGACAATTCGAAGAACATAGAAATATGGTATCACTACATTCATGATATGGTGCAGAGGGGAGTTGGTAAGATCCAATATGGTGGTACAGGTGAGCAGGTTGCAAATGTCTTTCCCAAATCTTTGTCTCGTGTAAAGTTTGAGCACTTTCAAGACAATCTTGGTATAGTCCAAAATGACCTCCCTCGAAAGGGGGAGTGATGATGATGATACTATGGTATCCTGACTAACATCGAGTAGCTTAGTTAGGATTTTATATCCTAGGGGACTAATCATCCCTGGACAGATCCCGAAGGTCCGGTAAGGACGGTCTGTGAGAGTACCTGTGCATGTATATGCTAGTTGTGGTCAATAGTGGTAACTCTGTTAGGATTTTTATAATCCTAGGGAATCTTATGATTCCTGGGCAGATCTTGAAGGTCTGGTAAGTACGGTCTGTCAGAGTACCACGTGGTAGCTCCGTTAGGATTTTATATCCTAGGTAATCTTATGATTCCTGGGCAGATCCTTAGGGACTGTCAGAGTACCAAAAAATGTTTTTGAGACACCTGCCTCATTTTATTTCCCTATGATGATTTTGTTCTAGCCTCGTGCTATGATGATGTTGTTGCTCCAGCCTCATGTTGTTGTTATCTCAACCTCGTGTTGATGATGTTGGTATCTCAGCCTCGTGTTGCTGATGTTCATGATGTGGTTGTCTCAGCCTCATGCTATTGATGTTGTTGTCTCAGCCTCATGCTATTGATGTTGTTGTACCAACCTCATGATGTTGATGTTGGAGTACCAACCTCGTGTTGGTGATGTTGTTATTCTAGCTTTATGTTGAAAATGATGATGATGATACTTCAACTTCATGTTGAATATGGTGATGATGATACTACTTCAGCTTCATGTTGAAGATGATGATGATGTTATTTCAGCTTCATGATGAAGATGATGATGATGATGTTACTTCAGCTTCATGTTGATGATGATGTTACTTCAGCTTCATGTTGAAGATGATGATGATGATGCTACTTCAGCTTCATGCTGAAGATGATGATGAAGTTGCTACTTCAATTTCATGCTGAAGATATTGATGAAGATGTATAGGTCGTTCACTGATTGATGATGTTGTATTAGAGTTATACTAATTGATGTTGATGCAGAGAATAATTATGATGATGGCATTCCAGCTCCATGATGTGAATGATGATGATGATGATACTCCAGCTCCATGCTATGAATGATGATTTTATTGATGATGAGAAAAACTTCCGATGATTTATAGATATGCCAGTCATTGTTCTAGATGTTGTTGATGTTGTTACCCTCTCTCTCCTGACGATGTTGTATTGTAGAATACCCTTCTTATTAAGGGGGAGTGTTGAAATATTGTAACTGCGAAGTATATTCTAGTTATTATTGAGTTATTATTAAATAGATCAATCCCCTTTTGTGGATTGATCATGTCAGGATTTGTATATGACCAAATCCCCTTTTGTGGGTTGGTCAAACCCTAATTAAATTATGTTAATTAAGAATTCAGACCCTAGGGATAATTAAAGTGGTTTTAGCCACTAATTGAAGAAGCCAACCTGGCTTGGTGAAGAGACACAACCCTAGCGCCTAGAAGCTAGCATAAATAAGAGAGGATGTCACTCATCTAGTGCGCAAGTTTGAAGGAAGTTGCAGTTGCCAGAAGAAACAAAAGAGAGAGAGGTGCATTGCTCAGTGTTGTATATTCTCTAGTGTTTGGTTTATTATCTTGTCATTGTATTGACAATCTATATTAAGGAAGTTTTTGTTTGGTTTTCTCCCCCATGACGGTTTCCCAGGATAAATTTTGTGTACCTTGTGATTGTGTTTCTTTCAGTGATCCTTCTTATGTTATTATTATCTAGTAAATTGAAAAGAACTTAATAGAAGCTCTAAATTTAACACAATTTTGATGATTTTCCACATTGCATGCATGCTAGTCATCTCATACATTGTCTTAAGGTAACCCCCCATATTTGGATTTCTTTGGCATGCCATTTTTATTGCATCATGGAGACATTTGCATTTACAACTTTCATAGTCTATCTCTTTAAATGCTTCTACACACTTTGTTTTGAGATTGGACCATGCCTTTTAAAAAGGGCTCAATTCTCATTAATATAATAATTTTGTTTGTATTAAAGTTCTATCAAGTATAAGAATAGTAACACTTGAACAAGGGACCATTGTTTCCGTCCTAACAATATTCACCAGCCACAAAGTAAATTTCAATGCAATAAAGGTAGCTTGTAATGACTTTTTCAATGACTTTTTCTTTTGAAAATGATACATTTATCTAATAGGTGAAAATACCATCTCTAGATCAACACCATCTCATAAATACAAGGCAAAAGTCATGGCCACTTTGTGATTATAATGTTAGGTCCCAACAAATTACACACCATATAACACTTGTCAATTATTTGCAATATCTAAATTTGTAGATTTCAATGGCTAAATTGAAACTTCAAACTCTAGCCCCATAGGAATAGAGAAATTGAAAAGGTAATGTAAAATAACTCAGCACAAACCTTTCCAATATAGAGACAAGAACATAGCAATTGAAAGGCATGCATTCTCACTATTGACAGAGACCATTAGACCAATACCAATGGACATAGTCATATTATCATCTAAAAAAGGATAAAATTTGACCTGAAAGCTTTATTAACTAATTACTAAATAAATCTATTGAGAATACTAATGTCTCATTTGAAAAGGAGACTATTGAAAAGGTAAAGGTAATGTAGAAAAACTCACCGCAAATATTTCCAATATAGAGACAAGAACATAGCAATTGAAAGGCATGCATTCTCACTATTGGAAAAAACCATTAGAACAATACCAATGGACATGGTCATATTATCATCTAGAAAGGGATACAATTTGACTTGAAAGCTCCATTAACTAATTACTGAATAAATCTATGGAGAAACTAATGTCTCCTTTAACAAGAACTATAAAGGGAAGCTCCATAAGCTTCCACTATCTTATAGTTTGCTTTCAGTTGACTTTGCATTATAGCAATTTCATCATTTGCATGTTAAATTCAACATTAAATCACAAAAAAATGTCAACATTTAATTCTTGATATTACTAGAAAAAAACTTAAAACATAGTAATACACAAATAACAATAATGAACTACATAAACTTCTTTCCAAAAAAGCACTAACATATATAAGCCTAGTCCCATCTTTTCTCCATCTTAGAACAACCACATCAATAGCTCTGTACCAAGTCGAATGAGACTATATATCACACAAAAGACACCCTTCATACAAGTTTTAAGTGTCTTTACGTGAAAATGGGCTTATATTACATTTTTCTTGTCTTCTAAAAACCATTAGTTTTAGTTGATTTTGTGTGTTCGTATATAGTAAGAAAAACAAATAAAACATCTAAGAGAATGATTGACCTAACATTCTTAAATGAAAAACTAATAAATACAATTTGAACACTTACACATTTATAGCGATAGAACTCCAAGACTTTTGACATTTGCTTCTATGTTGAACTTTGAGCTAGTTTATCAAGAGGCCATTGTTTTGAGCTCTGCTTCTTTGTTTTGAAGTATTTTGAAACCCAACCCTACTTTTTTCAATAATTTTTGAAATGTTTAGAAGAGAGTTGTTGGTTTGGCAAAGTTTCAAAAATCCCCAAATCAATTGTGTAACTAATTTCTTTTTATTTGGAAGATCATAAATACAACATCAAGAAAAAAGCCAATCATTTTTTGAATTCAACCATATGGCCATTTCACACTTCATAATAAACCCAAACTAACTTATTCAAAACAAACAAGAAGAAAAAAAAAGGAAAAATATTGTAGAGAAACCAAATGTAAACACAACTAGGTAATAAACCACTGCTTTCCAAACAAGAAATATTTTAAATATCCTTCATTGACCATATGAAACCTTATCATATTGTCCAAATGAGATGCATAAATTAGTCATATACCTCTGTAGCCACCATCCCTATTCCTTGTACTACCTCACCAACACCTTTCCTAGTTAAAAATATAGAAGATATCAATACTTTTTTTCCTTATGAAAAAATCTTCTAATTTACATACTTCATTCCCTTATTAATGAAAAGTTTATAAGCATCCTTCAAATGCAAGGTGTTGTATTAAAATTCCACTCATGCCATAATTGTACAACATGGCTAATTGAGCCATCATCCAAACATACGGATAGGTATTAAAAGGGATGCTCCAAGAAGAAATAAGCTATGAACAAATTGTTGAAAAAGGATCTAACCATAAGATAGTTATGGAAGCATTTTTAGAACAACGATTTCAAAAGGCAATGAGTAAAAAACAAAAGGCAATGAGTGAAAAACATGTGGCGTTTTTTTCTAGCTAGCAATGTTGGTGTTCTAAAGGGATTTTCTTGTCTTCAATTTTGAACTTTGTTATTCCTTTATCATGTGGTGCACTAATCTTGTTCTTCAAAGTATGGTCTTTGGACCCTTGAATGTACCTATTTCCATATCATAAGCCTAAGAGAATAGTGTAATATAGAGAATCTCATTGGAGAATATCTTATTGTCATAAATTATTTTATTAATCCTTAATGTTTCTTTGGGCCTTGATTATTATCATTAGTTATGCAAAATTTTGATTTATGAAAAATAAATTAATTTTGTGTTACATAAAATTAGGCCAATTGAAAGCCAAATTTTGCTCAAGTTGTGCACATTACATTTCCAACTTTAGATCATTTTCTGAGAGCTCTAGTGAATGAATTCATACATGGAGGCCATTCTCGACTTGTAGGGGTTATTTTCTCATCACAAATATGAATATCCATTTTCATATGATCAAAAAAAGGGTAAAGGTACACTAGAGGTGGTCACTCTAGACTATTGGAAGGAAAGGATAGTTGATCTTATCAAGCTCTTCATGAATATCTCTTTTTCTCATGTTTATAGAGAAGATAATAAAGAGGCGGACAGTTTATCCAAACAGGCTCTCCAAAAGCACCCTGGGATTATTGCATACTATCTATGTAAAGAGGGCCACGAGGGTCCAACTATGTTCTTAAATTTATATTAGCAGTCTTTGGAGAGGATACAATGATCTTTTATGATTTTTTTTGGGATTCTGTGACAGGAAATATGTATTTCCTTTTTCATGATTGTGTATTTTTTGTTCTTATGGAGTTTTTAGTCCGGGGGATTATTTCCCACAAACTGTTTTGGGTGATGTAACTGTCCAAGGTATCCAAAGGGTTATTTTGATGTAAAAGTATGATGTGATCAGTTTATATTTTCAATATAAATATAAAGCGAAATTTTTTGTGGAAAAAAATGATCAAAAAATATTGAAACCCCATTTCCCAAATTCAATATTTTTTGATCATATGAATTCATACATAGGAAACTGGATCTAGTTATGTAATGTAAAACTTATACCATGAAAGAATTTATTGAACTTCCACATCCATATCATGGATACATTTTGAAAATATTAATATGAATATATCATCTTTCAACATGTGTTGCTGGGATTTTTATAAAAATATATTAACACAAATTCCAAAGAATGTCACATGTGGAGAATAATCCACCAAACGTTTGTGCTAAATAGGCAGGTTACTCCAGGTGAATCAAAAGTCAACAGTTGATATAAACAATTCAGTGAAATAAATAATTGTTTTCAAAGCATCTGCATTAACACAAAGGTTACTAAGTAGGATAACCAAGATTGAATTAAACTCTAATTAACTCTCACACCTTTCCCCAAAAGTCTTGCATTTATTCTGCATGTATTATTTTAAGTAGGAAGTTTTGCAGAGTTTATTAGAAATGTTTAACAAGTATTTTCCTGCCATCCAATATATGTCTAGGTGAAATTAAAAAATTGTCGAATAAATTTCTTAAACAATAAAATACTTGCATCAATAAAAGATAAGATAACCAATTTGTAAAATATGATTTTAGCATGCTCAGAAGCAACTTAACATGACAATAAGTTTGCCTAGTGTGTCAATAATTGATATATTCAACATTGAACATTGGACAATATCCACCCCATCCCATCTAATTAACATTTACTATTTGTGGGTTTTATGTGCATAGTGCTAAAAGAAGAAACATTGGAAGTAAAACACTCCATACACAATTTATTTCCAGAATTACAAACAACATGAGGAGTTGTGAAAATCTGCATACTTTAACATTTGGAATTAACCAATGAATTGTTATATTACAATACCGTGAGTTACAAAAAAATTAACACTTGAATTTCAATGACACCAAACATTTTTAGTTGATGTGAAGCACAAGTTAGCATCACAATTATACCTAAAGTGACAGTCAACAATTAAGAAGTATTGAAATCATCGTCAATGAAAATGTTACAATTGGAGAAATATTGAACAATTCTCAAATATTGAAATGAGGGACTCAATTTAGAACCACTGATGAAGATCTTCCAAAAGAATTATATTGCTTTCATATTCATCAAGACTTCCCTGTACATTTAGATTTACTCAAAATGGGCTTAATTTGGCAACAAAAATTGATGGACTAATTTTGATATAATGTATATTACCCCCACCAGAATCCCAAGGAAGAATATTTCTTGGATAAGAAACCCATATTTTAACCAACAACTACTTTTAAGAAGATATGTCATAGTGACGTCCAACTGCAAATTTCATAGTTGACACGTGATTAAAGGAATCAAGAACTATCCTTGTTTGAGTTATAGTATCAAATGATTTCTACTACATTCGATTGCTATTTTCTATGTCCAAAAAGGATGATGTTGGGTAACTCTGCTTAGTCAAATACGGTTTGAAGTGAAAATGAAATGGTAATCCTCATAAATAAATCTGCAATATTCAACCATACATGATGAAAGTTAAAACTAGAAAAATATCTTACGGAAAGCACCATATAATCACTAATTTGCAAAAAAAGCATAAAAATAATCTTACAATTAATTTGTAGCATATAGTTGAGTCTCATCATTAGTCAAAGATTGCAAAATCTGATCAATAATCATTTTAAATGAAAAATTGAAATTGTTTCAAACTAGCTTTTGCATAATTCTTTTAAACACTACATGAGATTACATCTTAAACTATTCTCTTGTGAAGAGATATAATATATTATAAACAACAAAGATTAGCTCGAGTACCTGTAAAATATATAAAAATGTGTCCCCTCTCAAAATTTTGAAAATAGCCTCACTGCATTGATTCAATTGCACAGTATTTTGTTTGAAAATTCTCAAAAAGGAAAAGATAGCACAGGAGGTTGTATCTCTTTATGAAAAAAAAAATAATAACATTGAAAATTAAAAGCCCTACAGTACACACACACACACACACACACACACACAGAATCTCCATTTATGAAAAGATCCAATGTTTAATTACTTAATTAGGTTATTCCTTTGTGGAGCTAATAAATAACATATTCAGACCATTCAAATGAATTAGACACACAGACAAAAGAAAAGAAAAGGTATTGAGAAAATAATAATACCTGGAACAAAAAATCTGCAATCCAAAGAGGAGAGAGAGAGAGAGAGAGAGAGAGAGAGAGAGAGAGAGAGAGAGAGAGAGAGAGAGAGAACATGAAATATGAGTTGCAGTGTCTTCCTTTCTTCACTTTTCTTGGTCGAGATGATCCAGATCTAGATTTAGTCCATTCAAATATATATCACATGCCCCCTCCTCGTGACTCTACACAACACAAGTTCACATACATACAAGCACAAATACACAAACATACCATGCATACGAACACACATCAACACAAGAACAAACAACCACATGATATGGGAAGCGCTTCCACATACACACAACATGACACAACACAAAATCACCGAGCAAGGGGATGTGAATCAACAAGAGATTTCGAAAATGCATTCCCTCTTTCTTTCTTGTGTCATGCTTTCTCCAACAACTATTTTTTCTCCTGCTCTCCATTGACCCTGTTAATAGATAAGCAAAACACATGAACATGGTATGTCAAAAAGGTTGAACTTCATACATATAAAATCAAATTGTATATGTGTGCATGTGTATATCTAAATGAAAATTTCCCTTATCTCTTTCTTTGTTGCGTCATGCTTTCTCCAAATGACAATTTTGCTCCTGCTCTCAATTGTTCCTATCAAGAGATCAGTGAAACACATGAACATGACATTTAAAAAAAGTTGCACTTCATCCATCTAAAATTGAACTATGTGTGTGTATAACTCCAAATTAATTTTTCCATTACTCGTGTATCAACATAAGCATTAAACCCGATATGATAATACATAAGGGACTTTTAATGTTCTTTACCACTATTGAAGATTTCCACTTATCTTTTCATTCATTCCTTTCTTTGTTTATCTTGGAAGTCCTTCGTCTTGGGTTTGACTTCTTGCCTCGTCGTAGGTAGGAATTAATTTGTCAGCATTCTAAGCCCCTTTCTAGGATAGCTTGGAGTTGTACAATGCCCTGTAACAAAACACAAAAAATAAAAAAGAAATTCATTAACCATGTATATTAAAATATATATACATCCTTGAGAATCTATTAATTACTCTGCTCTAATTCATTTTGTAACCAAAATATTTTGCAAATGGACAAACAAAAAATTCAAAACCTACCACCGACCATAATAACCTTAAACCTAATGATTATTCAAGGGTGACACATTTTTACTCAAAAGTCTTCTACACAATGAAAAGAAGGAGAAATCCCTATACAAATACTTACTACATTATGTGGATAAAGACACCAAAGATGGACTTTGTCACTTTCCAATTAATATAATAAAACTACAAAGCCATAAGAAGCAAGATAACAACCAAAAGGAGAGCCAAATAGACACACCCTCTACATATGCCATCACGCGTCTTGTTTGTCATGGATAAGTAGAAACCAAGTATTGTGAGTATTATGGTCCTCCTCACCTGGATATACCGCTTCATTGCACACTAACATGGACATTCCACTGTCGTGTCCAAAAAAATCCTAAATTTTTGCAAGCAAGAAAAATCACATCTAAGAAATAAAACCGAAAAAATGAAGTTAGTATGAGCGAAAAATAAGTAGTGGACTAAGATTAAGATTAAACGATAAATTAAGATTAAAGATATGAGATCAAACAACACACTATTGAAGACAATTTGAGCATTGATATCTAAATAATAGTTGTCAATGACTCACCTCAATGTGGAAGTCCTAAGAGGAAACAAATAAAAACATGTCTCGCACCTTTGAAGCACATACAAATTGCCATTTCTGTATCATTATAGCCTAGGCCGAAATAAGTCAAATTGAGATAGCATTGTTGGAGGAAGATTTATATTCTACAAAAGATCTTTATAGATCGTACCAAACCCTGCCATGATGAACACATACTATTAAAAATAAATTTCCATATTCAAGTTTGAACACTTGTGCAATAGTAGAATAATCCAAAAGACCAACAAGCAAGCACAAACCATACTCCCATTATTTTAAGTAAAGACTTGCAAGAATCATCATGGTTAGTTGAGTTGTGGAAATAAAAGCATTGAAAGAAAGATGTGAACCATATAAACATAACTACAATTTGACGTAAATATATACATCCAAAATACATATATTGCAAAAAATAATAGCAAGCATAAGAAAACCATGACATCAGAGTAAGAAGACAAAATCATAGCAAGAGTTGAAACTTTCTAGTTACATGGTAGCTACATTCGACAAAAACATACATGCATATACAACATGAGATAACTATGTCCTACATGTTGTGTTTGTGTGCATATTGCAAGCCAATAGAAGTTAATATACCCATTGATTATAAATATGTATATATTAAAAACCTGGTAATCGAAGCCTTTAAATTAGCGATATTTTGTATCCTTAACCTTCTCAAGTGCTCTAAGAATCACCTCTTCCTTGGTTCAAATACACTACTTTGTACGAAGGAAACAACATGAATTTGTAAACCCCATTTTAACAAGTTTGGATGTTTCCCTTTTGGTCATCCATCTCTAAATAAGATGCATTGCCACACAAGATAGAGCGAAGTCTTGAGCTGCGACATGGAAAAAAACTAACCCTCCCAAATGATGCAAAGTGATGAGATTTATTATAGCATAGTAAAAAGAATAGAAAAAAAGATAGAAGATATACGAGAATGCATAGATAAATGAATATTTGTGACATTGCAACAAGCTAACCCTCACCAATGATGCAAAGTGATGGGATTTATTATAGCATAGAAAAAATAATATAAGTTATACAAGAATGCATAGATAAATGAGGAGCTTATCTAGCAAGAAATGCATTTGTATTAAGGATTGTTGGCATCTGTGATGTCAATCATTCTCAAGTGCAGTTTTTGGTGTCACTCATTTGCTCATTAACGAATGAGTAAGGTGCCCTGCAACATAATAGGACATGCACGAACAAATATTTGATCCTAGAGATGGAAATGGCGAGACCCTCATGAACATTGCACAATAACAGAATGGACAAAAATTATTACTTGTCCAAAAGTAGAATATTGTAAAAGACCAACAAACAAGGGTAATTTTTTTCAAGTGAAAACTTGCAAGAATCATCATGGCTAGTTAATGAGTTGTGGAAATAAAAGCACGCAAAGAAAAATCAGAACACTCTTAATACAATTACAATTTAAATGTAAATATATTCATTGAAATAAATCATAACAAGTGTCAAAAAATCATGATATAAGAGAAAAACTAAATCACAACAAGAGTTAAAAATTTATTTCATGGTTGCAACTATACTAAAAGGCATCCAAGCATATACAAATCACAACATGAGATAACCGTGTTATGTGTGTTGTGTTTGGGTGCATATTGGAGGCTAATAGAAGTTAACATACACCTTGATTATAAATATGATATAAGTGGTATTTCAATCGCATTGTCCTTGGGAGTGGTATGCTAACCTTGTACCAGTTGTTTGGGTGTGGAACACTAGGACATTTGGATTAAGTGTATGAGCCCTAGGAGGGCTTGTTCTACTTCATTATTGCGAACTTATTTTTTGAGGTGGATTTAGATCTTACACATATGTCTACCATTGGACTTAGAGAGTGTGATAAGTTGGATGGAGATTCTAAGTTCATCCCTGGGAAGCTTAGGCCATAGATGCCTATGGAAGAAGATGAGATTTATGAGCACGTTGAGAAAGAGATTGCAACACCTACCAATGCGAAGTTTCTAGTTGTTCATAACGAGGAGGCATCCAAGGAAAAGATATCCATTCTTGATTATGTGAAGGATCCCTTCATAGCTCACATGGAAACCAAGACGACCAAGTGATGTCAAACTGCAACTTTCATAGTTGACACTTGATTAAAGGAATCGAGAATTATCTTGATTTCAGTTATATTTTCAAATGATTTATGATACATTGGAATGATATTTTCTATGTCCAAAGAGGATAATAACAAGTAACTATGCTTAGTAAAATACTCTTTGAAGTTAAAATGAAATGGTAAACCTCAAAAATAGATCTGTTGTGTTCAACCGTACATGATAAGAGTTAAAACTGCAGAAATATGTTTCAAAAAGCACCATATACTCACTATTTTGGAAATTGAAACCGATGCTAAATCTTATCAGCACCTAACATGAGAGATAAAAAAAGGTAGGGGAGGGAAGTGGGGGGACCTTTCACTGAAAACTAGTTTAGGGTTTCTACATCAAGAAAATAAAGTTTTTATTTTTCTCCATTGTATAAAAAAAATGAATGAAAAACAAAATATTACTTTTGTAGGACATTGAACTATACAATGTAAAAGTTTGAGAATCTCTAGTCCTGGACTATGCAGCAAGTTTTTCTATTGTCGAGGAAAATGAGGCATGCTCTCCCACAAAGTTTTCCTGCAACATAATCAAATTTTTAAACAAGTTCAGAAACTTAGATTTTGAAATAAAACTTAAAATCAAAAAGTGTTATCGACTTCAACTAATCAAAATAAGGCATTGTTGGTCACAAAAGCCTCACAATGGAGATGTTTTAACAACCTTTCTAACAGTCCCCCATGTAACTTGATCAAAATAAAGATAAGAACCTCGCTCATACGTATTTTCATTGACAAGTGACTCTACATTCAGAACTCATAGAAACCATAATCAAAGTTCTATACGATAAAACCAACATCTAGCAGCCTCTATGATACATGCATTTAAATAAGTACCTTTAATAAATACCAAACACTAGGATGCCTCAAGCTACACAGTATTTAACCTATGCACTTAAATGTAACATCCACACAAGTCCCAAAAAGAGCATAAAAATAATCTTACAATTAATTTCTAGCATATAGTTGAGTCTCTTCATTAGGAAAATATTGCAAAATATGATCAATAATCATTTTAAATGAGAAACTGGAATTGTTGCAAACTAGCTTCTGCAAAAGTCTTTTACACACTACATGAAATTACAGCTTAAACTATTCTCTTTTGAAGACATCTAATATATTATAAAAAACAAATATTAGGTCGAGTACCTGTAAAATATATAAAAGTGTGTCTCCTCTCGAAATTTTGAAAATAGCCTTGTTGCATTGATTCAAATGCACAGTATTTAGTTCGAAAATTCTCAAAAAGGAAAAGATAGCATAAGAAGTTGTATCTCTTTATGAAAAACAAAATTAAACAGCTAAAATTAGAAGCCCTGCAGTACACACACACACACACACACACACACACAGAGAGAGAGAGAGAGAGAGAGAGAGAGAGAGAGAGAGAGAGAGAGAGAAATCTAATCTCCATCAATTTAAAGATTCAACGTTTGATTATTTAATTATGTTAATCCTTTGTTGTTAATAAATAACATATTAAGACCATTCAAATGAATTAGACATGCAGACAAACGAAAATAAAAGTTCTTGAGAAAATAATAATACCTAGAATGGAAAATATGCAAAAGAGTAGAGAGAGAGAGACCGAATGGGAGAGATGAGTGGCAGTGTCTTCCTTCCTTCGCTTCTACTTGGTTCAGATGATCCAGATCAAGATTTAGTCCATTCCAATATATATCACATGTCCCCTCCTCGTGACTCGACACAACACAAGTTCACATACATACAAGCATAGATACACAAATACACAATGCATACAAACAAACACCAACTCAAGAACAAACAACCACGGGACATGGGAAGCGCTTCCACATACACACAACATGACACGACACAAATGCATGGAGGGGGATGTGAATGAGAAATATCTTTCGAAAATGCATTTTCTTTCTTTCTTGTGTCATGATTTCTCCAACAACTAATTTTTCTCCCGCTCTCCATTGACCTTGTTAAGAGATAAGCAAAACACATGAACATAGTATGTCAAAAAGGTTGAACTTCATATATCTAAGATCAAAGTGTATATGTGTGCACGTGTAACTCCAAATGAAATTTTCCCTTATATATTTCTTTGTTGCATCATGTTTTCTCCAAAAACCAAATTTTCTCCTGCTCTCCATTGTTCCTATCAAAAGATCAGTGAAACACGTGAACCCAACATTTCAGAAAAGTTTCACTTCACCCATCTAAAATAGAAGTATGTGTGTGTGTGTGTGTGTGTAACTCCAAATCAAATTTTTCATTACTCATGTATCAACATTACCATTAAGCCTGATATGATAAGAGATAAGGGACTTTTAATGTTCTTTTTCGTTATTGAATCTATTTCCACTTATCCTTTCATTTATTCCTTTCTTTGTTTATCTTGGAAGTCCTTCATCTTGGGTTTGACTTCTTGCTTCTCCTTATGTAGAAATACATTTGTCTGGATTCTAAGCCACTTTCTAGGATAGTTAGGAGTTGTACAATGCCCTGTAACAAAACAAAAAAAAATACAAAAGAAAGTCATTATCCTTGCATATTAAAATATATATACATCCTTGTGAATCTACTAATTACTCTACTCTAATTCATGTTGTAGAAAAAAGCTTTTGCAAATTGAAAAAAATAAAATTCAAAACCTACCACAAACCACAATGACCTTAAACCTAACAATTGTTCAAGGGTGACAACATTTTTACTCAAAATCCTTCTCCACAATGAAAATAAGGGGAAATCCCTATATAAGTTCTTACTACATTATGTGGATAAGGACAAAAAATATAGACTTCGCCACTTCCCAATTAATATAATAAAACTACAAAGCCATAAGAAGCGAGATAAGAACCAAAAGGAGATCCAAATAGACACACCCTCTACCTATGCCATCACATGTATTGTTTGGCATGGATAAGTATAAACCAGGTATTGTGAGTATTATGGTAGTCCTCACTAGCCAATACTGCTTCCCTACACACTAGCATGGAAATTCCACTGTAGTGTTTGAACAAATTCCTAAATTTTTGCAAGCAAGAAAAATCGCATCTGAGAGATAAAATTGAAAAAAATGAAGTTAGTATGAGCGAAAAATAAGTTATGGAATAAGATTAAGATCAAAGGATAGATTAATATTAATTATATGAGATCAGACAACACATTATTGAAGACAATTTGAGCATCAATTGTTGAAATATTGTAACTTCGAAGAATATTCTAATTATAATTAAGTTATTATCTTATAGATCAAATCCCCTTTTGTGGATTGATCATGTCGGGTCTTGTATAAGACCAAATCCCCTTTTGTGGATTGGTCAAACCATATTTATATGGTGCTATTTGTAAAGTCGACCCCTAGGGTTTATAAAGTGGTTTTAAACACTCTTGGAAGAAGTCATCCCTACTAAGTGAAGTGACATAACCCTAGAACCTTCTCAACAAGTATTTATAAGTGAGGATGGCGCCTCATTTGTTCACACACTAACTCACACTTCTAGTGCGCATCTTTTGAAGGAAGCTGCAATTGCAAGAAGAAGAAGGAGAAGAGAGGTGCATGCTCAGTCCTAGATTATTCTTAGTGGTATGGTCTTAGTCTTGGCATTGTATTTGCAATCTATTATTGAGGAAGTTTTTGTTGTGTTTTCTTCCCCATGAGGGTTTCCCAGGATAAAATGTTGTGTACCTTGTGATTGTGTTTCTTTCAGTGATCGTCCTTATGTTCTTATTTTGGAAATGCATTGAATGCTCTAGTAAATTGAAAATAACCTAATAACAACATTAAAACTTAACATGGTATCAGAGCTTGACTGAATAGAGCACCTTTCACTGGGTATCTAAAAACATCATTGTTGTCATACAAGGAAATTAGGGTTTTTTACTAAAGAGGAATTTTCGACTAAAAACCATCTAGGAAAGTGCGCCCCTACCCTAGCGCATCCTTTGGAAGCTTGAGTGTGCCTTTTCAGTGGCTAGAATATCCAAAAATACAAACCCTAGTTTTGACTGGTACCAAAAAACCAGAAAACAAGGAAACCAAAACCAGTACCAAAAGTATGAGTCCAGATATTGTGCAGGTCAATTTTCAAGGGGTTAAACTTGGAATTTTCTGAAACAACCAGCTCCAAAAAACTCACCTCATCCCAATGCATCTAGTCCCTGGATCAGAATTCAAAATTTTGAAGTTTGAGAAATTAGGGTTTCCTCATAAAACCCTAGTTGCAGTGGCAGTGCCAACACTAGTTACAGTGAAAGTTTTTTTGAAGTGTTGGGATTGATTTTTATTGTCGTAGTGTGCCTTACCCTAGAAAATCTCCAACTACGTTTAAATTACAAGTTGCAACACCTTTGAAGTTTTAAAGGTTTGGTATTTATTGCCACTGCTGTCGGATGTTGCCACTACCTGTCGATACTATCAGAGGTATGTACTTACATATGTTTAAACTATACCAGTATTTTTAAAGGGTATTTGCAGGAGAAATGATCTTTTGTCTAAATAAAAATCATAGATCCAGAAGGATCTCAGATCGATCACATTTAGAGGAATGATGCACCCCAGGTTTGATTATTTTGATATGCATCTATTTGTTATGACATTATGAACATTTAGGTTGTATGTTGAAGTTATGACCATCATACTAACCATTGGTCAAAATTAAAGTCAAGGTATTAGATTGATTAAATATGAGATTATATATTTTATTCTCTAACTTAGATTTCTGTCAAGAAAGCATATTATCTCAGTACAAAGGACAGGTTGAAGAGAATACTTGTCATCTTGAGCAAAGTAGACTAGGAAGAAAAGCAACAACACTCATTCTTGAGGACAAGACTCCAGGTTCCAGGTTTGATTGATTAAGTTGATAAGATTCAAATGTGCACATGTCAAGTTTGATAACTACCTCATTACAGGTAAACACTATAGTTGAGATAAGAAATATTTAAAAAGTTTTGTACTTTGTAGCATGTGAGCATTATTGAGATAAATGTTAATTGTAATCACTTACCATATACAACTAACATCTCATCTAGGAGAAACTTCTTGTTTTGGTTCCAGGTTACCATGGAGGAATGATTGATCACAACACTAGAACAATGTTGTTCTCATTTCTTATTATTGTATTTCTTACTTTTGACCCTTGTTTCAGGCAGGTAATAAGTGATAGATCTAAAGGAGCTACTGTGATGATTTTTCTCGCTATTGTTTTATTATTATTATAAAGAGTATTATTCTTGTTTCTCCCTTATTGATCTTGTTCCAGGTAGGTCACAGGTGATAACCCCGAGGAATCTATAATGACGGTTTCAAGAGGAAACATAATAGATGAGACATGGAGAAGACTATCCAAGTTGTATACATGATCGTATACATCCATGTACCAAAGAAGATGAAGAAGAAGCTACTTTTGAGATACAAAGTATCTCATATTGAGACTGATTGTAAGGAGCAGAAGGCTCCAAAGATGACCAAACATTAGAATAGAACTCATAGTAGACTTGGTCAATGGATAATGAAGCCACATTGACAATGAAGCTCGGAGGTTTGCACCTCTCAATTTTTCTATAGTTCCTGGTTTCCCACATCTAGTACCTCATTTGACAGAATGGGGAGATTTTCTTCCTATCTTCAGAGAGAGGAAAGATGAAAATCCTGCAAAACACCTCATCAAGTTCCATGAGTGCATGGATCTACTAGATCTACAACATGAGGATGTTCACATGAAGATGTTCATGCATTCATTGGATGGTGATGCACGTAAGTGGTATTTCTCATTACCTCCTTCTAGTATTTCATCTTTGAAAGAGTTTCACAAAATATTCAATGAGAATTGTGTTGGCACAGGGGCAGACCCAGGGTTCAATGCTTCAACAATGCACCAACAAAACCCTAACTACCGGCCCTTTCGGCAACACCTGCGAAGCAGATGAAGTCTCACCCAAGGTAGAGCCAGGGGGGGTTGCAGGACTCAAGTGTCTACAACCTAGCTGTGACACAGATCTATGATTACAACACTTAATAGAGCACTTAGCCAACAATATGCATTAATTTATGATTCTTATTTGCATCGCAGATTAACCCTTATTACAGATCAGTGCAGTAGTAATCAAGATTAAGCACATCTAATCATTTGGCACATAGAATCATAGCAGATCTGGCATTTATTCATATATCAAGCACTAAGCATCAATGGATCTACCTATCTAACATACATAAAGAACAATTCACTAAGAAAATAGATACATAAACATCATGACCAACATTGCACAAATCACAACAACACATGATATACGTGGTTCACCCCAGTGTGGGGCTACATCCACCAACTCTTCTTCTTCTTTATTAGCATCCTTCAATATTCTTACAGAAATAGAGCCACAAAGACAACTCCACCAAGGGACAGGAGATTTGCATGCACCTCGCTAGATCCTACTTCCCCAAATTAGATCAAAGAACAAAGCATTACACCATTTGTCTACACAAAGCACTTACAAAATGCTTGCACTTATCTCTGCAAGCCTTAACACATTCGTGCATAAAGTCAACTAGCCATGCACTAAGCCAATCAATGACTAGTAACTACTTCTTACATCACTTAGCTACTTCTTTATACATTATAAAAAGGCTTAAGCATGGGTAAACCCATGGGCCGACATCCCATACCCGTTACATAAACCCTAAAAGCCCAAAAAACCCGCAAAATGGGCGAGATCCCACGATGTCTGCTTCGCCTGGGCGCTCCATCTTTGACCAGCCTGTCGAAGTCCCCAAAATGGTCAAACATGACCAACGTTTGCTCAAAACTTAGTCGAGGGCCAATAGGACCCTAACACTCACCTGTGACCCATCTCGAGTCACTCTAATCTAGGTAATACCGCTTCAAAGGCCTCGAGCTTAGCTCGAGCTGCCTCAATTTGTTGCTTCTCTAGAGCCTCCTGCTTGGTGAACTCTTGAATTACTTTCTCAGTGACAGGCCCTTCCAGGCGATGTTCCACTATTGCGACCATTTTTTCTAACTATGAGCCTTGTCCCTCAATCTCTTCAAAAAGTGTGTAGGCTTCATTCTGCACTGGCTAGAGTCTTTGTGTCACCTCCATAACTCTGCTCTGGATGGCAATGACCTACTGTTGAACTACGCATTGCTCCTTCGATCTCTTCATATTCTCCACTGCAGTAAGAAACTTCAGCTATTCTTGCACAGTGGAGGCATGTTGCTTCGCCTCCTGGAGTTGTGCTTCTAATATCCTCAGCTTCGGATCTTCTGCAAGGCGCTCATAAGTCTACACACTTTGATCGCTTAATTTCTTACATTCTAATGCCAACGCTCTGATTCTTTCTACTGTTCTCCTGGAAGTTTCTTCCCTCTGATATCACACTTCTTTCGGAGTGCTCGACACTGCTTGAATTTCTAGCTCGACTACTCTTGCTTGAAGCTATTGAATGGCCTCAACAAGCTTCCCCACTTGGCTCTTGTTCGTCTCTTCTTCCATCTGTGCCAAGATCGACACAAATCGAAGTGCTCTAGTCATTGCCTCTCTGACCACAATATTCTCTGCAAGTAGTTGGTCTTTCTCTTTCTGGATTTTATCTTTGTCCTCTTCGAACTTCGCCCGAAGGTCATCTTTCACTTGCCGCACAACCCGAAGTTGCTCTACAGCCTCCTCATTTTCTTACTTCAAGTCCTCTATGGCCTACTCCTTTTCTTCTTGGAATTGAAAAAGTCAAGTCTCTGTTGCATCTGCTTATCTGCATAATTGGGTGGGCTCATCCCCCAATTCTACACTCTCTGCTGACAATGGCATAGTAGACACTGCGTGGCTTGACTGGATAGCTTGTTGGATATCTTTCAGTTCTTTCTCGATTCTATCATACAATGTCTCTTGCTTCGCTTCATGTCTCTATAGGATATCCTTTGAGGCATCTTCTACTGCTATGATGATGAGTTGGATATCGTCCACTGTGATCACATTCTGCAATTGAGGCTTATTGGCTCGAGTCTTCTTCCACGCTGAGGATTTCTACGAGGAAACCTTCCTTTTCTTTGATGTCTCGGCCTTTGTAAGGGGATCCTTTGGCAGTGTCACTTCACCCTTTTATTTCTTGTCTTCTTCCCCTTCCTCCTCTTGGTTTACTTCGTCACCTCCTCCTTCTGCAGGTGAGTCAGGCGGAGTTTCCTCCAATGTGTTGTCCTTCTCCTCACTGTTTATGTCCTGCACTTCCTCCTTTTTCTTGTTTTTCTTTGCGCTGATTGGTCCATCATACTCAGTTTGGGTGACCAAAGGGCTTCCGATGATGTCGAGGTCGAAGAGTTCTGTATCCTCGACTGGTACAAGGAATTTGGCTGGCCATTCCTTGGTTATCTCCTCCATGTCTTCATCGGTCAATTTATAGTAAGACTACAACTACTCCTTACTTTTTTCCCTGGGCACAATGATGTAGATGAAGTGTTGGTCTGTGTAGAACTTTGCTAGCGGCCTGTATTCTTGTGGACATGACTTCTCAGCCATAAGGTCTATCAAAATATCTTCCACAGATTTCTCCAGCGCGCTATGATCGCCCGACATTCACACTTGTAATAAAATAACTCGGGTAGGTGAACGGATACTCAAGGCAATCGAATCGATGGCGAGGTCTAGGTAGTACAACGCGGTATGCAATCACTTCTATGTTAGCTCGACTATCTCGGTTTGTAAAAAGTGGTCTCGGCGCAACATCCGATGGATTAAATAAGCAATGTTGTAACAGATTCCTCCAATGGGCAGGAATGCCTCAATCAATACGATTCCATCCGTTATGGCACAGTCTCAACGGTCCAATGGTGGTATTTCCGACAATAACTGTGTTTCTATCCTTTTTGGAGCGTCATTCTAACGGTCAGAACGCCTCCAACAGTCATATAGATTGGTCATGGCGAAGTGCCATTATGCGTTGTTCTGTTATTTCGGCGAGGTTCAAGTTCTGAAAGCCTTCCTTCTGCGAAGTCCTCTCTGGAACTTTCTGTAGTTTTTCTAGCTTTGCTTTCTTCTTACTGAGCTTTCTTGCCTTCTTTCCTGTGATCTGAGTCTCTGGATTCCTCTTTTCATTCTCATTCCTATTTTCTCTTAGCATAGTAACTTCGCACTGTTGAGGGTCTTTCAAAGGGTTCAAATGTAATACATATTCTCTTACTATTTCCAGGGCAGATTCTCTTTTCTCCTATATGGATAGGTTCTTTAAGCCTTCTTGTGTTATTTCGACTTCAACAACTATCTCTTTTGCCTTCTGTTGCTTCGACTTATTCTCTTGTTCTTCTATTAATTGCGCAATTTTCCTAGCCATGAAGTCCCTTAATTATTGTTTTTTCTATTCTGTGGCTTCCTCCTCTGCTTTCCTTCGGATTTGATCTTTCTCAATCCAAGTCTTTCCTAACAAAAGTCCAAAAGGGGTGTTGTTCTCAACAAACTTAATGACTTCAAATTCTTCTTCAATCAATGTTCCATGGGAAATCATAGTATATTAGTAACTCTTCCACATAGGGTTATCATATTTTCTTTAAACAATCCTATCCTTCCCAATGAAGGAATCATAGCAGGCCTTCCCGAAATTTCCCAGGTGCTTTCTGGCATAACATTCACATGTGTTTCCTCATCTAATACATAGTCTATGTCAAAGTCTCCTATTATTGTTTCTATACACTGCTTCTCTTTTAATATCTCTAGTAAATTGATGTCTTTGTGATCATTCTGTGTTTCTTTCAACTCTAATAACATAGATTATGATTCTTTCTGGTTCTCTAACATATCCTTAGTTTCTTGACCTTCTTCATAGTTTTCCTGTCTCATGTTCATATTTTCAACTTTAGAAATCATTTTAGGGAAATCCTCAACCTCATGACCAATAGCTTTACAACAAAGACAAGTAGGACCTACACCAAGGAATTCCTTAGCAAGATGTCCTGGTCTTCTGCAGCTATAACATAGTGTCAATCCTCTGTTTCTTTTAAACGATCCCCAACATTTTATGTACTGCGCACTGGGGTCACAATGATGGACCTGTAATCTGCAAAGATTCTTTCTAGGTTCCTGCATCCATTTGTTAGTCCAAAAATTCTTTCTATGCATAGGAATAACATATCTTTCACTATATCTATCAAATTTACTCATATCAACTCTTTCTTCTAGCCGTGCCCTAGTTTTCAGATTAGGACAAAATCTATCAAACATACCTAGATTCATACTTTCGAAGAAAAATTTTCCACTTATCTTACCTTTATCAGAGCACAAAGCTTTAATATCTTACTTCTTTTCTTCAGATCGGACTTCTTTTCTTAGCACAAAGACTCACAAGTCAAGTAGAATACTGTGCACTACAACAATAGATCTACGCATAGAGCTTTCTCTTTTCTTTAGTTCCCAACAATCACAGTTTCAGGTCCTGACAATAGAACCATTTGTTGGCACAGGGGCAGACCTAGGGTTCAACGCTTCAACAACACACCAACAAAACCCTGACTACCGACCCTTTCGGTAACACCTGCGAAGCAGATGAAGTCTCACCTGAGGTAGAGGCAGGGGGGGTTGCAGGACTCAAGTGTCTACAACCTAGTTGGGACACAAGTATGTGATTACAACACTTAATAGAGCACTTAGCCAACAATATGCATTAAGTTACGATTCTTATTCGCATCGCATATTAACCCTTATTACAGATCAGCATAGTAGTAATCAAGATTAAGCACATCTAATCATTTAGCACATAGCATCAGAGTAGATCTGGCACTTATTCATATATCAAGCACTAAGCATCAATGGATCTACCTATCTAACATACATAAAGAACATTGCACTAAGAAAATAGATACATAAACATCATGAACAACATTGCACAAAGCACAACAACATAGGATATACGTGGTTCACCCCAATGTGGGGCTACGTCCACCAACTCTTCTTCTTCTTTATTAGCCTCCTTCAATCTTCTTACAGACACAGAGCTACAAAGCCAACTCCACCAAGGGACAAAATATATGTGTGCACCTCGCTAGATCCTCCTTCCCCGAATTATATAAAAGAAAAAATTCTTACACCATCTGTCTACACAAAGCACTTACAAAACACTTACACTTATCTCTGCAAGCCTTAACACATTCGTGCACAGAGCCAACTAGTCATGCACTAAGCCGATCAATGACTAGTAACTAATTCTTACATCACTTAGCTACGTATTTATACATTACAAAAAGGCCTAAGAATGGGTAAACCCATGGGACGACATCCCATACCCATTACATAAACCTAAAATCCCAAAAAATCCACAAAATGGGCGAGATCCCACAATCTCGGCTTCGCTTGTGCGCTCCGTCTTTGACCAGCTTGTCGAAGTCCCCAAAATGGTCAAACATGACCAATGTTTCCTCAAAACTTGGTCGAGGGCCAACACATTGCAAAAGGTACTTTTTTCAGATGAGTTTTTATTTGAAAATTGTTGTGAGAAATATGAATTGCATAATGAGATTTAAGTTATAGATAGAGAATAATTTCTCCCTCACAATCTGAAACATCTCTCTAATGATCTTCAAGATGATATGCTTTCACATGACCATGCACTAGAAATGAATAGTGAAGAAGTTGAAGGTTCTCTTACTATCATTAAGTCTGATTGTTATGAATCTGAAGAGTTGGTTTCTTTAGCTACAAATAGGGATGGTCAACAATGTATGCATGCTATGGTTGATGATAGTTATGAGTCTGTTATTCAAAATTCCAATAAATACCCTCTTATTTTTTACTCATCTTTCAAAGATATCATTGTTGGAGAGAGTAATCTACACTTCTCTCATGATATATTTTTAAAGACTCATCCTTCATTCGATCATTATGGAGATAGTGATGTAGAAGATCAAGAACATATCTCTTAATTTCTCTTAGAAATTGTCAACTATGATGGACAAGCACATCATAGTAATGGATCTGAGTCAAGGGATATAGCAAAGAGGAAGACATACATGAGTAGTCAATGATTTTGAACCTGTATGATGGTGATCACAATTTTGAAGATCCCATGGTAGCCTTACTTGAGTCTTATCTCTCAGACTCTCTTAAGTTTTCAAATTTTATCATATCACTTACATTTGTTAGTGAGTATGATCTCCTAAAAGAGTTTTTATGGTCACTATTATGCTTTTATTATTATCTTCTAATCAGTGGCATAAAAAGAAGTCTTTCAGTCATGAGTTTACTTGTATGGCTTGAAGTATGATTTCACTTGATCAACAAGCAGTACAGTTGATTAGAGTAGGAATGTGCATGAATAAGCTCAGTAGTTGAGCATTGGTTTTCAGTTTCAATGAATAAGCAGAGTTTCTCTCAGTACATCAAGAACAAAATGTAAGTGACAGATCTCAATGATTTACAAAAGAATGATTGTACATGTTTAATACTATCAGAGAAGGTTGTAGGGTTTTCAGATTGATCAGAAAGGCACAGGGTCTGCTATGTTCTTAGAACCTCATAGGGAGGCTTCCATCCCCAATTAGATCTTGATGTTATCTCCCAAATAAAATTTCATTTTATTTAAAGTCTTAGGTGGTTAATTGAGTTTTTAGTCTCTTGAGTCATTAAATAAATGTGTCCTTCATTGAGTCCAGTCATCAAGTCTTGGTCATGTCAAATGATTTTGGTAAATGACTAAGTGGTCATTAAGGTCATTATATTAAGTTTTATTGCTAAAGTCAAGCCATCTTTTTCTTAAGAGTGAGTCACATATTGTAAGAGCCATTCATGGTCCATAATGACCCATCATTACACATCAGATCATTACTTGACCTTTTATTTGTCATTATTCTCCATGATGACAAGTTGGTAGCACAGACAACTAGTTTGCCATCATGTGCGCTACCAACTCGCAAGAACGCTCTTCTTTTGCATTTGAAGACTTTTGAAGTGAAAAAGGTATATCAAGAAATTTTTTGAAGGTTATTAAATCATCATCAAGTCTTGAGATCCTCTTCTAAAGCTGCAGCTCGCCATCAAAGGAAAACTAGTAAGGTTTGCAAAGAAACAAAGAAATATTTTGTCCTTAGGGTTTTGGTATGAAACAACCTACCATGAAGATATACTATGTTTTAATGATGTATGATTTGATTCCAGAGGAAGATGCATATGCTATCAGCATAAAGGAACCTTTTTATCAGTTTGTGTTGAAGATCAAAAACCCTAGCAAGTGTTAAATACATAAGAAATGCATATCACAAGCATACTTTGTTTTAGAGTTTATTGATGGAATTTGTCAAAGAGGGATATGTTTACAGTGACAGTATGGAAAATGGTTCTCTTTAGGGTGTAGGGTATTCATCTTCCAAGAAACAATTCTAGAGGCATTGAGTGTTTGTCTAAAGTACTTGGAGTATTACATTTTGGCATAAACCTTTTTTGTAAAATGAAGTCTGATATATTGCAACATTTAATATGTTATGAAGTCAAATTTCAGGTCTTAAAGCATCCTTTTCCAGCATTCATTTCAGGTTTTAAAATAATTTTGGACAAAATTGTTGAAAACAGTCACCTACAGGAGTTTGTAGCGTAAACTGTGTTTTTCTTGTGTATTGCACTACCAACTCTTCAAACTTTCAACATGGATGAACGTTGGTCAAAATTCGACTTTAAAGAGGATTTTTGGGTCAAGTTGGCCACATATATTTGAATATAATATCATCCCCCATCAAATCATGCAGGTGGCACTTCGTTCCCTCAATGGAAACATTCTAGGGATCAAATCCTAGATTGTAGGAATATGACTAGATTTTGGAAATCTGTGTTTTCCTGTTTTAGTCATATTTTTTGGAGATATATTATGATGAGATGGAAAGGTATTTTTCAAAAGTGAGAGATTTTTTTCACAAGAACGAGCTCCTCTTCAAAAACCTCTCTTAGTTTTCCAACATCTATTTGGATTCGAGAGATATAGGTGAATCTTTGAGCATCATTTTTCAGAAATTTGACAGTTTGTATTTTCCATCCACTTCACAAATTCAGATTTGAGTTGGATATATTCAACAAACTAAATATAGGTGAAGAGGTTATGAGATCCATTTATTTTGGATCTATATGAGCATGTAGTCTCTATATAAAGAGGACCAAAGGGAGGAGATGAGGGGGGTTGGAATTTGGAGAGTTTTTGAGACACTCTTTTCTTGTAAAGACTTTGATATATACATTGGAATGATAAGCTTATCTCACTGATATTGTTCAGACCTATGCTCATTTCCTTTATTCTATACTTGTGAGTTGAATATCATATTCATTTCTCTTGTTTACTTAATGATTGATGACTGTCATGTTATCTTTGCATTAGTAAACTAGAATCATAAGTATTATTTACCGGTTATACTCAACCTTTCATATATATTTTTAATGTATGTGATGTTGTTGATATAATTAGTATTCTTCACCCGTCTAAGTTTAAAAACCATATGATCAATACCTTTTGAGAGCCTTGTTTTGTCTGAGTATGTTCAAATTTCCTTGAGTGAAGGAGTGAGTGTGTGAGTGATTCATTTTTTATCCAATTTCCCATATATTATTGAGCATTTGATTAAGTTACGAGGCTCTCTCGATCTAAAACCTAGAAAGACTCCTGGAGTGATAACAAATTGGTGTCGTTGTCGGGGAGAGGAGTGTGAAGCAAGCTTCCCTAGGAGACGACATAGTCCCAACTTTTGATGATAGACAAAGGATGGGCATCATATTGGTTGTAATCTTCTATCTGGCGACTCCATGAAGAACAAATTCATTGGAAACTCCACAATATTCAAATGTCAAAAGCATTCGTTTCTCTTTTGGCTCATAGGTTTGCACCTCTCAATTTTTCTATAGTTCCTGGTTTCCCACATCCAGTACCTCATTTGAAAGAATGAGGAGATTTTATGCTTATCTTCAGAGAGAGGAAAGATGGAAATCCTGCAGAACACCTCATCAAGTTCCATGATTGCACGGATCTACTAGATCTACAGCATGAGGATGTTCACATGAAGATGTTCATGCATGCATTGGATGGTGATGCACGTAAGTGGTATTTTCATTACCTCCTTCTATTATTTTATCTTTGAAAGAGTTTCACAGAGTATTCAATGAGCATTGCAAAAGGTACTTTCCAAATGAGTTTTTATTTGAAAATTGTTGTGAGGAATATGAATTGCATAATGAGATTGAAGTTATAGATAGAGAAGAATTTCTCCCTCACAATCTGCAACATCTCTCTAATGATCTTCAAGATGATATGCTTTCACATGACCATGAACTAGAAATAAATAGTGAAGAAGTTGAAGGTTCTCTTACTATCATTAAGTCTGATTGTTATGAATCTAAAGAGTTGGTTTCTTTAGCTACAAATAGGGATGATCAACAATGTATGCATTCTATGGTTGATGATAGTTATGAGTCTGTTGTTCAAAATTCCAATAAAGACCCTCTTATCTTTTACTCATCTTTGAAAGATATCATTGTTGGAGAGAGTAATCTACAACTCTCTCATGATATATTTTTAACGACTCATCCTTCATTCGATCATTATGTAGATAGTGATGTAGAAGATCAAGAACA
The DNA here is from genome assembly GCA_009831015.1 of Picea engelmannii. Lineage (NCBI taxonomy): Eukaryota > Viridiplantae > Streptophyta > Pinopsida > Pinales > Pinaceae > Picea > Picea engelmannii. The sequence goes on along the minus strand of ML779501.1, from coordinate 881,091 downwards.
TATCTCTTTTTTTTCTCTTAGAAATTGTCAACTATGATGCTCAAGCACATCATAGTAATGGATCTGAGTCACAGGGATATAGCAAAGAGGAAGACATACATGAGCAGTCAATGATTTTGAACATGTATGATGATAATCACAGTTTTGAAGATCCCATGGTATCCTTACTTGAGTCTTATCTCTCAGACTCTCTTAAGTTTTCAAATTTTATCATATCACTTACATTTGTTAGTGAGTATGATCTCCTAAAAGAGTTTTTATGGCCACTATTATGCTTTTATTATCATCTTCTAATCAGTGGCATAAAAAGAAGTCTTGCAGTCATGAGTTTACTTGTATGGCTTCATTGGAAGCATGATTTCACTTGATCAACAAGCAGTATAGTTGATTAGAGTAGGAGTGTGCATGAATAAGCTCAGTAGTTGAGAATTGGTTTTCAGTTTCAATGAATAGGCAGAGTTTCTCTCAGTATAGCAAGAACAAAATGTAAGTGACAGATCTCAAGGGTTTACAAAGGAATAATTGTACATGTTTAATACTATATGACTCCATAACCCAATGGACTAGGCACTACAAAATCCAAGATGTGTTTTTTTAAGAGTGGTTTGATCTCATAATCAGAGCAAGTTGCAGGGTTTTTAGATTGATCGGAAAGGCACAAGGTCTACTATGTTCTTGGAACCTCACAGGGAGGCTTCCATCCCCAATTAGAGCCTAATGTTATCTCCCAAATAAAATTTCATTTTATTTAAAGTCTTAGGTGGTTAATTGAGTTTTTAGTCTCTTGAGTCATTCAATAAATGTGTCCTTCATTGAATCTATTCATCAAGTCTTGGTCATGTCAAATGATTTTGGTAAATGACTAAGTGGTCATTAAGGTCATTATTTTAAGTTTTATTACTAAAGTCAAGTCATCTTTTTCTTAAGATTAAGTCACATATTGTAAGAGCCATTCATGGTCCATAATGACCCATCATTACACATCATATCATTACTTGACCTTTTATTTGTCATTATTCTCCATGATGACAAGTTGGTAGCGCAGACAACTAGTTTGCCATCATGTGGGCTACCAACTCGCAAGAACGCTCTTCTTTTGCATTTGAAGACTTTTGAAGTGAAAAAGGTATATCAAGAAATTTTTTGAAGGTTATTAAATCATCATCAAGTCTTGAGATCCTCTTCTAAAGCTGCAGCTCGCCATCAAAGGAAAACTACTAAGGTTTGCAAAGAAACAAAGAAATCTTTTGTCCTTAGGGTTTTGGTATGAAACAACCTACCATGAAGATATACTCTGTTTTAATGATGTATGATTTGATTCCAGAGGAAGATGCATATGCTATCAGCATAAAGGAACCTTTTTATCAGTTTGTGTTGAAGATCAAAAACCCTAGCAAGTGCTAAATACATAAGAAATGCATATCACAAGCATACTCTGTTTTAGAGTTTATTGATGGAATTTGTCATAGAGCGATATGTTTACAATGACAGTATGGAAAATGGTTCTCTTTAGGGTGCAGGGTATTCATCTTCCAAGCATCAATTCCAGAGGCATTGAGTGTTTGTCTAAAGCACTTGGAGTATTACATTTTGGCATAAACCTTTTTTGTAAAATGAAGTATGGGGAAGTTTAAATGATTAAGTCTGATATATTGCAACATTTAATATGTTATGAAGTCAAATTTCAGGTCTTAAAGAAGCCTTTTCCAGCATTCATTTCAGGTCTTAAAGAAGCCTTTTCCAGCATTCATTTCAGGTTTTAAAATAATTTTGGACAAAATTGTTGAAAACAGTCACCTACAGGAGTTTGTAGTGCAAACTGTGTTTTTCCTGTGTATTGCGCTACCAACTCTTCAAACTTTCAACATGGATGAACTTTGGTCAAAATTCGACTTGGTAAGAGGATTTTTGGGTCAAGGTGGCCACATATATTTTAATATAAGATCACCCCCCATCAAATCATGTAGGTGGCACTTCATTTCCTCAATGGAAACATTCTAGGAATCAAATCCTAGATTGTAGGAATATGACTAGATTTTGGAAATTTGTGTTTTCTTGTTTTAGTCATATTTTTTGGAGATATATTATGATGATCTGGAAAGTTATTTTTGGAAAGTGAGAGATGTTTTTCACAAGCACAAGCTCCTCTTAAAAAACCTCTCTCATTTTTCAAACAACTATTTGGATTCAGGAGATATAGGTGAATCTTTGAGCATCATTTTTCAGAAATATTATAGTTTGTATTTTCTAGCCACCTCACAAAATCGGATTTGAGTTGGATATCTCCAACAAACTAAAGATATTTGAAGAGGTTATGAGATCCATTTATTTTGGATCTATATGAGCATGTAATCTCTATATAAAGAGGAACAAAGGGAGGAGTTGAGGGGGGTTGGAATTTGGAGAGCTTTTGAGACACTCTTTTCTTGTAAAGACTTTGATATGTACATTGGAATGATAAGCTTCTCTCAGTAATATTATTCATACCTCTGTTCATTTCCTTTATTCTGTACTTGTGAGTTGAATATCATATTCATTTCTCTTTTTTACTTAATGATTGATGATTGTCATCTTATCTTTGAATTAGTAAACTAGAATCATAAGTATTATTTACTGGTTATACTCGACCTTTCATATATATTTTTAATATATGTCATGTTGTTGATATAATTAGTATTCTTCACCCATCTGAGTTTAAAAACCATCTGATCAATACCTGTTGAGAGCCTTGTTTTGTTTGAGTATGTTCAAATTGCCTTGAGTGAAGGAGTGAGTGTGTGAGTGATTCATTTTTTATCCAATTTCCCATATATTATTGAGCATTTGATTAAGTTACCATTCTCTCTCTATCTACAACCTAGAGAGACTCCTCGAGTGATAACAATAGGGAATGAGTCTGGTTTCCATTTTTTGGCAGACCCCCCCCCCCATACCCATGATTGTTTTTTTATGTATACTCTGAATAGAAAACTATAGACTTTTTTTGCTTAAAAAAATTATAAGTGCATTGACTCTTTTGTCTTATAAGAGCACATTGATGCATTTTGATAATAAAAGAACTGAAAAAAGACCTTCGCTACAACCTCCATCGGCCCAAATTTTTTTAGTTATATGGAACATCCGTTAAAACCTCCACTAAAACTTCTGCTTCAAATAACGAAGGTTGTAGTTAAGGTTTTTTTGAAAACTTTGCTAAATCTTATAAAATAAAAACCTCCACAAAGACCTATGTTTTCCTTGTAGTGAAAACAAGCACGCCATGTCATATGGGTTGTCTTTGGCTCATATCCTACCACAATCCTTACTTGGTATTATCCCTACCTCAAGTCCAACTTTGAGAAAACCTTGGGCTTAGCCAACTTGTCAAAGAAATCTCCTACCAAAGGACCTAAGGGGTATCTACTTTTTATAGTCCACTTTTTCAATACATTATAGTCCAAGCACATCCTCAATTTTGGTGTGTCCTTGTTCTTTTTGAAGAGGTTTAGTGCACCATATGAGGACCTAGATGGATTTATGAAACTAACATCAATGATCTTAGTTAATTGTCGCCTCAACTCTTCCAACTTGTGTCTAAAAAGTTAGTAAGGTTCTCTAGAGTCTAGCTAAAGGTTGCAATCTCAATTGGATCTCAATATGATGGCCAAAAATGTGCCTAGGAGAGAGCACTTTAGGCAAAGAATTAGGCATTTGATCTATATACTTGTCCAACACATTGGTAAGTGTTGGTCGAATGGGTGTCCCCACTCCATTGTCATTCACTTCTTCATAACTACTGCATAAATTTGAGACTTTGACTACATAGCTTCCATCTTCATCATAAATGAAGATATAGTCCACACCTTTTCGTCTGAATTCCTTGTTGTTGTGTGCACAACAAAAGTCTTTCATCAATGAAGTATCACCAACTTGTCTACAAATGGCATGAGAACTAACTACATTCTCCTTAGGAATTATTGTCCAAGAATGACTTCAAATTCATTCGCTTGTGATACTATAAAGTTTGCATGGCCCAACCATTTGTCCAATGCAAATGTAAACATAGATACTACCTTAGCCTTAGAATTTTCCCCTTAACTAAAGCATTGCATGATCCAATTCTATGTTTAAGTTCACTTGCCAATTATTTTTTCAAGAAGTTGTGTGAGGAACCAAAATCAACCATTACTTGTACTCTCCTTCCATTGATGATTAGATCCACAAAAAAAAGTTGATTGAGATTTTTCCCTTGCTTGCAAGCCAAAGCATCTATCCACTACAAAGATGCCCTCAAAAAGATATTCTCCCTTCCATCTACCATAGAATCTTACTATGCATGACCTCTTAAAGAAAATGAACTGCAACAAAAAGACACAAGAGTTTTACCTATACTTGAAGTGGCATGCCAATGGGTACCATGCAATGCCATCTTCAAAAGGTTTGTCAAGGAACTCCTAAGCCAAACTACACTTGAACCTGAGACACTCTGAGGTGTTTCCTCTATGACTTCTCTATGTATATTGAGTTGGTTGAAGTACACTCTAAGGCCTAGTTAGATGCTCGAAAAATCTACTCTCAGATAGTCAGTAGCCTACACCAACAACTTAGTTTCATCCTCTACCTTCATCTTGTCTCCAACGACTACTAACACTCTTCTGGAAATCTATGGAAAGAGTTGTCACTCTAACACTCGTGTTGCTAGATGTTACCTCAATGAGGGCCCAAACCTCCCAAGAAACCTCCTTGTTGAAACATGAACAAGAAGTTTTCTCGAACTAGTTAAACCATGCTCCAAACCTATTGATTCCTTATGGAACATGGTGGAGATCATCCAACAAGGTTATGAAACCAACTTCTTAGAGAATTTGAGTTTTAATACCAACTATCATGGACCTAAGAGTCTTGACCAAATTTTTACTTTTTGTCATCTCCGATGTGTGACATTGACTAACTTGTGCTTACTACAAACAAACTATGCATATGTACTTAAGGTATATCCATGACTTCTCCTTAAGATACGCTAAGTTAGATGCACATCTATGTCCAACACAAGAAAGTTCACCCAACAACAAAAATTTAATCCAATCCTTGAAGCAACCGTAGGCCTACCTCTTGCAAATTCTATCTTATTATTCTTCTCACCCAAGTAATGCAATTCATCCTACTCTACCTAACCCTAGACTCAACACAAACTGTAGAGCTCCTTTACACTAAAATGAATGACCAATGCTTACTCTTCTAGATCTTATCACCATTGAGGTGTCCTCCTTTTATATGAGACTTGCCTTACAATTGCAAGCCCCTTCACTCTAAGGTGGACCCTTTCTTCCCTTGGTGACTTATTCATTGACTTTCCATGTCCAACATGTGTGCCCATCTATGCCCATTGCACTGAAGTGCATCCAAGGGCACATGAAGGTAATTCCAATGGCTAAGGAATGTTTGGTGCAATGTATGACATCGCAACCTTCTATGAAAACCCTTCATGACCACCTGGACAATGTACTTACTACCATTTGCATGAAGAGGCCTTAAATTATGCCTCTCTCAAGTTGACCTATGTTATGGACCACAATGGAACCAAGTGGATGGCACCTCTATTACATTACTCACACATGTGGACTTTCAAAAAGATTTCAGGGATCCAAAATCCTAACCCTAATAAAGAGTGGAGGAATGGAAGAACCCTAACCCCAGCCTCACATAGCTATTTAAAGATCATTATACACTAAACTAAGGTGTTGCATTCTTATTGTATTGATTTATTATTCCATAGTTGAACAAAGCAAAGGAGTGAAATATTGAAGCAAAATAAAGGAAGTAGAAGACCTTGTAGCATCCATAGAAACTAGAATGTCAATGGCTATTACAAATAGAGTTCACATTTCTTTATATTTGTGTTTGAAGAAAAAAGAGTAAGGCATGGTCCTTCCCTTCTTCATGGATTTTCCCAAATTAAAATTCCTAAAATAAATCTATAATATAGATAATATGGTAATTTGTTTTAACTTCTTTGATCTCATTTCAATATTTTAAACATTACCCTGATAATATTAAATATCAATTTAAACTAAAACCTTATTATATAAATATTGTTATAATATATTTTAATTCTTTTTTTTTAACATCAACCTATTTTAATATTTTGAATGATAAATTAGTAATATTAAATTTTAATTGTTAATTAAAAATATATAAAAAAATAATAAATTATTAATATTAAATCTTAACCTTAAAAACAAGTTCATTAAAAAACAATGCTTTGAAAACACAATCATTTAAAAAAAAAAAAAAGTGTAGATTAAAGATTGAAAGGTAATATACATGATCCGTACATACAACAAATGGAGCTGAACTACTTTGTCCATCGAAAGGATCTATTCAGTGAAACTAGTCTACTATATATTTTTTAATAATTAATCAATATATTGAAAATAAAATAAAATTAAAATGAGAAGCAAAATAAAAACATATATTAATGAATAAAGAATGAATAAATAAAAATATACATTTATGAATAAAGAATGAATAATTGATAGTGAATTTTATACTAATATATTATTGATATAAATAAAAAACATACATTAATATATCATTAATGATATATTAAATATAAAACATACATTAATATGATATAAATATAAAACATACATTAATGGATAAAGAATGAATGATATAAATAAAAAACATATATTAATAAATAAGAATGAATAAGTGTTAGTGAACTTTATACTAATATATCATTGATATGAATAAAAACATACACTAATAGATAAAGAATGAATAATTGATAGTGAACTTTATACCAATATATCATTGATATCATTTGAAGAAAATATACCTTGGTATTGGTATCATTAGAATATATATTTCAATATTATTGAAAACTTAGAGAAACTATACCATGACAATTATTCAAGGTGCAAAGATGAAAGCATGGTTATCTTGATTCCACTATACCATGAGAATAGAATATAACATCAAATTAAAATAAAAATTAAAAATTAAAATTAAAATTGATAGAATTGCATGAGAAAACTTAGAGAAACTATACCATGACAATTATTCAAGGTGCAAAGATGAAAGCATGGTTATCTTGATTCCACTATACCATGAGAATAGAATATAACATCAAATTAAAATAAAAATTAAAAATTAAAATTAAAATTGATAGAATTGCATGAGAATAGAATATAACATCAGAAAAAAAAAAATGAATTCATAGAATTGCTAGGCAATAACATATAACTCTCAAGATATATAAATTGGAATCTTGCACGAAAATATATCATAGAATTGATTTTGTTAAAAGTGGTCGGTGATGATTTTTCTTCCAATATACCATGAGATTAAAGAATGAATAATTGATTGGTTGAAATGCTGGCTAATACATAGAACTCAACTCTCAATATACATTATGAGACTGAATTTTAATTTTATACCAATAAACGAAAATGAACAAGAGAGGCAGAATGGATAATAGTTGAGAAGCAGAATGGATGTTGATTGATCAGTGAGAAAGTATGGATAATAATTTATCAGTACAGAGAATGAATCCCGGCATGAACACTGTGTGGCGATTCTGTCGATTATGGCTCTATTAATCTACAAATTATGCATGGTTTCTACACTAACCGTAAAAATATCATGTACACCCGAGGAAACTTGCTATATTTATAGACCTGTTTTGCCTATAAAGATATTGCTAAGCAATAGGAGAAATTATTCAGGCAGCAGTAGAAGAGAAGAGGTTGAGAAAACCTATCCTGTATTTTAGTTGAATATTTATTCCTTAATTAAACCACCATTTATGGCACTTCGTTTTCTCGTTGGTAGTGTCACTCGCTGTTCAATTTATAAAAGAAAACACATTGTTCAAATCTACGAAGATGATAACATAAAACATGTCATCATTGTAATTGGTTAGATGATAACATAATACATGTCATAAACACGCTCTTTCAAATATTTGAAATTAAATGAATAAAAATTAAAAAAAAAATTGCAACATAATAAACCTCGTGGTTTTATCAGGGCTGAGTTTCTTCGTGGTATCGATAACCGATATTAGCCTGGGCATTATGGTGGTATTGATACCTGCCAGCTAATGCATTCCAGTATGAAAGGTTGTTGGTAGAGAGTCGTGGGGTTGCTTTGAATTATGCTCACTTAAAAGCTGAGTATCCCCGAGTCCTTGAGGTGATGAGCTTCAGTTCTTGCATGGGAATCCTATGTCTGTGACGATGAGCTTGAGTTCTTGAATGGGAATCCTATGTCTGTGACGATAGTACGGTTGTGATCGAACGGTGAGTTTCTTGAACACCGTTAATTTTAACGTTAACGGTTTGCTATCTCTTTATTGAAATCTAGTTCGTATACACACGCTGTAGCATTCGACTCTCATGAAATTACCTTTTTTTTTAAGTAGGAGAAGTATATGCTCTACCTTATCTCTTTATATTTCGTGGTATGGGTCGCAGTTTTGTTCAAACGTGGCGGAAAAATATGGGCTGCGCAACGCTGCTTTGCTGCTGATTTTGTTCAGAAAAGGATCGACGAAACAGGCCAAAAGTGAATCTGAAAACGGGACAACAAAGACATCTTCGGCCGTGGTCATATTACATGCAGATTTATGCCTGTGGAAGTTTACACTGGAGGTTGAATCCCAATAGCAACAACTCACTCAAACCGCAAGGTCGGATCGTGCGGCTCGGACCTTCCTGTTGAAGATCAGCTCGTGGCAATTACCCTTCTTCTCCAGCGCTTGCCTCTGGGCGTGACGAACCGCTCATAATCCTTCTGTAATTCCGCAGAATTGCTGCCTCCCGTTCGATACTGCACAGAGAGGCCGTCTGAGCTAACGAGCGGATAGTTTTCTTGTCTTCTTCATGTCCACCGCCATGCAGGACGCATAGTTACCCATTCCTTCACTCACTGAAAGCGCAAGGTCGGATCGTGCGGCTCGGATCGTCAGCCCGTCGGATCTCTGCCACGTAAATGAAGCTCTCCGTACCATTTTCGTCGTACGGTCGGTTAACCGAGCCGTTCGATTTTCGACACGTGGTGTGCATCCAATGGTTAGATTCAAAGGCTTTGGATTCGCCACGTGGCGTGCATCCAACGATTCGAACGGGTGGTTCTTGTCACGCCATGTGGCGTCCATCCAACGGCTAGATCCGACAGCTTTTGTCTCGACACATGGCATGCATCCAACGGCCCAATCTAAGGGTTCTAAACTCGCCACGTGTTGTTCATCCAAGTACTGCAGACGCGCCACATGGCGTTCATCCAAGGGCCAAATCCAACGGCTCAGACTCGCAACGTGCATAAATCTAACAGTAAGATCCAAGGACCCTGAACTCGCCACGTGGCGTGCATCGAACGGCCAGATATAAAGTATGGTCTGGCCACGTGGCTTGCTTCCGACGGCCAAATCCCACGGCTGTGATCTTGACGCGTGGCGTCCATCTGACGGCCAAATCTGGCGGATGTGATTTCGCTTTGATCTGTGCATCCGACGGCGAGTTCCAGATAATGGAGACCACCTCAAATTCCTATTTGTTTCAAACTCCAAAGCTTTCCGACGGGGTGAACTGGTCTATCAATGGGCCTGGAAACATCTCTCTTGAACCAAACAGCCTTACAAATGGAGGTTCCGGGGGCAGTTTTGTGAACCAAACAGCATTACAAATGGTGGTTCCGGTGGCATTTTTGCATAGAGCTTAGATGCAAGGACGGGCATGTCTATTCCGCAACTAAATACCAGCCGGTATGGAAACACGCAGTCGCCGCATATCTTAACACCACCTTCAACATTGTTGATAATACGGCCTGGTTTGATTCTTAGCACCTTGTTGGACTCTCTCGTTGTTTCTAATGTGCAAGTCAGCGGCTTTGTTGAATTCCTTTTCTTTCGAAATAATAGGAAGTTGACCTCAGTTCTCTCCTTTACAGAGGAGATTTTGGAGCCCAGTATAGACTTTATTTACTGGGGATTATTCCGTCCCCTAAAACAGGTATAGGCATCCTTTCCTTCCCTTAAACAGGTATATACATTATTTACTCAGGATTCTTTTGTTCTCCTAAAACAGGGTTCTTTCGCTTCCCTAAATGCAACTTTAAATACAAATACAAAATCATACCACTTGTATTTTTAGCTATGCAATTGTACCATATATTTCATCTTTATTTATAAAAGTAAAACAAACCTAACTAATCACGAAAATATGATGTATTAAAATTACAATGAATATCTTAAATATTATGGATTAATTTTCAAACTTTTTCCTATCTATCTAAACCATTGTTTGAGTGCATTATTAGTTCTTTATCCATGCACTTACTTCAACAATTATGACTAACCCAAAATCTGAAGTTGTGAGTTTAGATGGATTGTCACAATAGATTTTAATTTGAGGGGATTAGCAATTGTTTATATTGATATTACTACAATTCACTTTTATCTCAATAAATGTATAAAATTTGTCTTTATGAAAGTTAATAATTTTTTAACAATAGAATATAAATGTATTATGTAATAACACAAACAAAGAGACAATAAACACATTAACATCAAATAAATTTATAACACATAAATCCTTATAATTAAGAAAAACTCTTTGCATTGATCAAATGGAATGGAGATCTTATTATAGATGCTTTGGGCATGCTACCTCTAATAAAATATGATTATGTCAAATATATAACATTCTTATCAAAGGGAGACTCACTAGTATGAAACTTCTTTATGAGTGACTACACTACTTTTAAGGGAAAATTAATAATTAGTCAATGTTAGTAGATAAATGAGGAATAACACTCTTTGGTACATGTAAGCCAAATTTATGGTGCAAATAGTGCTCAATAAAAAGTGTTGTCAAGTCCCTAGTTTTGATCCTCTATGTATAAATTGTAAATGCATAGTTAAAATGATGGGAGTAGAGTCATGTAAGCTTAAATAAATGACCACATGTTTTAAATGACATAAATATGTCTCGTATCACTTCTAGTGCACAGCTAAGGCCAAGGATTGAATAATGAAGGACTACACATCTAGATGTGAAAAAATATACTTCTATGGATTGTGTGGTAGCTTTTCCTTAGTGCACTCAAATCCATCTAAATATTAATACTAGAATATAATATATAATGATCCAAGATGGATACAAAAAGG